>VZRF01000914.1:0-129277 GCA_013396875.1 Vireo altiloquus
TAGCCATTCAAGGCATCACCACCCCAGTGCCCATCTTATGTTAAATAAACGTAAGGTAGAAGATGCTCTCAGGTGGTTTTTTTAGTGTAAATTTGGTTAAGGTGTAAAGAAAACTGGGTAACTCTATCAGAATATTTGCTCACCTTGTTAGTCAGAAATATTAGCTCATTAATTTCAATGTGTTTTAAATATGTGTTTAAAAGATTTAAATGAATGGATTTACTGGTCATAGTGGTTCAAAGAAAACTTACTCCACTCCCAATTCTGGTCTGTCAAACCTCATATCCAAGCTCTTGGCAGCTTGTTTCTGCAATATTTTTTTATGAGTGTTTTGGTTTTTAAACTGTTTTTGAAATATTTTCTGAGACACACAGCAAGACACTTGGTGCACAGCACATTGGTTTGTGGTGTCTAAGGTTTCAGTGAACTTCCAGCCCCCACTGCAGAACCCCACAGCCTGTAAGGATGACCTTATGCTGAGGTAAAGACACCCTCACTAAAGGAAAATGCTGTGTGGGACAGAAGAAAATACAGGGGAAGGACTAAAAAGTCTCTTCTGCTCTAGCACATCATGGTTTTCCTGGGGATGGCTTTCAGAAACCTCCTGTTATGATTCATGAAGATATGGATAATTGTTAAGTGAGCTTTTAGGTAGTGTTGGTGCCAGTGAAAGTGTCCCTGTACTTTAGATCTAGTTGATTACAATACTTAATCTAAATGCCTTCATGAAGCAACATCCTGTGTTGCCAAAGCAGAGTGGGTAAGAGATCTTGCTCTGTCACGACTACCACATTGAGGAAGAAACCATTTGAACCATAAATTTGATTTTAGATCCCATGCTGGATCAACTTCTTCAGGGATTTCTGTGGATCTGTGATCTGAGACCACTGAATAGAATTTGTCCTGCTCCTGCCTTTCAGCAGCTGGGCAACTGCCCGAGTTCAGCAGTGACAGTAACCCATTCACTAAAGGCAGGAAACATGGGAATTAATGGCTTTTTAAGATACTATAATAGGCCGTGGAGGAAAGCATTCCTGCCATGTAGCTGTTTTGTTCATTACTGCTAGAGAGAATGAAATGAGAAATCAATTTGGCTCTTTCAAAAATTAATAGAGTCTGCAGGAGCAAGCTGGGGAGGAGTGTGGTGCCGAGGCTTTGGCAGTGCCTCAGTGCCCTCTTCTCTGCAGTGCTGGAGTGCTGGTGGGACACGTGTGCTGCTCTTGGACTGAGATGATAATTCTTTGGTGTTTACAGCAACTTCTGAATTTAAAAGGAGAAATGTGCTGGATAAATGTGCTGCTCAGGAAAAATATCGCACCCTGGAAAAGCAGAAGTAACACTGTAATGGTCAAATAGGGTTTTTGTGTGAGGTGTTTTTGAGTAGTTTGATGTCTAGAGGAGGTCAAGATTTCCATAAGAGCTTAACCCTATATTTGGAAGCCTCCACAAGTAACCTAATTTCTCCAAAGCCTGCTGAACACGAATCATTCCCCTGCCTGTTGTGACTGCTGTTGAGCCTCTGAGTCAAATGTCCTCCTGAGGTACCAGCATATGGCTTTAGTTAGAGACCATATAAAATCCTGCATGCATTAGAAAGGGGCCTCAGGCATTCAGTGCCATAGCTTTCTATTTGTTGTGTCTCTGCACCTTGCCAGGATGAGTGGAGAGTCTGGCCCAGGGACAGGGCTGGTGGCATGAAGGGAGAACTGAGATGCAAGGAAGGAGTGATGAGGAGGATATGGGCAGTGTGATGCTGCACAGTCACTCAGGGGAGAAGCCCAGGCAAACAGGGAGGATCTTGGGGGTGTTCCAGGTGGAGCAGGAGCTGGAGCTGTGAAAAGAATGAAAATGAGTTTGGGAGTCAGTACTGCTGAGAAGTGGCTTAATGGCCTATGATGAAGAGATGGAAAATACAGTCACTTGCTATGGCAGTATCAAAGAGAACAACTGGTGAATCAAAGATGGCTGGAAGAGGCAGGAAAATTCCTTGGACTTCATTTCTTCTTGTCTAGCTTCTGCTAGCACCTACTGCCCATAGCCGCCTAATTCTGTTCACACCGATTTTTTTAAAACAAAGGAGGAAAAATAGACTTCCCCCCAACAGGCAACATCCCACTCTCACATGCTGGACCAGCAGGCTGCTTTCCTAGACTTTTTATAGACATTAACAAAAACAGATTCCCTATTTCTATTTCAAGCCCTACTTCACTAAAATTAGTGCTTTTCCCTCAAAGTAGCTCAGAAGCAAGGCAGTGCCTCCTGGCGTGACTGTGTCTGCCAGCGAGAAGCAGCTTTGGGGAATAAGTTGAAGTTGTAAAAGGTGTGTGAACACTAAAACAATTTGGACTCCTTTGTGTGTTAAATTCGTTTGTAGATTTGAGGTAGAAATCCCTGGGAATTATGTAGAAGCTGCCCTCTTTGCTCCTCTCCATCAGCTGTGTGTTGCTCTAAGGAGCTGCAGCGTTTCTTGGCTCAGTGTTCTCAGTGGTGAATGCAAAGCTGATAAATTCAGCCCTGGGTCCTTTTACCTGCCAGCCAGGCAGATGTACTGCAATGACACTGGATTCACAGTGGGGAGCTTTTTGATTAAAAAAATAAATAAATAAATGAAGGAGAACAGCAGGGATGGAAGTGGGAAGGAAACGCTGCCACGGGGAGCGGTAGCATCTGTGGGGAAAACTTTGAAGAATGTGGCTCACAGCAGAGGTGTTTCTGAACCACAGACACAGAACCACATGCACAGTCCTGCCTGTGCGCTGAACAGTTTAAATCCAGTCAGGAAAAGGATCAGGTTTTTTTCATCCTCTTCAAAGTGGCTTGAAATCAAAACCCCGCTGCTCTCAGAGCCGAAGGAAAGGCATTGGTTTTTCAAGAGTTTAACTGGGAGAGGGATTAGGTGTTCTCTCAGTGGGTGTTAGTTAAAAATCCATGTGAATAGCTACAGGTAGGGTGTGACACCACGAGATGCTCTTCTCTGGCTGACACCTGTGAACCAGGTAAGGGTGAGCTCCCCGCTGCTCCCAGCCCTTGGGAAAGAGGGAACTGCTGTGAAAAAAATTGTCTGTGATAAGCTTTAAAAAGGATGGTCATAACTGCAGCCCTGCTGGTTGAATTTCTACTAAAATAAAGTTGCTGGGTTTTTTATTCATTTGCTTCTTCAGAGGAATGTAACACAGGCAAGAGGAGGGAGAGAAACAAGAGCCATGAGTTCCTGAGCGATGGAGCAAGCTGGGCACAGCAGAGGGTGATGATCCCTTTCTCCAGGAGCTTAGAAGTGTTTCACCATGAGGAGGGTTACTTTTGGAGAGAGTAAGAAATTTTATTTTGCTTCTATCCAGTACTACTTAGAAAATGTGGGTAGATAGGAAGGAGACTCAGTTTTGAACTGTAGGTAAAGAAGGTCAAGAAAGAGGGTTTGGATTAACTTGCTGAAGGTTTTCCTAACATCCAGGTGATTGAAGGATAGAAACATTTTAGGAATGAGGCACTTAAGAGATAAGCTCCCAGGAAAGCACAGATGGAAGAAATGAGGTGCATAATTATAGGATGCGCTGAGCAAGAAGCCCATTCAAAGGAGGACTGTAAAGGGATGATGGAGAAAGGAGAACTCTTCAGGGTGTTTTCAGGCCTGTTGTTAAGCCATTGATCCTAATTACTACACACTGCTTCAGTAGTGACTTCCAGAAATGTTTATCTTTTGACACAGTCCATTTCTAGGAACCCTCCATTCTCTAGGATGCAATTTGCTTACTTATTTTCTAATTTTTTTTTAATATATATTTTAATCAAGCCAATTTTCTCCTTTTCACACTGCCCTGCCCAACTACAATTCCTTCTTGGAGATTTTTACTTGGTGCAAAGCTGTCTTAGTGTGAGTTTATGATGTATGATGCCATTTTCCTGACTCAGTAGCTTTCCCTGAGCTTACTCCACTGCTCTTGGACACTTGTTGAACATAGAAGGCTTACCAAGGATTAATTAGAGCAGTATGTATTCTACTTGTTCCTTTTAATTGATATTAAATAAATATACACTGAGATACCATAATTAAATAATTTGAAGACAGGAAATACTGTATTTCTGGTGATTAAACTTTCTATCAGGTCTTTGTAGCTGAAAATTTAGCAGGCAAAGATTTACTTATCTAAGAAAAAAGTCCCCGGTGAGCTTGGATCTCCTGACTGGATTAAGCTGTTGAATGTATGAAAAGCACTTTTTTTTTTTTTAACAAGAAATAGTACCAGACTTATATAATTCATTAAAAGAAATTTAGAACGAGATAATTATCATTGATCAAGGGAATGTAATTATACTTTAA
Source organism: Vireo altiloquus (assembly GCA_013396875.1). Classification (NCBI taxonomy): domain Eukaryota; kingdom Metazoa; phylum Chordata; class Aves; order Passeriformes; family Vireonidae; genus Vireo; species Vireo altiloquus. Next base: position 4,319 of record VZRF01000914.1, read on the forward strand.
AATCTCACATCAATGGAAATTCAATTAAGAACACAGGAGACCAAAGGTTTGCTCAGCCCAAAATCCTGTTTCCATGAGATGCAAGATGTGCAACAAAAGATGAGCAAGAGGGAAGTGAACCTCATGCACTTTTTGGCTCAGAGAATTCTCAGATCCTCTTGTATATTTTCTGTTTAGTTGCCCAAAAGAGCTTTCTCTTCTAAGACACTTTCCAAGCATCCTCCAGAGCCTCTTGCATCCAACCATTTCTTTCACCAACAGATTGCGCTGACCTAAGACCTCTTGCATGGGGAAGGGTTTTTGGGAGCTTGTTTCTATTTGCTTTTCTTTGGTCAGCCTTAGATCAGAACCTTGGATGAATGTTTTCCATCTCTAATGTACAATTTTAGAGAGGATGGGATGGGAACTACACACAGGGTTTGCACAGAAGCATCTGGGTTAACGTCTCAAAAATGTTCAAATTATTTGAGTTTTGTAATGCTTGAAGACAAATGTGTGCATGCAGTGTAATTTGTTTGACCCCAAAAAAAAAGCCAGATGATTTTGCTGTGTGTTAGAGGTAAAATCTATAGGTCCCTATAGCAAATCATGCCACACAAAGTAACCATGATATCATGAAATTGTGTGATCCAAGTCGCCAACAGGACTTCATATCTTCATGTGAAATCAGCACTGGGTCTGCTGGCTACGGTGCCAAGATTTCATCTTCCTACTTGACTTAAAGTCCCAGCCTCTGGGAACAGGTAGCAAACAAAAATACTCTACTTTGATTCAAAAAAGCAATGTAATAAATAAACGCATTTTTAGTCATCAAAGATATTATCGTAATTATTTCATAAATGGTCCTTCAAATGCTAAAATTATTTGGAAGGTAAATTGAGACAATCCAATGTTTAATTTCATTAGAAAAGATGTTTTTAAAACATCAGGTTCTTTTGAAGGCTTATACCTGATTTCCAATGCTTAAGTTCCATAATAATTCACAAAATCTGGGTAATCATCTTCAAAGCATTTTAATTTTTCAGGGAAGGCAGAATGGCAGGGGTCAAAAAAATGTAAACAAAGTCTAGGAAGAAGTCAGTGGGAAATGTCAATGCTCAAGCCAAGAAAAGCTTAAAAAGTCTCAGCTCAGAAGCATTTCTTCCTTAAGGGGCAAAAGTTTGGATCTACTGGATAAATGATAATTATTTTGTCATGCACTGGACTTTATAGAAATTATTTCCACCATGAATGGTGGTGAATCCAGCAGTTCAGAGAGACTTTGGTCTTATTGCAGTTATGTTCCACGTGGTCATTTTTGCAGAGTAAGCCATCCCAGGGTCAGCTCAGAAGTGCTGTCTTTGCCATGCATTCACTGTAGGAATATCTGAATACTGTAGTACCTTCAGACAGACTGAGAAGAACCGCCGAGACTTGGACAAAAATCTAAAACCCACCAATTCTGCCCAGACAAATCCAGAATTTTTTCCCAATACTTTAATTTGTTATCACCCTAATAAACACTTATTCTCTGCTCAGCAGTCAATTTTCCTATTTCCTGGTGGGCTGGAGCCCATCCCAGGCCTGCTCCTGCAGCTGGCTCCGGATGCTCAGCCGCTGGCAGGGAGCAGGGCTGGGCTGGCCCCTCGCCCCACAGAGGGGTTGAGGCACAGATGCTGGGCCCTGTACAGCAGTTTGCACTGCCTGCTACTGCTTCAGCTGATGGGCTGACTCATTTTACATGACAGATTGCTTGGAATACTCGTGCATAAGCCAAGATGCTTTTTAATAATTTGGAGGTACCTTTTCCTTCCTTGTTCTCCTTCTCAGGGGGAGCGGGCTGTGAACTGTGACATAAAAAATGTCTTAAAACACTTATTTAAATCATGCCCAAGAGTACATATGTACATATGTATATTTATTCCATGTGTTTCATATTTTATTTCTTCCAGGTGTCAGTTTCAGGGGCAGCATTTGTGAGAGTTTGCCATTACCTTTTGCCTTGAAGCTGATAGCAAACACAGCAGCATGGATAAGATACGGCTTTAAACCAAATTAACCTTTAACATAAAAACATGTTCTTTATCTATTTTCTATTTTTAATGCCTCACAAAGGAAGATATTCTTAAAAATATATACCAATAATTATAATATTCCTGAGTTTTTTTCCTAATGGGCACAGAATGGTTAATTTAGCTAAACTATCGAGCCAGAAGAGTATGAATAAGAAAACAGGAGAGGGATTATTAGAATTCCATAGTTTATATTTGCTTTCCTTCTTTTAGGGCAGGAAACTGAGAGGGTAATCAATTTTCTGTTGCAATCAACTTTTTTTTGAGAAACAATATTGAGCTATACTCAGGAGAGAGCAATACTGAAAACAGCATGCTTTGATCCAGTCTGAGGGACATTATCACCTTGATCACTGCACTGAGCTTGAGTTGCTCCATCCAAAAAATATGGATTGTAATGGGCATATAAATGGTCCAGAGAAAGATTAAGACCATGACAGAAGCATGGAAATGCACGATAAAAAGTATTGCCCTGAGTTATAAAGAAATTATGTAAGGATAGAAAATAAAGAAAAATACAAAGGAGTCAAGCTCTTTCCATTGAATAAGGGTGTTCTTTGGATTTAATCTCATCTGCTGAAATTGTTAAGCCATTGAGAAGGTGTTATCAACAGACAGTTGATGAGAATTGGAAGGAAGGAGCAGTCATTCTTTTGGTGTAACTATTTCTCATCCATTGCACTTAAACCGTGTGTTCCTATCAGCCCTTTTGCTTCTGCACCAGCATCAGCACAATTGTGTTCTTAGCAACAAACCACTGCTGCTTCAGGACCAGCAGAACAAAGGCAGCAACAGGTGGATGATGTTGGTTCCACTGTAGAGAGAGGAACAGGAAGCAGAAGAAACAAAATAAGGAATTCAAATCTTTTATGGGTTTTGATACAGGACTCTGTGCAGAAGCTGATCCAGTCACTGCAGGCAAACCAAACCAATGTGCGTTGCTAAGGAAAAGCTCCTCACTCTTCATGGAATCACAGAATGGTTTGGGTTGGAGTGGAATGAAGGAGCCTCCATTTCCAACCCCCCTGCCATGGTCAGGGACATATTCACTGAACCAAGTTCCTGAGAGCTCCATCCAGCCCAGCACTGCCAGAAATGGGGCATTCAAGGCTTCTCTGGGCAGCCTCTTCTATTGCCTCACCACCCCACTTAGCTGACAGTAAGTTTTTCATTCCCTCATCAGTTGGTTTAGAAACAATGGGATTTTATGTGTACTTGCAAAGTGTTTCTCCAGTAGTAGCTCCCTTGCAGTTGAGTGCAGGAAGACAGTTCTCACTCAGGTGCCATTTCCTTCACTCAGTGCCATCTCACTCAGGACACCAGTGCCCTGCCCAGCATCGGGTCTAATTATTTATTAATAGTTCTTTTCAAGTGTTGACAGTGTTTGCTTTGGCTCTGTAACAGGGTGCCCTCTTGTGAGCACTCCAAAACAAGTACCAAAACTGGTAACCAAAATGTGTCTCGGGGTCTTGGATTTCATCTCCTGCCTGAGATCAGGGTGATGGCCATGCCTCTGACAGACTCCTCACACAGTTAGACTTCAGCACAGTCATACCTCGCCAGGCACATCTGAAATGACAGGGCAACATCAGAGGGATTGTGAGATATTGCACACAAAGATAATTAAAACTTTACCAAAGCTGCACACGCAGCATAGCTGCTTGTTATGACAAGCATGAGGCAACAGCCTCATTCAGTCTGCACTGAAATTTAAGTAATCTACCCACAATAATAACGAAAAGCAAGAAAAAAAACCACTGTATATGTCCTTTCTGCCTATTCTGGCCACTAACAAGTGCAATTTGGTTAGGGACAAAGAGAAGGAGCCAAGGGAATGCACAGAGAAATTAAATAAGTGAGCTGTGGGGTCACATTTTAATGAAAATTTATTCACGGATTCCTTTTTTTCCTCAGTGTCAAATGGATCATTACATTTAGGTGTAACACTTTAGGTTACACACATGTGTGGAGCCAAACTAAATGAGGCAGATAAGACTGGGTGGATTTGGCAGAGAAGAGGAGGGCCACTGACTCCAGGGGACTGGGGGACAACCAGGGAGTGCCTGGAGCAAGTGTTCCTGCATGGAACAGGCAATCTGGGTGTGACTGAGCAGGAGTGGTACCTTGGGCTCTCATCTGAGCTAGTGGATAGAGCCCTGGAGATTTCACATTCCCAGTAAGCTCTGTGTCAGTGTGTTTTTGGGGCTGTGCACCCACCCCAGTCACTTTATGGAGCTGGGATATGCTGATTCCTGCTACCTGTTGGCTGCACTTTTTTATTTTTCTCTTCAGCTGCATGATGAGACTGTGAAAAATATGTAGGGTGTGGATAAAAGCATCGAGGACCATTTTCTGGGAAAATAGATTTCTGGGGTTAAATTGCTTTTGGCCTGCGTTGAGTGTGAGATGTTTCCAGCAGGGAATCAAAGGGATGAGTGTAATCTGCTGTCTCCAGCTGTCCAGTAACCCAGGGGTCATCTGCACTTTTCCTTCTATAACATCTAGGATTTGAAAAGCACATGGCATGAGCACAGCTGAACAGGAGAATAAGATGGCAGAGAATTTTTGAGGGAGATTTCTCGGCTCTGAAATACTTCAAAGTCAACTCAGTGTGGTGCACTCCCCTCCTCCCCACCTCCCTCCTCCCCACTTCCCTTCTCTCCTCTGTTATAAGAAAAATTAATTGAGGGCAGCAAGCAACAAGGTGTGAGGTTTCACTGCTGTTTTTAAGGTTTTGCAGAAGTTTTGTAATCAAGATGGCTTGCCCTGCATGGAATAAAAATGGATTTAGACTAGAAAAATTCTCATTCATTTTTTGCCTAATTGTAGTGTCTCTCTTTTCCCCCCTCCATATAAAAGCAGATAGAAGTAGGGAAGGGAGTTACTTGAAGCTGAAACAAGTTCTCAGTTTCTCACATGAATTTTCAGCTTTTCATGCCTGTGCCACTGAGTCGTGACCTGAGCCCACCAAGTTCCCAGACTGGGGCTCTTTGAGGACAAGTTCAGCCTCACAAATGAGGCAGCAGCAGAATTTTACCTGGTTCCAAATTTGGAACCAAAATTTCAAAGGTGTGCTCTGCCTGGATTTCAGGCTTGGTGCTGAAATTTCTTGGTGGTGGTGGTGGGTTTTTTTTGGTTTGGTTTTGTTTTGTTTTGTTTGGGTTTTTTTGGTTTTTTTTTTTTGTTTGAATCTTGAAAGATTTGGGATTAGATAAAAATGAGAAACATTGCTGATTTTTTATAGTTTTAAGTTTTCCCAAGACTCAGACCTCTTCAAGCTTTTGACAAGTTAATTTACAAGCCTGCTAGAGGTTCACGTTTATGTGGGAATTTTCCTGAGCTATAATTATGTTTTGTTTTACTGGTAGTACTGTAAAAGCACTATATTGGTGCACCAAGTGCAACTGCATTGAGATGATGAGCAATTAAAACCACTTCTTGCATAATAAAGCACATTCTATCATGTTGCACTTACTTAACATACCAATGCAATGTGTTATACAGCATTTAGCTAAATTACAGTAAATCACCTATTTTAAAAAGTTTTTCTTTCAGCCTTGCATGTGGGGAAAAAAGTGCTGGGAACAGTATAAGGATAATGATCCACAATGGTAGAAAGCTGAAAATGGGATTCCAGTTGTCTCCTGGAATCAAAGGCTGTAGTAATGTTGTTAAAGGCAAGCTGTTCTCTGTCCCCTGTTGCTCCTTGTATCAGCATCACAAAGTCTAAGAAATTCTTATTTATTTCTGCCAGGAAAAGTAGCAAGGCAGAAGAAAAGGGAGCTACTGGTGGGGGTAGGTGGATCGAGCCAAGAGGCAGGGTGGTGGCAGGGGCTGTGAAAATTTACAGATACCAAAGTCTACAGGGACCATCCCCAAGGACCAGCTCAGGGGGGGCACAGTGAAGCTGTGGGTATGGAAATGGGGTTTTGCTGCTATTCCCTGTTCATGATCCTTGCCTCCCACTTTCTCAGCTATCCCAGCCTACTGTGGGCACCAAGGGACAGGGCAGGGGAAACCTTCCCTGCATTTTCTCTCTGGGAAGCAGCTCATTATCCAAACAGTCTTTGCTTCTGCCATGGGGAGGGAATTTCAGAGTTTGTTGGGTACATGCTGTAAATATCAAATAGATGAACTGCAGCATGTCTTGAAAGAACAACAGATGACAGTATTAAATGCATCATCACAACAGCTTTATTTCCACCTGAGTTTGTGATTGCATCTCTCTGAACACCTGAATAGGCTTCCATTGGGGACTGATTGTGCTTTTATTTTACATTATGATCTATGTGGTGAAGTTTTGCAGCAGTTAGTGAGCATGCACAGTCCTAGCATTTGTTCAACATTTGTTCACAGTGTTTCTAGGAGGAGTAAATTCTACCTGCCCCAAAGGAGTGCAGGTTTTGGGGGGCTGCTCTCCTACCTGACTCCAGTTAGGCTGACACTGTCCTGAGTGAGTCAATAACCCTTCAGGCCTGGTAAATAAGATGCAATTTCCCCTTTCATGTAAGCGAAGTAAAATAAGTATTTCCATAAATCTGCCTGTATTTGTCCTTCTCCCTACTCACACCATGCTGTGCCTCATTCCTCATTTGGTACTTCTCAATGTTTGCTGGTTTGGGGGATTTTTTCTGATAGTTTCTATTTCCTCTGTGAATTTACCCTGTTCTGTTATTTCCCTCTCTGCTTCCATTATGTCCAAAAACCTCAGGCTCCCTCTCTCTTAAAACCAGTCCCTGAAGATAGCAGGATGTCTCTGAAGAGAGATGCTTCTGCTGCACCTGGCAGGATTAAAGTTTTTTTCAGGTCTTGGCCCCTCACACGCAACCTGTTAACCACAGCTTGTCTATTCCCTTGCCTGAAACACTCAGAAAGCACCTTTTTCACAGGAAATTCAAAGTCAGGTCATGTATTGGTAGTCTGGATTTGCTTTCTCCAGCTGGACCCTTCTCTTTGGCCCTGGTGTGTGTGAGCTGGGATGAGAGCTGTGACATGCCAAATCATGGGTCACAGTCACTTCTTTCCCCAGTCTGGTCTCCCTCCACTATTCTGGGGCTCACCTGGCCCTTCAGAAAACTTGCTGAGATGCTGGTCAAGGAGAAGACTTTTTAAAATTTTAACTCCACTGCCTCATCCCCGTGTATTTTTCCAAAGAAATACAACTATCGTACATGATGTTAAACATAAGAATTTTGTCTGAAGAAACATCTGTCCCACAATTGCAATCTTCCTGCCTGTTGTCTTGTTAGATGGTGAGTGCCATCCAGGTGTGTCTGATCAATACCTGCCTGGGAGGACTCCAAGAAACCCTTGGCTGGTGCAGGTGTTGCTGTCACCTCAGTGAGGGAGGGCTCCTGCCACAGTGGGCAGTGCTACAGGGCTCCTGCAAGACTTATCTTATATCCCTCGGATGTAAGATAAAATACCGAAGGTCTAACTGCTTTGGGTTGTTAAAAACCCCACAACACCCTCACAACTACTTTTCTTTTCCTCCCATGAGGAATAACAGAAGGGTGCCCGTGCTCTCTTGGTGGCCCTGTGACATTTGCTGTGCCAGTGCAGAGCTCCATCCCAGCATCCCAGCTCGTGCCCTGGCGCAAAGTGACCTCTGCCCCTTGGGAGGGATGGGGGCTCATCCCACAGGACCTGTTGCTGTCTGCTCTCTTGATACAGCATAATATGTTTGCCAATCCTGCTAGTATCTGGAGGCTCATTTAGCTGAAATCACTTAGAACAACTTCAGGACTTAAATTTCCTTTTTTTCACGAATCTTCCTTAATCGTAGGGATTGAGAATGAAAATTCCCTCGATGCTGCCTTTCATCAGACTGAGACTCATTCAATTGTCTTTCGTGTCTGTTGATCAGGACTCAAGAAGTTGCCTTTTCTTCTAAATCCGTGGTTCTAAAAGACTGGAGTGGCCTTAATAGTCCTGACTCTACCTTCTCTCTTTCACTGCCTCTTGCTGCTGACATTCTGAGTGTGAATTTCATAACCTCTTTTTGTCTACTTGTCATTCATCCATTATTAAACTGATGGAAAATTACAATTTCATTAAAATACTTTTTAGAGCTGGATTAAAATACTTTTTTTTTTCCCTCATATTTTATCACTCAGTTTTGCTTTCTCCTTTCCATAGCTGACAAATAATGAAAGTTCCCCTCACAAGCACTCAGGTGTTGCTAGTATCTTATAAACCAGTCTCCCCTCTCTGGTACTGTGGACTTCAGAGAAGCTGCACTGCACTAAATTTTTGGGCACTGAACCATGTTCCTGTTGATGGATGTAATTCCTTCAAATTCTTTGCACTGCCAGCACTCAAATTTACTCCTTCCAGACATAAAGCTGTCCCAAACCTTCTTGTCCACTGTGGTGAGCTGTTTTGTCTGGTGCCCAGCCTGACTGTCTGTGCTGTCCCTGGCCAGGGCTCAGTGGCTTCAAGGGACATGAGCTCGCTCTCACTGGGGCTCTTTTCTCTGCCCCTGTATTTTCTGACTGAGTTCAAGTCAGAGAAGCAGATGGGGTTTATGATTTCACCTGTTCTGCTTAGCAGGTATTTAAAAGCTTCTCCCCAGGCCTCCCAGTTCCTCTGCACGGACTCTGTACAGCCCCAAGGCTGCTCTGTTATTCCTGGTAATTGTTGTTTTTTGCACTCAGTCACTTCTTTTTAAGTGTGACTACATATCTGTGTCTACACTCACAGACAGAACATGTATTCTACCACCTAGACAATCTCCTGGAAGTTGAAAGAGGGGTGAGGAGTTGGCAAAGTGAACTTTGCTATTGAGTCATAGAATCATAGAGAGGTTTGGGGTGAAGGGACCTTAGAGACCACCCAGTTCCAACCCTGCTGGACACCTTTCCAGATTGCTCAGAGCTCCAACCATCCTGGCCTTGAACACCTCCAGGCATGGGGCACCATGACTTCTTTGGCAAAGAAGAGATGGAAGAAATCCAAGATTGAAGAAATGGAATAAATGGCTGTAAGCCTGAAAATTATAATTTTTGGCATCATTTATACTGGACACCAGCCCCAAAGAAAGGCAGATATAAAAAATAAGATGCAGTGATGACCTTTATCAGCTGTGGTGACAACTATAAATCAGGCTGCAAATTCTCATCAGCTTTCTGGACAGAATTCATTATAGACAGAGGCTGCTGCATTGCTTTCTGGCTTTGATTGAGGTATGTCCCATTTAAATAAATGGTCTTGCACCTGAAAAAATCACACATTTCAACACAGAAGTCCAGGAATATTATTCATCTTTTGAGGACCAAGACCCAGCTAAATCTCAGTGTTTTGTTTGCAATATAATGCAGATTAACTTGTTCTTCTCTTAAGCAGAACAATTTTCTGTTCATTAATTCAGACAGTGTGTTGATGGCTGGTATTGAATATAATGGTAAGATTTACAGCCCTAACAAATCAGCACTGCTTCATTTATTCTTTTTTAATGCATTCCAGAAGTACAAGCAGCAGATTAGCACCTGATTTTAAATTTGTTACAGTTTAACAAATAATGGGAAGGACTGTCATCTCCTGCTTCTAACCATGGAGCAACTTTTATGTAATCTTCTTGAAGTTTCACAGTTTATTAAAATGTTATGGGATTTTTTGAGCATAAGGTGCAATAAAATTTGGTAGCAATGCCATTATGGGCAGTAATGTAACTTCCATCAGTGCCTGCAATGTTCAAGAAACAGCTTCACAGACTCATTAGATTAATAAGCTACTTTACCTGTGTACTGAACTTTGAGCTGAGTTTCATTGCTATATTTTTCTGTAATTAGGAAATATGCTGAAAGCCTTACAATTCTCCACATGTTTTGCTGGCCATATTTAAAATGTGATTTTTCTGCCTGGAGCTTAGTGTGTAATTGGAAAACATTCTGTGTTTTTGGCAGAGGGTGATTATTAAAGCAGTAGTCTTTTTCAAAATGTCTGATAATTAGCTAATAGTCTGTCTCTCCATTTAATTTTTCCTTTTATTTCTGGAATGCCTGAAATATTGCTGGAAAATAAAAATTTGGGTGGCATACTTTCCTCTTATAACAATGCTTCAGACTTTGTGGCCTGAGAATATAGAGACCAGGTGTGTATGAAGCATTAAATCTTTTATTACCTTACTTCCTAAATTATTGGCATAAACACATTTCTTAAGGATCTGAACACAGAAGGTGGAAGGTGGAGTTGTAAATAAATTGTTGCTGGATCAGACCCCAGGGATTGTAACTTCTGGCACATGGACCAGGACAAGGGAAAATACTTTGGGAAGATTCTAAAATGCAGACAAATTTCTCAAGTGGATGATTCAGGATATGCCTTTAATCCCTCACAATGGGTGGTTCAAAGGGCCCCCCTTAAAGACATATAATCTTTGATGGATTTTTCCTCCATTTTTCTAATTCTAGTTTGGATCCACCTGCAGCCCTGGCACCTGCTCTGTTCTGGGACTGTGACTTCCACGCTTTGTTTGCCTTCAGCATGAAGAAATAATCCCTTTTATTTGTTTTGAACCTGACACTGGCTGGTGTAATTTAGTGCCTTCCAGTATTTATTTTGGAAAAGGCAGGGAATAAACATCCCTTATTTATCTTCTCCATACTGCTTATGACTTTTTTGACTTTTGTCCTAGGTCTGTTCAATCAATTCTTTCCTGAGTTTAAGGTTCTTAGTTTGTTCAGTCATAAACTGTATGAAGGAATACTTTAAAGATAAATGCAAGTCTTAATCTAATTCGGATCTTTTTTTTTTATTCAAGACAACAGTTGCTGATAAAAACTTTCCCTCTGAGTCTGAAGGGCTGCTGCTCTGATTTGGACACTGAGAATCTTAAAGTTTCTAAAAGGTTGGGATTTTGAGAGGATCAACTGTATTGCAGCAACCATTTGCCCCTACAGAATCTGATTCATCCCAATCTCAGAGAAGATTTCTTCTTCCTCCATTTATGCGTAAATCTGTGATATGGAGGAGATTTTTTATTGATAGCAATAAGCAGAATGTAGAAGCTTTTCAGCTGCACCTTCAGAGCATTTTTATAAAGCTGGTTAATGACTATGATGAGGATTATCATCACCAGGTTGGAAATAAAAGACTGAAACATGGATAAAGAGTATGCTAGGTCTGTACACCAAAGTTTTGAAGGAACCAAGTCTCGAAACCCAGTGTTGCCTTTAGCAGGTCACCCCATCTGGGCAGTGCACACCTCTGTGGTTACAGTGAGCTGGGTTTGTGTCTGTACGAATCTTGGAGGATTTAACCTCACCTTTGACTCATCCCAGGACAGCCCATGGATAATGTTAAACCATCCACATGTCCCTAACCCTTGTTGCACCAAGGTAACATCCCTGGAGTAGCTGCAGTAAGGGCAGGTGATGAGCAATTGTTTCCCTAAATGACATTAACTGGAAGAAGAGGTTTGGTAGGATCCATCATTTCTCAGTCTCAGTTTAGCCAAGTTGCAAAAAAACCATAACCCCAGTCCTGTGCCAAGAAAAACTGCTGATTCCTTTAATGGCAGAGTGCTTGGGACTTATGTTTTATCTTTTATCTGCAGGGAAGTGCATGTAAGCACTGATCAGACTCGAACTTCAGTTTATGACACCCCTTTATTGTTGTAATGTTTTTCATCCTGAACTTTTGACCTGCTACCTAACCCTTGTTTGGAGTCCCTTTCATATGTCTGCCCCAGCCTTTCTGTCAGGCAGGTTGTGTGCTTTGAGAGCTGGACACTCTCTCCGATATTCTTATCCTTGTCCAGCTGTCTTGAGAGCTGGAGTAGACCCAAAGTGCATAGAGACAAGCTGATTTGCCTTGTTCCATGTGAAAATGGTGAATTCCCTGCATGTATCTCCTTCTGGTGTAAGTTTGCAGAACAAATGTCAGAGTTGGAGCACAATATTAAGTTCCAAAATCTGCTTTGTTAGAGGGTCATTTGCCTTTCAGAGACTTTCCAGGCTTATTAAACTCCTACAGGGACTGCAGATCTTGGAAGCCTTTAAACATAAGGAATGTTTTTTTGACCTTGTTTTCTACACTACCAATATAGCAAGCTTTGTATGTACATTCAGAACAGGTCACTCTTGCATCCATCTAAGGGAAAGAGTGGCACAGCAATCACGTGGCATACACTAACCATGCTGTTTTATGGCTGTCCTCAAAGCCACTTTTAACAATGGCTGTGTTAAAAAATAATCTATGTTCTTCAGAAAGAAGTTCCCAGCAGTACTTTTGGTTTAAGTCCGTAATTGCGTGTCACACAAACAGACAATTTCAGATTTCCTTAATGAGCTTTTGTTTTCCTCCTTGCAGATAATGAATTCATTTATAGAAACCAGAATGGCACAGTGATCCTGAGGAATGTCGAAACCAACAGTTCAACAATATTAATAGAAAACAAAAAAATTGTAAGTATTTTCTATGACAAGTAGCTGAATTTCACAGCCCTCTTGCAGCTGGATCAGTAAAGCAGAAAATGACTTGGGTTTCAACTTCATGTATTGTCAAGGAGAAGCAATTCAGTGGTAATACAATGGGCTATGCAGTGATGGATAATGTGAGATTCAACTCCAGCTTTTGTTATTATTTGGCAAGCTCAGTTTCCCTCATACTTCTGGAAAGTATCATATAGAGATTTGAAGCTAGTCTTGCATATCATATATAATTGAAAGATGCATAATTCTCACCTCTGCATGCTTGATAAAAAGGACAATTGATATCATTTACTGTCTGTCATCATTCTCTACATTCCTCCATGCACATACTTATTTTTAATTTGTGGGTTTGCTGAGTTTTCTTGCCTAATGCTGGAAATGTAATTTCAGTGTTGTTTATGAGTAGTGTTGAGGAATAGAAGTGGAGTTGCATAGGAGAGAAACCCTAAGAAATTGTGAAAAGGAGGTATTAGTTGGCTATTAAAATGAATGTAAAGAAAACACATTCACATCTGATACAGAGTGTTGCTTATAGCAGTAGAAACATTTTGTAGCACTGTTTTTTGTAGTAGATGAAGCCAGCATTGTGGCAGAAGTTAATACACCAAGTGTATTCATTCTTTTTTAACGAGACAAAGAATTTATTACTGAATTTCTATAGCAGGGCCCAACCTTAATGTTCACATGCTGCATTTAACCTTCAACCTTTGCTATATCAAATAAGCAATCCTCTTTTACCAGAGTGGAACCCCTTTCTTTACAATTCCAAGGGTAAAGAATGGGCTGGCTTCCTTTAATGTTGAGGTCTCTTGAAATCAAATTGCTTCCTTTTGACCCCTGTTTATTCCACTGGTTTTTAATTTTTTGCTGTTTGTAAGAAAAGGACAGTGCTACAAGATAATCCTACATTTTCATGCCACTGCCACTCTACTGCCTGTTCTACCTTTGTTGCTCTGCCCTCTCAGTAAGTAAATCTGCAGGTCACCTCCACACTAACCCAGAAAGTCCCAGAGCTGCCATTACATCTCACTCAGACACTCTGTCTTTTTCCTCTTCCTCCCCAGCCCTGGGTCAGAAAACTTTTGCTACTTGGTCATGTTTCCCTTCCTCCGTGTTGTTAGCATGACAGTAAATAAAATCTGTCTTCGTGCTGACACTGCTGGTTCCCAGGCTTCCCTGTACCTCCTCATCCTGCTCCACGCTGGGTCATCAGCCTGTTAGATGTCCCAGAGAGGTGGTGGGAGCCCCTTCCCTGGAAATGCTCAGGATCACGTTGGATGGGGCTCAGCAACCTGGTCTAGGTGCAACTGTCCCTGCTCATTGCAGGGGGTTGGACTAGATGTCCTTTAAAGGTCCCTTCCAGCCCCAACCATTCTCTGATGGCAGGACCTGTCCCCTCTGCTTTTGGCTGTCCCCTGGGCTCTCCCCACGGCACACCCACCCTCACCAGCCTTGGGGAGGACTCCTTCACCAGTGGGGTGCTCTGTCTTTCCTGAATTCCCCTTTCAGTTTTGCTCCGAGGGACTCTCTCAAGGACTTACATCTAATTTGTTAGGTGGGAGGCTGAGATTTAAAAAGCAGTGGGTGAGTGATGTGTTAGTGGCACCTCTCTTTGACCTTGGTGCCATCTGTGCCAGCAATGCATTATATTGAAACACACTGGGAAGGAGAAATGGCCTCACTATACAAATGAAAAGAGGAGGAGGAAAAAGGCAATTCCTGACAAGTCTGAGATATCCTGGCATTTCTTCTTGTTAGCAAGATTTACAGTGGTGATTTTTGCAGAAGCCAGGTCAGGGTGCACTGTATCACTACAGCATCCCAAAGACTTTTAGCTGGGGAAATTGGAATAGTTTTCCTTCATGTTGTCTTAATTGGGGGAGGTAATGGTGTCTCTATGAGTAATTTGCTCCAGAAGCTATTTACTCTTTTTAAACCCCTGCACTGAGAGAATGAGAGGGCATTAATAAATTGCCTTTTATCAGAGTCTTCTACTAACTACTGCCTACATCTGCCACCTCACCAGCCACTGTGCAGTACGACTGAAAGGAAAATTCTGTTTTTTTGATACAGCTGCCTGCTCTGAGTCACAATGGATTTATTCTTTCTCTTATGGGGGCACATAACATTTCTGGTGTTTGAAAAAAGAAATCACAATTTTCAAGACACTTAATCTGGCAGTGTTCTTCATCCTTAGAGATATGATCGTAACAATTAATTCCATGTGTCATTAGGCTGAAAACTGAAGAACCTTTGTTTCAGTACTGTATTTATTTCCTAGGTCTCCTTAAAGGCTATCCGCTACGAGGTGTCACCTGACCGGGAATATGCTCTGTTCGCCTTTGATGTTGAACCCGTAAGTAAACAGATTTGATTTCAAAATACACAGCCAGTGGCAAACTTTTCTCTTTTTTTTTTCCACTTTTGTGCCAGCAAGATGATATTTTAAATTAATTGCTTCCTATGAAACAAAGCAAGAAACCCCCTCACTTAGCAATTCTGAGAGCATGTCACACTGCCATCTAGTAGAGGAGAAAGGTATAAATTAGCCCGTAGAGGAAACACTGTCATTGCCAGGATTTTATAGCCTTCGGGAGGGGGATTGTAAGGACATGTCTTTGCTACAAGGATTTCTATTCCTCTTCTCTGATTTTTTTTTTTTTTGCACAGTGCCTTTTTCAGTCACCCTATAAATTTCTTCCCCAGAACGAAAAGCTACTGTCAGTGTCTCCCACAACTGAAATAATACATTAATTATGGTGTCACCGTTCCCAGTGCTGCAGTTAGGGTTGAGCTATCACTTTCATTATAAATCCTGTTCTTCAGAGGGTTACATATAAATCATTCGTAAAAAATCACCATTGGGTTACCACTAAATTCTGGATTACAGCGAATTTTTTACCAAACTTCAAAAGGGAAAAGTGTAATGAGTCATTTTTAAATAATGACCAAAGAATCAAACATGGGGGAAGCAATTCTTTTGCATGAATAATATTTTTGTCTTTCTCAATTCTGCTGGTATAAGGCCTGAAATGTTTGAATGATAGCTGTGCTTTACTACTTGGATGAACTATGAACCCTATATATTTTCTTTCCATAATCTTGAATATCACCAATTCTTCAAAATGAAAATAATTAATTCACTAACAGATGTAATTCTTTTTCCATCATGTAAGTAACATTTCAGCTGATAACCAAAGGAAATTTGTTGTTCCTTTAGGTAGTGGAGGTTGTGGCTCTGTTGCTTGTCTGATTTCTCTGCTATCATCTTTAGAGATATTTCTGACTTGGTGCCATGAAAGTCAGAAGAAGCATGCCTGGTTTTAGAAGAATGGAAAATAAAACTGTATCAGAAACTTTGGGAACAATTCATAATGATTTTTCCTGGGAAATTACTGGTGGTGCAACTTCACTTACCTGAAGCTTAGCTGAGTCCTAGACAGAGATGGATGCAGAAGTGTTAATTCTAAACATGGAGAAGACAGCCTAAGGGTCACTGAGCAAGCAAAGCCTTTCTCTCAAATTTCCCTGCCTTGTGAGCCAGAGATGTTTTGTAAAATTCAGTTCTTTTAGCAGAAATCAGCCTTTGGCTGTGGAAGCCCTGTGCCAACACTGCTCAGATGCACTGTGCAAGCTGGAAGAGCCCTGAGGAGGGAGGGCTTCCTCAGTTCCTCTGAGAATAACAGAAAAATGCCTTTAATGACAAAAGAAAATAGAGGGAAAAGTTTAATTTCTGAAAAACAGTAATGAGGAATTCACTTTCTAT
This sequence comes from Vireo altiloquus, assembly GCA_013396875.1. Taxonomy (NCBI): domain Eukaryota; kingdom Metazoa; phylum Chordata; class Aves; order Passeriformes; family Vireonidae; genus Vireo; species Vireo altiloquus. The sequence goes on from VZRF01000914.1 coordinate 20,569, forward strand.
TCTCAGCCTTTATTCACTGAAGGGACTGCACACTCTGATATGCGAGGAGCAGAGTTAGGGGAGCTTTTACAGCACAGACTTTGTGTTCAGGCTGTGGAGGAGTGCTTGATGTGGGCAATGTGGCAGGAGGGGCATGGGAATGGAGAGAGATGGGTTGGATGTGTTTCCTCTGCATCCTCCTCTCTGTGTCAGTGCTTGCAGACCTGTGGGTTTGAGGTACAGGCAAAACACTGAGTTTGTGGTTCTTAAATTCCTGTCTGGAGAAGAGGGAGCAGCACACAGCCAGCTGCTCCCTTCCTCACACCACATCCTCTTCCAGAAAAGATAACCCAGCGTGGAGATCTGAAAACAAGACCTTTGGGAAAATTTGAGGATGTGGCATATACTCAGTGTAAGAGAACATTGCAAATTGTTGAGGCATTCATATATAGCAAGAGTTCCTGAAGCAAAATAAAACAAAACAAAATCCCCTCTTTTTTTCCTTTAAGATCCACGCTTATGGAGAAAAAAGAAGTTTGTTTGGTTTGCTTTGTTTTGTTTTGGGTTCTGTTTTGGGCTTTGTTTTGGGTTTGGTTTTCTTTGGTTTTGTTCTGTTTTGCTTTGTTTTGCTTTGTTTTGTTTTGAAGCATGCTAATAGAGGGGTAGTTAGGTTCAGTCTTGGTTATTGCAGCCTTAAGCCATGATGGGTGGCTCTGTGTATTAAAATCGCAATAACTGGTAAATTACTTCTTCAGCTTTCTTCTCCCTTGGTATGCAGACTGTGGCTACAAATAATTGCATGTTAGTTAGCTCCTCACATTTTCTGCATTTCAAACTGTATTCTTGGACAAAATTCAAATTACGTTGTTTTCTGCAACACAAGAAATTGATTAGCAAAGCCTTGGGCAGTTGTCCTTGTTGCAAAGTCAAAAAGAAATTTCAGGAGATGTATTGGCAGAGGACATGTCTTTAAAGTTTAATTCTACTGTATCAGAAAATGATCTTCTTGGAATTATTGTGTACTTATTTTGTCAGAGTCAGAAATTGTTTCTTTTTTGGCATTTGAAACTGTGATGTGCTGCCTTTTAATTGTTTGTGAGTATAGATATTTTCATCATTTTTTTACACAGTACAGTTGTGCTGCTTTTACATATGTGTATAATATTTTAATATGCATAGTATGAATTAATAATTTTTCTGAAATCTGAAATGAATGGATTCAGCCTCCACGTTTAATACCAGCCAGGAATAAACATCAGAATAGAAGAGCACAATGTGTCACTCCAATGAAGCGGAATATTTTTGAGAAAAGTGCTACAAAGTCATTTCCTGCCAGCAATAGCTGCTTCTATACTTTTCTGTTTATTTGCACAGAAGCATCTCTGCTCAGTGTTGGTCTGGGTGACAGCACTGACACCCACATTGGAAAAACACAGCACTGAACTGGCAGACTCCTATTTTGCAAAGATACTGAGGCAGCTAATGTTTGTTTTCCTGTTGTATCACTTCATCATTTTAAAGGATAATGAATTAAAGCACATCCTTAAAATAAATTTCTCCCAGGAAGCTTGGCAGACAGCTGTGAGGTTGGTGTGGGTACATTGTGGCTAGTCTGGCTGTCACGTTTCATTGTAAATGCTTTTTTTGCAGTGCTTATATTTACAGAAGTTTAATCTTTCAGGCAGCAATATTCTGGGTAAGCCTTGTGCTAATAGGAGCTTTTCTAACCTTGAACACAGAAGATTTGTTCTTTTTCTGGAAAGGTCACAGGAAAGGCACCAGGCTTCTTTGTCTTAAAATACTCCCACAGTTTTTCTGCTGTTTGTTTTTTGATTTCTTTACACTAAAACAAGGTGCAACCTGAGGCCCGAAAAGCAGAGTGAAATTTCCGCAAAGCATCGGGGAATAGACACCTCCGTGGAGGAACTCTGATTTCAGATCATCCTTCACCCAAACAAGTGTGTGGGCCTCTGATACAGGGTTAATAACCCCAAAACACATGGGCAAATGGGGTTTGGCCACAGCAGCTCAGCAGAAGGGGTTCAGAGCTGTCTCTGGAGGTGCCAGGCCAAGGACACTCTTGCCTAGTTCCTGGCTCCACCAGCACTGATGGGCAAGCTCCATGCTCCCTGTGCTCCTCCTGGGGACACACACAGGTCTTTGGGCTGGAATAGCTCAGGAGTATCTCCCTGGTCTCCAAAAGGGATTTCCTAAATAGCCAGGTGACAAAGCAACCCTTAAATCCAGTGGCATTTCTGTGACTGAAGTGAGAGTAAAGAGGAGTAACTAAAGCCCCACAGGCTTGTGCAGCTTTCTGTGGCAGTTACCAGTGGAGTTTGGGTGATGGAATAAAAGAAACAGAGGAAATATGTGAGAAGAAAAGTTGTTTTTTGTAATGACAAAGTGAGATGTTAAATAGGGAATATTTGATTGCCTTTATTATGAATCGGTATTGTCACCATGCAAGAGAGGAACTAAAGCTGCCAAGATTCTTCTTAAAACTTTTTGGGTTTTGTCTCCAATTTTACTTGCCCATTACTGTGTTTGTGCTAGTTAAGGGCAATTACACCCAGAAATCCTGGCTGATTAGCATGGACCAAACTGCAAAGACTTCTGAACAAAGTTAGGGCTCAGAGGCTTTTGCAGCTGATACAATAGAGGCTGTTACCTAATTTGCTCTGAAAGAAATGCTCTTTTTTAATGCTGAAGGCCGGAAAGAATTAATCACTGTTGTAATTAGAACACACTCAATTATTATTTTTTAGACTAGTTCATGTGGTGAGTTCAGTATTTCTGTTCTCCCTGCCTGTATCTCTAACAGGAGTGGTGGGACCAAAGAGAGCTCAGAAAGACCCAGAGCAAACCCTAGAGTGTTTAGAGTGTGAATGAAATAAAAAAGCATTCTTTATAGAAATCGACATACTACTATTTTTCTTGTTACTATTTTTTATTGTTTCTCCGTGTCTGGTTGTTATGTGGAATTAACAGGTTTTGTGCCTATGGATTAATTACAACCTCATGCTAATTTAATTAGTTGTGTAAAAATTAAAATAATATAATGCCTGTTATTTCCAAAACACTAATGGGTATAAATATTAATGAATCCACACAACATCCTTTTGAGCTAGGTGATAAGCATTATTATGATAAATGTACCTCTGAAAATTGAACACTGTCATAACTATCATCAGTAACACTGCTCAAACTGTAGTCATGATATTTATTGCTTAATTGAAATGGATTTATCAGGCCTAGAAATAGGCTTACATAAATCTGTTTTCTTTCTATGGCAATAAATATATTTCAAATATACTTTTTTCATTCTCACCCAATGTCATTTTCAGGAACACTGAAAATGTGTAGTGATTTCGCAATAAAGTGAGCACAGACAGAATATTTGAGTCATAAAATAATGTTACCTGTTTTATCGATCGTTGTTTAATTTTTGGTGTTTGTTGTAAATTATTAGTTTTTGAGGGGGCCATTTTGAGGGAAAAATCTTATGTTTATAGTTTTTCACATCCTTTTTTAAATGTGAATACAGTTTTGAATCCTTGTTCATAAATCAGAAAGCTGCACAATATAAGGGCATTGTTCACTTTTATCAAAGGTTGGTGGCTAAAATTATTTTCTCCAACATTTTCACACCTAAAGCACTGTAACTTCCTATACTTGTGAGAAATAGTTACTGTTATTAGTGACAGAAACAATGGATTAGGATAAAGCACTTCCTAAATAAAAAGAGGGAAAAGACTCAGTCCAAATACTGTTTATATTAGCTAAAAATATTTTCCTGTTATTGCATCATTATTCTCTTTTCTCAATTCACCAATGTATGAATGTAGTTGTGAATGAAGAATGAGCTGTATGACTGTAGTCATTCAGTGCTTTTTTAATGAGCAGAAGTCAAGTTATTAATGAATTAGTGGAAACACATAGTCCAGCCACTCATCAAATCTGATAATTTGCTGTATTTTCATGAAAGCAATATCTTCAGTTACTTCTCATAGAATAAATATTATTAATATCACTCAGCTAGCCTTAATTTTCAGTGAAATGCTCATGGATTTTGAAAAGGCAGCATTTTTATGTGTGTGCCTGTGTGGGCTTTCAGTGAAGCTGTTCTGGAGCTTCAGGACTGAAGGTGTCTTTCTCTTTCTTACAGATCCTGTTTTGAGTGATACTATTTTAACAGCCAAGTGTAAATAACCTTGTTTGATAAAGTTCTTTTTAACCCCTTTGTGGCAGAATAGCAGTGCTGCTCCAGCTACATTTACATAACTACAGCTAAGGCCTGTGCATCCAGAAGTGGTGTATTAACAAGAAAGTGCTAAGAACATAGAAGAGGTTGATTTTGTGGGTGATAGTTTACTTTGGCTGAAGCAGCAGCTATTGTTTGGCAACACTTAAAGGCAATATTTTATTTTAGAAGAAGATTGTTGTGGGACTTTTTGGTAACAAATCTGGCCTTTGTTAAAGACAGCCTATCTTTTCCAATCTCAAACCCACCATGAATAAGTTCTCTCATCTGCTGATTTCAACAAGATAGACAAAACAGAATTTTCAAAGGCATCAGAGAGGGTTGATTCAAAAAGATTTGCACACTTCCATTTGCCTTTCTGTCCAACCTAGGGGAGTGTATCTAAGCCAGGACATCAGCTCTTCATGGTCACCTTTCACTGAAAAGACCAAGGCTGCTAATACATGAAACCTCAGCAGCTGGGAGGTTTTCCTCCCACTGAATCTCAGTGCAGGCAGAAATAGCAATATCTCTGTCACACGTTCCAATGTGCTGTCGTGTGTTGGTACCAGTAATTGTTTCAGCCTAATTAATATTTGATATCTGCAGTGGCACAGAGAGAGAGGGAAGTTTGCCACACAACTCCAGAGGGATTCATGGGTTTTCAAAACTCTATTACAGAGTTGTGCAAACATTGCCTCCTCAGGTGTCCTCAGTCGTGCCTTCAGCAGCAGAGCCCTTCTGGTGCCAAATCTTCTGTGCTGCACATGCTTACAAAATTAAAAGTTCTTGCTGTAGGAGAGTGGATACCCACTGTAATTGAGTAAACATGTTATCAAGTGGTGAGAGTATTTGCTCTTACTGCTCAGCAGTCAACACTCCATCCAATTTCTGTCACATTGTTTGCTCAGAACAGAAATTTTTGGACACAGTTATAAGCCAGTGGAGCAATAATTAATGACAAGTTTAATCCTAGAGTTTTCTTTTGAAGGAGAAAATACAGAAACTAATTTCATATTGCCAAATTTCAGGGCCAATTTTGGACTAACACGGGAAGAAAACAAGTCAAATCTATTTTTTATTTGGTTTGAAGGACCCTCATGGTTCATTTGAAATCCTGACAAAGTTCCAGCAGAAACTGTTTCATTGTGTAGCCTGATTGGTTCTTTGCTTTTGACAGCAATGCTTCTGCTTTGGAACAGTTTGGTTTAATGAGAAAAAAAATTAGTTTAAACAAGAAGTTAGAGGGGGGTTAGGAACACAAACAAATGAACTGTAGGAACATTTTGGTAGTTGGGATCCTTGAGCCAAGGGAAAATGGGTTATTTTAAATTAAGGGTCTGTCATTGCAACTCAGTAGAAACTGAAAAAAAAAAAAGTGGAATGAAAAGACTTATCCCAATTCTGCATAGTTTTTCTTTATTTTCCATTCTTAATAAAAGGGAAATGATAGACACTGAGTGTGAGCAGGGAGGGATGGCTGGGCAGGGGGTGTTTGTGTCTATTGTCCATGGAAAATATGTTTGCACCCCTTAAATGTAAGAATGCGTGCCCTCCTCATCCTCAGCAGGTATTCTCAGAGTGGGATCACCTCAACTTTGAAGGAACCTGTCTAGTAGAAGGTGTCCCTGCCCATAGCAGGGAGGTTGGAACTGGATGATATTCTGACCCAAACCATTCTATGATTTATCATTGGTGACTTAGGGCCTGCAGCTCCTTCATGGGCCAACAACAAAACCACACTGGAGATTCGTTTTTTAGCTCTGTTGCTCCCTGTTTTTGGGGGATGTTTTCAGGGGGAAGTTTGTGCCTCTGAAATGATGGTGTGGGTGCATCCATAAAACACAACATGATGTGTTTTCAGCACAGCCTGCACTCCTCCATCCCCACATTCCAGTTTTGCTGGTTCCTCCTCCCTACATAGCAATGGTTTTAGTAAAACTGCACCAAACCCCAATTTCTTACTGAGTCTCCATTCTCTCCATTCCAGGGACTGTTTGTTCTGATCACTGCAGCAAAATATTCTGCATGAAGTACAAATAATTAAAAACAGAGTCTGCTGACTTCAGCTGCCAAGCTTTAACTGCTTTCCTATTAAAAACAATGGATTAAACCCTTGCTGTTCTCCTAATAATGCAGATAAATAGAGTTAGAACTTCACCTGAAGCCTCCTGATTCGAGCTGGGAGACTTCAACAGAAATTGCACAAACATGACTGACTGCAAAATTGTTATTTCAGACTAAGTTGGACAGCCTTGCTTATGTAGCAAAGGCCAATAAGCTGTATCCTACATTTATTCACAGGCACAGATACACATCAGTAAACTGAAAAGCAAATCCACAGTTCCAGGGAAGACTAGAGGAGCATCAAAACTCAGAAATAATTAGCCTGTCATGCAGAAGTACATAGGTGTGTTATGTATCAGTATCAGCTATCAGCAGTCTTCCTCTCTAAATATTTTCTTTAGTAAATGAGATTTTCATCAAGCAGGGAAAGAAAAATAAAAAAGCCTCAAGGCAAAACACTATGATACAAAAATAACCAATTTTTCTTGGCTCACATAAGATTATATTTCTCATTTTGCCTCCTTTTCTGAGTATATAGATGAGCTAACTTGAACAAACTGTTAGAGATTAAGGTCCTAATAAGATTCAAAAAAGATCTTAAAAATAAACTGCAATTTCTTTTTGAATAAAGCCTTCATAAGATAATTGTACAAGGTTTCCTAGATAGTCAAAATCAGATGGACAGCAGTAAAATAATCAGAGGTTTCTTTCTTGCACTTGGGTGGGAATCTGTCTTGATGAAACATGGGGGAACTTTGCTTTACAATGAATGAAATAAATACCAGTATGAAAATTATGGGGAAAAAAAGTAAAATTTAACAAATAATTAGATTCCTTGCAACATAGAGAGGTTTCGGAATTACATTAGAGGTGAGTTCCTGCTTTTTAGCTTATATTTGCTTCCTAAGGTTTTAGGGACAATAAACATCCTGGTTTGTGCTGGATCGTAATAAGTATAGGTGGTTATTTTAAAATGCTAAAGAAAGAAATCTATTAGGAATAGCATGCAAAATGGAAAGACAACAGTGATTTTAAAAGCTTCAGAAAGCAGAACTAGAAAAAATTTAATTCTAATGTCTCTGCAGAAACATATGAGGCAGTCTGTAATCTAATTCTTCTGATTTGCAGTCCTTTTTGGTTTTTTTAGTTTTTAATCACTGAAATAGTAAAAAAAATATATTTAGTGCCCTCTTCTGGAAAAACAGCTCTTGCTATGCAGGGCACACCAATGAATTTCTTGTACTCAGAAATGTAAATCTTCTGACACAAATGTTCTCCTCTTTAGCCGAGTTACATGCCTAAATCCAGGGAGTGTGTGGCTCTCTGTGTTTACCCTGAACAAGTGCCTTTTATCTCTTTAACTGCCTGCAGAACTCTGCTTTTACCAGCTCTATGCTAAAACCAATAATTAACGTTCCTCCTTGGGCAGCTAATGACCCAGATTTGAAAATGGAATATTCTATTCGGTTTTTTTTCTATTCTCTGCTCAAAATAAGCTATTTTTTGAAAAAGGAGAGGAATCACAGGGCTTTAGTCATGTCTTCAAAGGCATGAATCCTCATATTTTTGTGTGCAGGAGTGGAAGAGTGATGCTGTTGATGGCAGTGCTGTGAAGGGTTCTGTAGCAGGCAAGGAGCAGGGCAGGTTCTGTGCTCCTTCCTGTCCTCTTTGCTCTCCCCCTGCTTTCCAAAGAGATGCTCATCATCACCACAGACCATTTACCCCACAGAATTTGCCCACAGCATCACAAAGATAACATATAAAATGTCCTCCTGCCTTCTATGTGACTTCAGTTTGTTTTCTTTTTTTCTATTTTTAGGAGAAAATAGAATTGTCTCCTCCACTGAGTTAGATCTGTGTGTCCATTGAGATACAGCTCTGTGTCTTCTGATCCCATATAGAAGTGGAAAATGAGTCTTTCACTGAACAGGGAGAGGGTTTTTGACCAAGGCCCCTGGCATACATCTGAATATTTTAATTTCTTTCACATCCACTTCGCTGCTTTTAAACTGTTGCTCTCTAATGCTTTCTGATGGTCTCATCTTTCTTGTTTCAGATTCCTTTCTTTGAGTCTTCTAAAAGTGCCCTGAGCCTAGGACCATCTTAAAAAATTTCAATGCCATGCTAACTTCTTTGTTGTATTCACATTCTCAGCTGCTACAGTAGAAAAAGCAATTTTTACATGCTAAGAGTAAATTTTAATAGAAAGAACATATGCTGTGGTTCTGTAGTTGCTAATTTCTACCTCTAAAGTGAATTATTTAAAAATGAATAAATTAATTAGATATACTAAGCATTCAGCACATTTTCATGGCTTGCTTCTCACATAATTGCTACAAAGCTTTACCATTTGCATTGTAAACTTCACAAAAAAGAGGCTTTTAGAATCTATCCACAGTCATTTTCTGCACAGCTCAAGAAATGTTTCTTCGAAAGAAAGCCTTATCTAATGTTTCATTAAAAGCAGTATTAAGCATTGATTTCTCATGCTGTCCTTCAGCCTTCAGACTTGTAACTCCAAAGTCAGTGGAGGTGAGAATCAGTGGAGTGAACGTAGATGTGAACCCTGCAAACTCCCATCTGCACCAGCTGCCCTGGGCTGCCTCTATGAACAGTATAATTCAGGGTGTAAATCTGAGGCTAAAATAGACATCGAGGGCTGCTGAGAGGAATCATACCCCACACAAGCTTTTGGCACCATTGTCTGGGAAAAGGGAGCTAGTGCATGAGGCTGGAGGTGCAAAAAGGGTAAAAGGCTTGTAAATAATGGCTGGAGAGGTCAGTGCCTGCTGCAGAGAGAGGTGGTCCAAGTGGCAAAGTGCAAGAGCCTGGGAAAGTATTTTGGGAAAGGATGACTAAAGTAAATCAGCTAACTCTAGGCTTCTGTCTGATTTTAGCCAGGGTAGTGAACTGGATGCAATATAGCTGTTATGATGATCCCAGATATTCCTAGAGAATCATGGTTGTGTGTCTTTGTGGGTGTGTTTGTATGGATCTGAAGGTGTTCTATGTATGCCAAATCCCTGGATTTGGCATAATTGCTATCTCCTTTTAAAACTTTTATTTGGCCTCAGGCTACTTTTGTACTCTTAATACATTATTATGTTTGTTCATCTTTTACTTCTTTTCCTTAGATACAGTGTTCAGTGTGTTAGAATCACAACTACGTAATAGATAATTTTATTCTCATTTCCAAGTTTCTGAATAGAGGGTGGGAGGGGAAGCCCGTGAGTTTATATATGTGATGTGAATATTGATAAAAGTTTGAAAAGTTCAACAACAGAATGAGCTCATTATTCGTAACCCTCATTCGTAATTCTCTGTAACTTCATTGCAGCTACTTCCCAATAACCTGAGCATCAACAAGTGCACAAAGGCTGGTGCAAAAATCCTGCTGAGTGCTTTGCAGCTCCCATTTTATTTACCAGTTAAAAATGGAGCAGTCGTCCTTTAAGCCAGCGACTGCAAGGGCTTTGTGGTGCCAGCCAGTGAAGCGCTGTGAGGGACAGGTGGCTCGGGAGCAAAAGGAGGCTTTTGTAATTGCTTGGCAGGGCAGAGCTGTATTAGAGTGCAGCAGCAGTTGGCAGATTGGATTAACGCTCTCCGAGGGGTGAGAGCTGGCACACGAGCTGTATGCTAATACCTGTGCCCCGAGTTGCTTCTGGAGCTGCATTTGTAACAAAAAGAGCATCCACTCCACTCCGTCACAGAGTCATAAATCCTCAAGCCGGCCTTGAAATTCCCTTTTGGCATTGTCAGCAGTATAAGGCTCTCAAAAGTGTAATTTGAAAACTAATCTTTTAATAAAGAATTATTATCATGAAACAACGTAGATAGATAATCAGTTTGTGGAAGGTGAATTAGCAGCATTACCTTACAACAGAGCAGCCCATCCATTACCGTGGTGGATGTTGCCATCACGCTTTATTTACGGTTGTTTTGCAAACTTGAGACGACACTATTTGTAAAGGAATAACTCCTTGGCTTTGCTGTTTCAGAGACCTTTGGCTTGGTGCTTGGAAAAGCAGCTTCTAATCCCAGCAGAGCCTCTGTATGTTTGTGGGAGAGATTTACATATTAACCGTGTGTGCTGCCTGTCCCCACCGCCATCAGCTTGTGTTACAAATGCTTCCAAAATGCAAGTCCCCATGGCAGGAACATGCTGTCCCTTCCTCATGTCACCTTGATGTGAGATTGTTCTCCGAGGAAGCCTCTCGTGGCTGGAGAGCTCTCCTGGTTGTCCTTTGAAGAACAAGGCCAACGATTTAATTTTCAGTCTTAAGAGATTAAATTGTTAAAAGATTTTCAAAACGGAAGCATGTCCTAGGGATCCACTGCCTCTTGAGCTACTTCTTTCTTCCAAATCAATTGCTAAAATTTCTTCCTGCTTCTGGAAGACACACAGTTGCTGATTTCCTGTGACATTGGGTATGAATAGAATGATCCACACTGGTGTAAGTGAGAGGAGGCAGGGCCCCGCTGGCTCTCTCTGAGGCACAGACAGCTTAGTGTTGGCTGTGTCACCTCATTCAGGCACAGTTACACTGCTGGGTCAGGATCCTTCCCTCCTGTTTGCAAGAAAATGGTTTACTTCCCATAACAACTCTAATACATGCATTCCCCATGTATATATCATCCTGCTTTTTCCAAATGTTAAGTTAGTTCCTCTGGAATACAATCACCGCACAGGCAACCAGTCGCCAAATTCTTAGTACGCTGATTGATTCAGAGACCTCTTCTTCTCATCAGCTTTCTTTCTCAGGCCTGTTTTCGCCATCCCTGCCATCCCCTGAGCTGCCCAGGCTGTGCTGCAGTGTCCCAGCAGTGCCAGAGCTCCCTTTCCGTGGCTCTGAGTGCATCACACGTGTGGCTGCTCAGCTGGATACGACACAGCAGCAGATAAGAGCATCCCAGATCAGGTGTTTGACGACAGCTGTGGGTTACTGGCTGCCAGCTGAACCAACGCTCAGGAAGCATTCGTTGATAGCATTTCATTATGGGTTTTCTAATTTATTGGAGGCACGAAGAGAAATGGGCAGTGCTCCTTGGAGGGCTGCACAAGCAGGTTGACACACAGCATGAGACTGTGCTGGAGGTGCATTACTGGAGAAATGATAAAGTGTAGAGGGATAATTCAATGCAGGGACAAAAGAGAATATGCTGTCTCAGAAGAAAGCAAAATAGGTCAGTATCACAATGAATCTGAAAGGTGAGAATGTTGAAGAGACCTCAAATTATATGGCTTTATTGATTTGTTTTGTTCTTGCAAGCAATCAAGCTTCACTGAGTGCAGGGTACAAAATACCAGTATGGATTTCGGTAGTTTTTCCTTTATTATTGCAGTGACACAAAAGGAATAGATAGCATGACGTTCCTGAGAGAATCTAATTCGGAGCTGGTTACTATGGAGTGCCTATCAGCAATAAAATGGTCATAATCCTTTGTAAAAATAGTTGGGCTGAGGAGAAGACTGCTGACCATTCTGTCTCCACTGAGGGAAAAAATGAAAAGACCATTACCCAACCATGCTTCAGTAACCCCTTGTGCTCTAAATCACAAATAGAGGGGAGAGTGAAAGTACAGAAATTGAACAAAACATTACACAGAAGTTGGTGGTCAGGCACAGGAATGGATTTTTCATCCCTCTGGAGGGCCAGTTCAACATGTAATGACCAAAGAAGGATTTCTTCTGAACAGAACAGAAGTGTTCAACAAAACCAACAGTATCATAAAGAATTTTGATCAAGCCAAATTATGTTGACACATTAAGTGAAAATTTGGTTTTTAATGTTGACCTTCATAAAAAATACAGAATATTCTGCAAACAGGTACAGTGACCTGCTCTAATCCTCCACAGACTACCATAACAGATTATGGAAGTTAGGTATTTTTAGTCAAATAATTATCCTTTTCTCTCCTGGAAGATCTGTATGAACAACAAAATTACCCTGTAAAGTGAACTTCATATTTGCTTGTAGGTGACTGACCAACAGAAGAATCCATGTGACAGTGTGGTAGTGACTTGTATCCTTTACAAACATGGTATGTCCATGCAGGAGAGGGAAACAAAACCTCTGGCTAACACTTGCTTGTGATTTCCTCCCAAACTTTTCTTCCCCTCCCTTTCACACCATTGTGAGAAAACAGGGTGCCAAATACATGAGGTATTTGACGATGCATAGCAGCAGCCTTCCTGCCTTCTACTTTATTCTCTTTTCCCTGTTAATCTGTCAGCTTCAGAGCCTGGTTAAATATCACAGATGCTAAAGGCCAAATGGCAAATCATCTTTTACCTGCATATTTTGCATCACAGCATTAGTTACTGTTTAAGGGCATCAGGACCATTTTGAAAGGTGGAATATGTAATTATGTCAAATGTTTGGGATTATTCAACTGGTTTGACATTCATATGTGCATTTGGGGAGTTGTCTCCTCATAGCATAAGTAGGAAAATGGGCTGTATAATCTATTTCCAGCAAATGTCTTTTTAGAGACTCTTTGTGGGAAACCCTTTTAATGGATCTAGCAGTTCCTGTTTCACCAGCCGCTCGTGATATATTTTTACTGTCATGCTACACAGTGTAGAAGCAGATACATTATCAAGACAGCTGGGGTCTGTTAAGAATCCTGAGTGGATCTATTATTTGTTGATATACTTTATTGTTACAGAATAAAAAATGAGTCATTTTACCCAGATAAATCCTGAGTGCTTTATGATTAATTACATTAAAATATATTCTTGCTATGTTCAGGCTTTAGCAAACTGTTGTACACTTTTCTTTCTGATGACTATTTAGTGTGTTCATTTTTATCTGGGAGCATTGGGGTGACTTTTTGAATTAAATTGTGTGATTCCTGAAAAAGAAGAAAAAAACTAAACAGTAGAAATTTAGCATTTAGCCTTGCAAGCTGCAAACAGCTGGCACTTCTTTGCTGCCCTGTACTGGTCCCTTGGGAGCTCTAAGTTTTATGGAATTTTTGGTGAGTTTTCTGGGTAATTCTTTAATGTAAATAACACTACTGTATGAGGGGCCAGGTGGCTCTTTGGAGCCATTTAGAAAATGGCTGCAAAGCATGCTTTATTCCTGTATTTATCATGTAAGTAACAATCATGAGCTCACGGCAGCCAGTCCACCTGTATTTAATCCCAGATCCATGAGCTGTTTTATATGCCAGGTTGTAATTCCCTAAATCAGCTCTTTGGTGGAACAGCCTGATGGAAGGTGAGTGGATTGGGCTGATTTGGGGGGCCTTCTTCCAAGGGCTTTTCCCCCCTTTCTTTGTTTGTAAACCTCCTTGAAATGAGGTTCCTCTTCTTTGTATTGATTGAGCACCTTGTCATGCAAACATTAAAGAAAGCCTTCTGTAAATGCTGATTATTTCTGGTGCTGGCATCAGCCCACAAAGTGAGACAGAAACCGACAGACAGAGGAAATGGAAGTGTAAACTAAACTCTTTTCTTTTTTGCTGACACTTGTGATAAATCCTCAGCGCGTAGTGCAATCTTTCATACAGTCATAAGTTGTTGAAAACCCATTTCACAGACTTCTTGGATTTATGTCACATACTTCTGCAGTTACTTTGGGGCAAGAACTAGAGCTATGGATTCTAATTTAAAGTATATGAATAGTCACAATCAATAAATGAGTCCAAATCCATTCTATGCTTAAATAACATATAGTTTCTGTTTCAGCAAGTCCTGCTGGACCAGGACCTGTATCCTTACAGCCCTTAGACAAGTGCTTCCGAGGAGACATTACCATTCCCACTGTACTTTGCTCTGTAGTGACAGAGCACAGAAATTGCTTCTTCCATTCTGTACCTTGCTGGAACCACAATTTCCCTCTTCCTTTGGAATTTGGTGGCATGGGAGAGGCACGTGCCCTTCTCTGCTGCTCTGTGTGCTGCAGTGTTTCCACTTCTGCTGTCATCTGGCCAGGCCCAGGTTTCTTCTGTTGGTTACATAAAATGAGGTCAGTGGCTTCATAACAAGGTGTTGTCATATATAAGTAGCCCTGCATTCTTCTGAATTTTAGAGAGATAATTGCCTTTCCAAGACTTCAATGGAACAGATAGATCTGTCTCTCAGTGCCTTTATGATTTCAGTGTAAACATGCACCTGTTTCAGAGCATAATTTAGATTGAAAGTGTAATGGGGATGAGAAGCCCAGTGGGAGAGTTTCTGGCCCAATGGATTTAGCATAATGACTTTTACAGCACTTGTTGGTGACAGCTGGCATGGGAGCTTCTGTGACCTGATTGTGGTGATACCCAGAACCCTTCAGAGCACTCTCAAACCTGTTCTGACCAATGCTGGTGGGATGGCTCAGCACACAGAGGCTACAGAGCAGAACAATTGCCAAAACCTTTGCTACCCCCAAATATGTCTCTCTGCTGAGAGGAGCTGTAGTGCTTCTGGGATCCAGCTAAAAATCAGGGCTGAGAGCATCAAATCAGTCAATGACTTGTACCACACTCTTTGATAGAAAAGGGGAACACATAGTTTATAAAGCTTTTTTTTTTTTTTGCCAAGCCTCAGACACAGAGAGGTTTAATGAAATGAATACTAACTTTTAAGCACTCTGCATTCTCTGAAGCTTAGTTTGGGTTTCAGAAGAATGCCCATCTCTTCCCTGCACTTTTCCTTGCTGTGGGGTTTTCCTACTGCTAAGTGAATAGCCAAATTCATCCTGACCCCAGCAGAAATTTTAGTAGAGATATTAAGAAAACAAAGTCATCCTCTCAAAAAGTTCAGTTAACTTCATTTGGTTTGCATATCTAAGAGGAAAGCAGATATTTAATTTCTCAGAAAGACATAAAGTGATTTTTCTCTTGGATTCTTGTCTTAGGAGAATTGCTGGCAGTGTGTTTTTCAAATAGGTTTGAAATTGTTGGGCTGAGAGGGATTTTTGAGCTGCATGTGCTTGTATTCTAATAATAATGAGTGTCTGATCCTGAAATCTTTGCTCATACAAGTAGTTCTTTTTTACATAAGCAAACTTACACATTGCAAGGATTTATCTGAGAAAATTTTGGTCCTGTGAGTGAACCCTTGCGAGCTACAAGCCTTAGAAGACTGTATACTATAGCATAGCTGATGTGAGATATTTGAGAATCTGGCCAAAGACCCAAGATGATAACAAATGACATTCAGAAAATAAAAGAGTTCTTTGAATGTCCTGCAACTTTTTTTTTCCCTCACTCCTAAGCTCTCTCAGCTAAGAAAATGTTTTGCCTCAGTCTCCATTAATGGCTCTAAGACAGCTCTGAACTCTCCAGCACAGCTGTAGGGCTCTGTACCACAAGCAAGAACATCAGCAGATGTCCTGTTCAAAACCTCCCTGGCTGTTTCTTTTCCCTCCAGCCTGCCACATTTGTCTGTTTTCCCCTGAAGGTACCTTTTCATGCTCATTTTGGGGGGCTTATGTCTCTGGTATCTGTTAACACAGCATGGCTCATAACCTTGAACAACCGTTCCAGCCTCAGATCAGAATTTATATATCTACATCATTTTCTTCATCCTACTGCCAGGATATTGGGAGACAAAAGAGGCTCAGTATTTAATGACAATGTATTATAAGGTTTTTCAGCTCTTTAGGCAGATTCAGTCTTCCAGTGCTTTCTCTTTAAGGAATTGAAGCAGTTTTAGGACTTCATCAAAGCTGGAATAAATTCTAAGATCATGCATCAGCCAGGTCTTAGGTATCAACATCAGAAGATTCAAGAGCTCTTTGGTATGATTGGATGAGGGTGAGGAAATGGTAATTTATGCTTCATCATCTGACACAGGTGGATCTAGAAAGGACACTTGTACTAAAATAAATCCTGGCTTGTGGTGAACTCACTTGTATTCCTAGACCTGCCCTGGTATCAACACACCAGAGAATCACCTTGCATGAAGAGTCCTTATGGATCTGAATGCCTGAAAGGAGACAGGATTTGGGGATGTGACCTCATTATGTCCTTGTAATGAGGGGAGTGAATCACATGGGGAAGAAGGGAATCACATCAATCCAGCATCAGTCTCTGCATCTCAGAGGTAGAGATCCAGTGCTTTCACCTCTGTGCCTGTCTTTCAGGGAGCTCATGCAGTAATGTCAGGATTTAGTGCTCGGTTTCAAATTACAACAGAGAAGTTTGATTTGATATGTACAGGATGATGTGCCTTGTGTTTATTGATGTGCTTCGTGTTTATCTGCCTCTTCACCGAGACCCCAGAAGTTGCAGGGCTGTTCCAGACACCACTGTGAAGGTTTGCCCTCCAGAGTGGCAGGGAGTGAGTCATGCTTACTTGTGATGCTAATGATGGGCTTGGGATGGCCCCTGCTGGGGCTGGCAGCATCATCCAGGACATCTCATGGTTTCTAGATATAAGTATAAAAAAAAGTACTTGTGCAAAACCCGAGGAGCCTAGGAAAAAAAAATTCTGATAGAACTTGCTTGATGAAGCAAGTATTCGAGAAATTTCTTCTTTGTCCTCTGGGACAGGATGCTTTATGAGAGCTGCTGGACAGCAAAAATGGTTTAAAGATATATGTTGGAGCCAAATGAAATGATTGCTGGGAGAGTTATTTATTTATTTATTTATTTAGGAGCATACAGTAAGAGGACAGAATAGCAAAAAGTGATTCCTGTATAAATTTGTATAAAATTATTCATATTTAGACCTTTCACACTGGTTCCCTGACTCCTGATCACTGTAAGGGACTCTGCTGTCACCAGTGGAAAATCACCACCTCTTAAATCACTGACGTTGGCTCTGGTGTTATTATTCACTGCTTAGAAAATAAGTAATAAACTGTCCCCTGTGAGATGAGCTGCTGTGCAAGCTGGCCAGCTCCTCCCCAAGGCCCAAAGAGCACAGACTGATGTGAAGATGCAACTTAACAGGGCACAGAAACATGAGGTCAGCTTTATGCCTTGAGTCAGAACTGCTTTATTTCCTGACTGACAGGGGCTTGATGACCCACTCTGCTATCACCCAGCACTGCTCCCTGTTTTATTTATGTGGAAATAAAGCAAAAAACACCTCGTTGTGTCCCTGTTGTGTCTAGTTATAATGATGGAGAATGTCTCCAGCTGACCAAGGTGTCCTCATTAATGACTGTTCTATATTTAGCCTTTTCAGCACCCGTGTGCCCCCAGTTTAATCAAAGACCTGGTAGCCATGGTAACGACACCGAGCATCTGGGTGTGCACGATCTGCCAAACACCATAATAAAGTGCAGCATGATAAGAACACACAACAGCTTTAAGTGGATTAATGCATTGTTCTTTTCTACTAGAGATTTTGAAGTGTTTAGAAGAGCTTCTCAGCCACAGATGCTATACTATTTTTGCAAAAAAAGAGCACTATTAACACAGGTGACAGTTACTAATCTCTTTTTGTTGTCTTTTTCTTAATTTTGTCTTGCAGGTGTATCAGCATTCATATACAGCATATTATGTCCTCAGCAAAATACCTCATGGGTAAGCAATTTTTCAATGTCTTCATTTAAAAGCTCAACCATTAAGGATCCTGCAAAACAATGTGTATTGTGACAAATGATTTCCTGTGACAGCCCTTTGCAATGGCCTGGCTTTCACCTGCAGCATCCACTGAGCTCTGCGCTGTGCAAAAGATGACAAAGTCTGGAAAGAGAAGTACTCAGCTTCCCCAGAGAGTCAGACTACATGAATTTCATATTCCAGATTTCAGGGTTTTTGTCTAGAATATAGATGTGGTGGTGCCTGGCTGAGAGCCATGGTTGGCCACTCACCAGAGCACTGGAGAGGAGAAGGCTCTGGAGAGACTTTATTGCAGCCTCTCAGTGCCTGAAGGGGGCCTGACAGTGAGCTGGAGAGGGGCTTTGTGCAAGGGCATGGAGTGATAGGACAAGGCTTCAAACTCAAAAAGGGCAGGTTTAGATGAGATATTGAGAATATTTTTTTTCCTCTGAGTGTGGTGAAGCCTGGCACAGGATGCCCAGAGGAGGCATGGCTGCCCCACCCCTGAGCGTGTCCAAAGTAAGGTGGGGCTTTGAGCAAGTGGTGGAAGGTGTCCCTGCCCAGGGCAGGAGGGTTGGAACTGGGTGATCTTTAAGGTCCCTTCCAACCCAAACCATTCCATCATTCTACAATTCTTTGATTCTTTAGCTTTGATTAATTGTGTTTTTTTAAATCCCCCTTTTTATGCTTTGTCTGCATGGTGCCTGTGGTTCCAGCTCCATCACCCAACCACTCATCTCACCTGCCTTGTTTGTTTGGAGTTCAGCTCTCAGCCTCTGCCTTCTTTTCCCTAAATTATACCTTCTTTTTCTATATGCAATTCAAGCAGTGGCCCAGCTGGTGAGGAATGGGATGCCACCATACCAGAGTCACATGTGAGATGTATGCTAGAACAGAGCATTTCAGGGTGACATTTCCATAGCACCAATGGAAACACATAACACAGCAAAATTCCTCAATTAATTGTCATGAAATACGAAGCTAAAAGCCAAGAAGCTGCTGCCAGGTTGTGTGTTTTAAGTATCTTACTGGTGATAACTGTGCAGAAATGGTAAAAAAGGGGCAATATAGTTGTGCTCTGCCATTTCTGTCCATCATTGTACATGACTCATTTAAATATTTGCCAAGATTCTTCTAGTTGCCATTACTATACATTATGGCTAAAGAGATAGAAGTTGTTTTGGATCTTTGAAATAGCTGGCAAAACATGCAAGATTTAGAAAACTTTTTCTGGTTTGTACACACGGTGCTCATAGTATCACCAGGTAACTCAGTGCAACCTCCTGCTCAAACCAGATTGCTCAGAGTTTTATCTAGCTGGATTTTGAAAACCTACAGGGATGGGGACTGCACGGCCTCACTGGGCTACCTGTCACACTTCCTGGCTGCCCTCGTGGGCAGAAAATTTCTCCTTATATCCAGTGTGAACCTCCCCTTTCCATTTCTATCTGTTTTCTCTCACCAATACTTGTGTATTAAATGGGTTGGGACTTGAGAAAACACTGGAACATGTCCTGAAGACCTTTTGATTTCAACCTCCAGGGGCTTGCCCTGGGAGAAGGCAGGGTCCTGGCCATGCCTCTGTGCTCACAGTCTCCTACTGCCTTCTGCAGACAGCTCCCACTGTTCTGTGCACCGTGGATCAGCAGCCTTCCCACTGGGCAGTCCTCAGGGGAGCTAATTTTTCAACAGAGGTATGAAATCTTAAGGGCAAAAGGCCTAGAAGTCAGACATTGCTACACCTACGTTTTTTAGTCCCCTGCCCTCTTTCCAATCCATTTTTTTCATACAGTAACCAGTTTGGGTTTAACAGTGCAGAAGTACAGATATAAACACATCTCTCAGCATTTTTTCTGCATAAAAATCCTATCTACATTCAGGCGATCCTCAAGGATTTGCCTTGGCATACTAGTCCACACACACACACACACACACAAACAAAAAGAGGAACAGGAGAAAACAAACAAACCAACCCACAAAAAACCTGCAACCCAACAAAAACCCTCAAACAACAACAACAACAGAGATAAAATAACTTCTTTGTCTTCTTCTTAGTGACAGACAAGCAATACTTTGTACAAAAATGTGTGTACTAGACACATACATGATTTAAATTCTTTGAGCCCTGGAGCTTGTGCAGCCTGCTTCCCTCCAGGTTGCATCTTGTGACGCACTCATCACAAAAAATCATGAGCTTCTTGTTAAATTGTTTCCATGTATGGTTGGAACATGGAAATTTGGAGGTTTCTCACCATCAACCTTGTTAAAGCTGTCCATGTGACATTCTCCAGAATTCTTCAGTCTCTTCCCTTCCCTGCTGCAATCTGCTCTTTGTTTTTTGCTTTCCTTTTTTTCGGGGGAGATGGGGTGGAGGTTTTTTTGTGCGTGTGTGTTTTCTTGTTTGTTTGGTTTTTGGTTTTTTTATTTGTTTTGGTTTGTATTGATTGGTTGGTTGGTTGGTCAGGCTGGGGTTTATCTGGGAATTTACTCCATATGCTTAGTTTTTGAGAACTCCATCTTTCTGGCAATGTATCTGAGTAGTAGCTTGTGGGCTGGAAGTGTTCAGCAACAGGATGAAGACACAGCATGAGCACATAAGCTTTGTGTCTGCAGCAAACCTGGCTAAGAGCAAAAAAAGGCTTGACTGACAGTGCAGACAAAACAAAGGTGGAAAAAATAGAAGTATCATGCATAACGTGTTAGAAATGCTAAAAAATAACATTACAGTGGGCCAAGCAATTTTCTACTACTGCATGATCTTTATTTGTCCCTGGAAATGAGTTCCTTGTTCCCCTCAGCTTCAACTCTATTGCACACCCAGCTGTGGTTCCCCTTGCTCTCTGTGTTTGGTTGGGCAGTGGTGCAGGAGGCTGAAGGGTTGGATGTGCCAGAGGAGAAGTTTCCAGCATAAGGGGGAGATCTGGAAAGTGAGAGCACACCAGAAGGTGCTCAGGTGTGTCAGGCATTGGTGTGGTGGTGGATCAGGAGACCACGAGCTGAAGAAGGGCTGGAAGGATCATTGAATCTTGTGTTGGTACACGTGTGGTTTGCAAAGTTCAGGCTTTAGATACGTGCACAGGCATTGTAAGCCATGCTGTGCAGTGAGAATTTCCTTTCAGGTGATCGTGGTGCACGTGAGTGCTGGAAAGGGCAGCACATTGCCTTTTCCCTGGAACGTGGGTGTTTATCGTTCCTCTGGAGCTCTGTGTATATTTTAGGGTGGTGCATGGAGAGAGAGGACAGGTCTAGCAGGTGAACATGAGGTAACAGGTGGTGAAATACATCAGCTGAAAGCAGAGCCTCAGTTGGATGAAGGGGTAAAAATCTTTTCATCGCCTATTTCATATTTAACGCAGGAATATTGCTCTGATGGATCTGTGTGGATGAAGGTTGTTGAGGGCAGGACACAGCACACTGATGCAGCACAAGGTCCAGTTCAGTTTGACATTGCAGGCTCTTTGGTGACCATGAAATTTGCAATCCACAAGCAGCCATCCTTGGCCTCCACCTGTCAGTAACAGGAGTGACAAAATTCTGCCCTGAGCAATGGCCCCCCTTTGCCACTTTTACCAATTGTTTTCAGTTTTTCCTCCTGTGCAGGCAGGCACCTTTACACCCTGTTGGTGTGGGCCCTCGGCATCTCTCCAGCTCAGCAGCCGAGGCAGTGACTGCTGGGGAACAAACTCACTCCCCTCCACAGTATCCTCCTGCTCAGCAGACAGTCATTCCCAGGAACAGGCTGTGACAATGTCACTCTCCCTGTGCTCCCTCTCTCTGTCCTGTTCCCCATCCTCACCTATGATCTGCCTCATCAGGAACGTCAGGCAGTTTAGGATTTGCACCCACTCGTGCCCTTGCTACTCCCCTGCTGAGGCTAACTAATAAGGAAGCCAATTAACCTAATCTCTGGCATCACTTTTTAAATAACATGGCATTAATCTGACAGCATAAATTGTTTTTTAAAGGGAATTTTCTAATTATTTTTGCCATGTTCTGCAGGCTCTCCAGAATCAGGCTGTGTCTGAAGTCAAAAGGAGCACATACCAATGTTTTCCAGATTTCATTTCGAGCTCTCAATAAGTTTGACAAACCAATTTGGGAATATCCTTAGCACATATGTTCCCAAATTGTATTTTATACAGGCCTGCAACATTTTTCCACAAGAGCTGTTGTCAAAGTACACTCCCCACACTGTGTCTCTACAGGACAACCAATAGATGCCAATGACATAGACTCAAAGGGTCTGATTTAAAAATTAAAATAAGCCTGAGGCAGAAGAAAGAGATCATGCAGATTTAATACCTCCCTTCTTGTTATTTCAGCTTTCTCACAGCCTCTCGGTAAATTTGGGGTCGAAACCCTCTCTCGTTTGACTCCTTAGCGTTCTGCTGCCCGTGGTTTGTGGTTTCCGGAGGGGGAGCGGGCTGAGCTCCGCAGGTCCCCTTGTTCCGGGCGGGGGTGTGCAGGGGGTTGTGTCCCTTCATCTCTCCTTCTCCTCCCTCTGCTCTCCTTCTCCTCCCAAAATCTCGGTGCTGGCGCCGGCTGCCATCTAGTGGAACCAGCCCCGGGATCGGAGCATCTCCGTCCTGTCCCATCTGCTCCCCTTGAATGCTGCTGCTTTTCAGAGATGTCTGCTGATAACTGCTCGCAGCTGGCTCCATTATAAATATTTTTGCAAGGCTCTTCTCCTAACCCCACAGTTGCACTTGCTGCATTGCAGTTGCCAACTACTTGTAATTTATAGGTGCTGTGACAGCATCTGCAGGTCCAGACGCGGAGCAGGGAGCTCTGCTCCCCCATGCTGGGGGAATGGGAACTCCAATACCATACACAGTTATTTCCTAATATTATTTTTCCTAATTTTGGAAAATGAAAATTTAGCAGTATGGGCAACAACCTGAAAAACAGGCACTGAAAATTGTTTTATTCTTTTGTGGGTTTAATAATGTTGCTTTTACTGAGTCCAATATGAATTATCTTAGTCATTCACACCCTTCACTGAAATAAGCGGGAAAAAAAATTGGTTTTTGAGGATTTTTATGGTCAGGCTGGGACTGACCAGAGTGTTTCCCTAACCCAGTTGCAAGATTTCCCTCACCAGACTTAAAGTGTTTTCACACCAGTGCATGCTGCTGAGCCTCTGGTGTGCTCTGGCACTGCAGGTTCTAAGCAAGAGCTAATTTTGGATAGATATCCAAGGGGTTACTTCTGTATTCAATCTTTTGCTGTGGCCAGCTGAATTTTTACACTTTTTTCCAGTTGTGTTTGCATTCCCCAAAATAAAGCCCAGCATAAAACATGATTTTTCAGACCTCCAATGCTCACCCAGTTGTGCATGCACCATAAACATGATTTTTCAGACCTCCTAATGCTCACCCAGTTGTGCATGCACCATTTCCCTCTGGCACAGCCAAGTGGCAGGGATTAGTGCTGACCCCTCACAGGAGCCCTTAGCACATCCAGCTGGGATGTACCAGTGGGAGCTTCCAAATGTTCTTCCCAGGATCAGGGAGAAAATCAGCACTTATTCCCACTCCTCACTGATTTTGCCTTTGAGAAGGAGGGAAATGTGCACAGTTACTCCTAAGCAGATTCCACATTTCTTACTGGATTTATGTGTTGGGCTCAGAGGAACATGGTAAGCACGGAGCTGAGTTCAGCCCTTCCTGCCTGCACTGCCAGGGTCTGTAAAATCCTGCACGAGTGCCCCATGCTGAGCCCCAGTAACTTCAAGAGAAGTCCCAGGAGTGGAGTGAGTGCACAAAATGTGCTGGAGAAGTGGTAACAGGGGGAGGAACTGAACCAGCGCTTCACTCTGGGTAAATTTTCAAAGTGATGTCTATAGATCTCTCTGCAGAGCTCTCACTGTTCTTCCTTTTTTTTATTTCACAAGCCGCTGGCAGAAAAGAAATGGACTTTAAAGTTAATTGGAGAAAACTTGATCAGTTTTATATGTATCCTGTGGTACATTTCGACAGACAAGAAGTTTACCCTTGCACATGGTCCATGTTCACAGTAAAAGGAAATTGTGTTTCATTATTTAAAATCATGGATAAAAGAACTTCAGGGAACTGAATCTGCTTCAGTCACCTGGTCTTTTGACCAAAACTGCTCTCTTCTGGCCTGTTACACATCATCTCTGTACTACTAAAATATCCTGTGCCTCAGTGTCCCCATCTTCAAAGCAAGAAGAGAAATTGTACCTACCCATTGGAGGCAATATGCAATAATTATTGTGCAGACTGCTGCACAATTTCACTCTAACATTTATAAACTTGTATTAGTGCCCACATTTTATTTTAAGAGGAAAAAGTACAGTATTTAATAAAACCCGTTTTCAACTAATTAAATTTTACTTAGAGCAGCTGAGTATTTTCCCCCAAGAACGATCTGTAGAGGTTGAAATAAAATCTTTATGAAAAGGTATGTAAAACCATATGAAAATGTGAAATTTGCTAAATAAGTAAAAAAATGTATTCTGCAGTTCATGAAGAACCTGCTACTTCTACTCCTTCTCTCTCCTCCCTCTCTAACAATTATCATTCTATAGATTGTATCACATTTTGAGATAGTTTATACAGTTAATGAAGGCACTTCTGCACAGTGTGGTGGCTTTTATGCCAGACTATAAATAAGAACATCCTCATGATGTCAGATGCTTTTTCGGTTGCATTTTGACAACAGAGAACTGGGCCTTGGAATGGTTACATTTGGTAGCTTGATCATGGAGCCTGACCTTACATCCTCTGATGTGGACAGGAATTTTTCATCTGAGCTTGCTGGCACTTGGCTCAAGCCCTGATGGAACTGTTTGGCTTCTTGCTTTCTTATAATCTTCTGAATTATACACTCTGTAAATCACTGGAATAGTGGTTAAATCACATACCAGCTTATTGCTTATGAATACATTTTGGGCCTCTCTGGAAAGAAAGAACCAACATTTCACTGAGGAAAGCCTCTATTTGAGCATCACTCACTTCCAAGCTGTGGCATGTGGAAAGCAGCTCAGTCTGGAAGGCAGTTCAGGCAGGGCTCTTGGCTGTGCTGGTGGGAGGAAATCCACTTCAGCAGCTCAACACCTCATCATTTCCCCAGGGGATTTGCCCCTTGCTCACCCATGTTGGTCACTGCACAGCATTTTTTTTTTTTCATTAATGTGAAATGTTCCTTTCTTGTGTAGGCAAAGCAATTCCTACCACATGCTTCTTTCCTCCAGAATCGGTTGTGATGTGGGTGGATGCCTTAGAAACTGTGTATAGCGATAATAATAACGAATGGTCCCCTGAGGGGAGGATTTGATATTAAGAATTATAGTAATGACAAAAAAAAAAAAAAAGAACTTGGGTAATTAATAGTTAGACACAAATGTTAGCACTTTAGCAGAGAAAAGCCCAGCAGCCAACCTCCTTGTGTTACAGAAAAGGTCAATAGCTTATGGCTCATCAAAAAGGAAAAAAGAATAAAAAGAAGAAAGGTTTGAAGCAAACTCTCCCATGGTGTTTTTCTGAGACAGCACCCCCAGAAATGGAGGCAGGGTTCCTATTAAAGTCTAAATCTTGAATAAAATGTGCTTCACTGGTGAGAAACATGCTTGCATTTGGAAATGTTTTAGTGCCTCAGGATGAGTGAACCTCCTCTGAACCCCAGTCTGTGGTCAGCCTCCAAACTTCAGTTACTGCCAGAGGGTGCACATGCTTCCTGATAGCTCCTTGGCATGGGTATTCCTCCTTTTTCTTACCAACAAGGCTGAGTTAGTACAGAGTTTTGACAGAAAAGGGAAATAAAGGTGGATGAAAGAGAATTTATAAAATGATGGTGCATAGCACTGACTAAGCACAGCCTGTACAGATGCTGCTTCCATGCATCACCTTCCCAGGAATAAAATTGCAGGTGGATTTTCATAGTGGGAATCAGGAATTTTTGTTTGCAGAGCTCTGAAGTCAGATGTTATACCTCCTTTCAAATGCAAGCATTCCCTCTTGTGTGGGTACTTCAGGTTTATAGTCTCTGTTAGGGGGCAGAAGTGCACAGCTAGAGTCGTGGTTTTGTCCTTTGAATAAGGAGAGTATTTATTGCCACCTGCTTTTAAACCAT
The DNA here is from genome assembly GCA_013396875.1 of Vireo altiloquus. NCBI lineage: Eukaryota > Metazoa > Chordata > Aves > Passeriformes > Vireonidae > Vireo > Vireo altiloquus. The sequence continues at coordinate 46,436 of VZRF01000914.1, forward strand.
ACCTGACACCAGGGCAGTTGTGGTGGTTTTTAAATTGATCACATCACTGTCGATAAAAAATTGAAATAATGGCACAAATAAGTGAATGCCTTGTAAATTTTAACCAGTGATGACAGCCTGTGTGGGGAGATGCTGTTTAGAAAGGTGTTTCAGTTCTCCTGAGAACTTATACAAACTTCCAGGATCTCCTTATCCCATTGACATGAGAAGAAATAGGATTTGCTCAAAGACTTAGTTTTCAAAAAGAAAACTGAGAACACTGAGTCATTCTGGCTTGGTTTGAAACCAAGTAACACAGACTGGTAAATTATTTTAGAGCACAAGCCCGAGAATCAATCTCTTGCCCAATTAGAAGTGTGACCTAACAGGCAGTGAAGTCTGATTGTAACGAGGCACTTCTGCTGTCTCTGGTGGTAGGAGATCATTTCTGTGTCTCATTTTATGTACTAATAATCCCATATTGCTCTCTGCGGGCATCACATCATGCTGCCATATTTTTATTAGTGTTTGAAAGTCAGACAAGGTCAGCAGGATGGAAAATGCTCAGGTTTCATCACAGATATCCTTTCCTGTAGATTGGCGATCACTCAGAAGACTCACATTTAACCCAGGCTCATCCAGAAGACCTTCCCAGTCGATTCTTAAACCTCTCAGTGCTTATCAAGTTGTTTCTCTTCAATCTGCATTTTTTTTCCCCCCGTATTTTGGATAGCTGATCTTTGGCTAGCTCCAATTCTGACTAGACTTCTTGATAGCATTCAGATATTTAGATTTTCATTTTCTCATGTCTCTGTTGTAGATAAATACTCATGAAACCCCAGTAAATCCAGTGCCTTACCTCATGTCTTGCGTAGTGCTGAGGTCAGAGCTGGTTGAGAAAGCTCTACAGAGTAAAAGAAAATTACATGAGTAAGAGAAAATTGCTTTTAAGTGGTTGCGTTTATCACCTGAGTGCTATCGCCTCTCATTGTCTCCTTAGGAGACAAAATATTATTCCAGGAACAAAAGTTCCTTTTAAAAATACAGTAAAAATTCACTTTGTCTTTTGTGATTTAGAGGGGTCACATGAGAAACATGATAATGTCATTATTTTAAAAGTAATGTTACCAGTGTCCAAGGTCAGTTTCCACTGTTTGCTTACTCGGGGAAATGCAGAGGTTTTGATCAATGTTTTCCAGTCCTCCAGCCTGCATCACTGCAGCCCAGAGCTGTGTACCAGCTTCTGATGCACTTTTAAATCAGTTTTTTTAGACTAGAAAGGCAAGTCCATGCCATCGTTTTACACCACAACCAGTGGAAGTTGGTGGCTCCTTTTCTGACAAGTGGTTGATTTTTCTGCCTTTGTCCATGGTGGGGGGGCTGGAACTAGACGATCTTTAAAGTCCTCTCCAACACAAACCATGCTACAATTCTATGATTTTAGGTAGTATTAGTAAAATGCAAGGTTTTGCAGGCTCAGTACCAAATATTACATTGATGGGGGGTTACAGACACAGGCAGACTATAATAAAAAAAGACCTCTGAGCTCATATTGCTGGCCTGAATCCAAAAGAATTGCCAAATTAGAGACAAATGTTTTAGATTCCCTTGCTTTTTAGCCTTTATACTCTAAATCTATGGAATTCATTCATCTTGGAAAAAATGATTGATGAGCGCTGATGTTTTTAAGAGCAGCTGAATGAATTGATGTGCATCTGCTGTTGAAATTAGTAAGTTCAAATTGCTTTCATCACCTCCTTCTACTTTTGTTCACTGAAAAGTGCTATAAGGAAAATATGTGTAGTTGTGAGTGTGTGAATTAAATATTTAATAGTGGATGAGCCCAGATGAATGGAAGGGCCTTTCCCATCTAATTAAGCACTTTTATTAGAATTCCAGGAGGGTTCTTTTAGTTGCATCTTCTAAGAGTCTGATTTCTTGATTATCTGTTCTGGCAAGTCTTTATTCCCATTTGTACGATATTTTATTCTATCTCACTGTGAGTCTCAGCAGGGCTTTGTATCTCCTGGGGAGAAATTTTCTTAATGGCACCTGTCTTCTCTTCTCCTTGGTGAATTTTGAAGTAAACAACTCATTTAATTGTGTCAAGTCATTAAAAACAACTCATTAAAATTGTGTGTCTGCTACTCAAGGAATTGCATTCCTTCCTTTTGGAAATCTTTTCCCCCATCCTCCATGTCCTTATCTATGTTTCTTTGTACATTTATTAATTAACCTGTATGTTTTACATGCTTTCATTAGGTTTTAAAAATTTTCTCCTGTTTGTTTTTTTTTTCCTCATTATGCATGAAGAACTCTTAAATATTAAGAAGTTTCCAGTTCTTTATTGCCCTTCCACATTTATTCTCTATTTTATTTTCTGTTTCCTATCCCTCTTTCTAAGGAAAAAGAAATCTGTCTTAGCTGCTCTCTGATTTTATGTTATTAGATGTGAAGACATTGAGTTCTGGTTCTGAGACAGATAGTTTAGATAGATAGATAGTTTTTTCTAGCTAGCCATAAAAAATGCTTAAAGTACTGTGAGCTGATGTCCTTAGGACTGTTGTCTTTCAGAGTATTCAGTGCTGGCTTGATGCACGTAACAAGAGGAGATATTTCTGCCTTCCCCACATGTTTTTGTAGCTGTCTTTATTTCTTCAAATTGTATATATTACTGACATCTTAACATACTAATTATATAGTAAATATTTTCCAAAATTATGACACAGTGAAGCAAGGAGGTTCAATTTTTCCCCAGTAAAGCATATATACATAGTTTATATTATTTCTTTAGAGGATGGACATATCAGAAAAGCCTCTGGTGCAAATTGCTGCATTTTTGTTCACAGAGGCAGCATATTCAAAGAATTTCCATGAAAATCCTGTTGTTCTGTATTTGAAAGTAAAATTAAGTTATGAACACAGACCTTAGAACAACAGTCTATACCACACCCCAGGATTTGACTGCTTTTATCAGTTTCAGACTTTTTCAGTCTGGCATTGTAAAATATTCTTCTTGAAGTAAAGGGAGCCACTCCCTCAATTACAGTGGAAAATTTCTGGGTATTTTTAAGTTGCTTTTTGAAGAACTTTATATAGAAGAGTTAATCATGTGTATGCTCAGAAGGAGAACCAGTGCCATGAAGTCTCTGAGGGAAATTTGCCTTCTTTAGAGAAAATGTCAGAAGAGGGAACACACAGATTTAAAAACCAGTACAAAGTCTTTCAAAGAAGTTCCTCATTAATCACAGTATTTTTTAAAGTTAAATGCAGGTAAGACATGATTGATTAGTTTGTTTTATTCTGCATACTTGTTCTGAGCTCAGTTGCAAGCAAAGATGACTTGGCAGCCAGCACTCTGCTTGCACTCAGGAACTTTCCTTGTTTTGAAATTTTGAGGGGAGACTTTTTGGCAAAAAACTTTACTTACACGAGCAAATTTCTGAATTTATTACTTCAGTAATGTTTTTTGAACATGGTGCTGAAGTCACACTTGTGTTGGGAGCAATTTAACAGCCTCTGGTCCAGACAATGTCATTTTAACGTGGAAGAGTTTATGTAGCACCCGTTCCATCTTCTGTCTGGCCTAAAACATATTACTCCCCTCTTTCCCAGGCTGTAAGATCAATCATTTTAAAAGTTGAAAGAAATAATGGAAACGGTTTAATAAGGCCTTGCCATTTCTTTGGCTGGAAATTAAAGTTCCTCTTTGTGAGAAAATAGTGAAAATATTGTGAGGATGCCATGAAGCTGGTTCTTCATCCAAACCAGGAGCCAGAGATGTGCAGACTGCCTTCAGAACTGCCCATTTCCAAGCCAGCATCCTGCACAAATGAGCTCACAAGGGACAGGCTCAAATCCAAACAAGCCCTAATTATGAGGGTCTGTGAGGAGCACTGGCTCTTTGGAGAGGCTGAGATGACCCACAATATTGATTGATTCAGGGAAAAAAAGTACAGAGGAATTTTAAGCAGGCTGTTTTGGAGGAGAAGGAAGGGTGTAGCTATGGAGGACTATAGCTTAATAGGAATGACATACTTCCCAGAAGGAGCTGACTGGCATGAGATCCCATTTATGCAACTGTAAAATGGATGGGTGCCCCTGGGACACAGGTGTGCATTTGGTGTGACTTCCCTACAGGAATTTAACAAAGGAGAGTTAAAGGTCCAGAACAGCACAAGATAATTGAAAATGCGTTTGCTAAATCCTCTCCAGAAGGGTTTTTCAGTTTGAGGATCACTGAGAGCTTTCTCAAAGTGAGCATCAGAGAGTTGTGGCCATCCTGTCCAGAGCAGCTGTGTAGACAAGTCTCCCTCCTCCTTCTCTCTCTAGGTGATATAATAGCCCAGAGAAGTTAACTTATAGTTAATTAGGACATAATTTGCCCAGAGAATTCCCTAGGCCTGGAAGTGTTCAAGGCAAGGCTGGATGGGGCTTGGAGCAACCTGGTCTAATGGGAACTGATGCTTTAAATGGCTACCTAGAAACAGAGACTAGACAGGAATAAAGGAATAAAGGAGGGATTGATTTGAAAGGCCTTCAGAGGTCACACTCTGGGCTCCAGAGGCTCCTGCCTCAGTGCATCCCAAAATGGACAATGACAGCTCCCGAGTTCTTCCCACTTTGCTATCAGCATCAATTGCCCAAGCAGAAGCCAGGCAAGGATGGAATTTGCCCAAGCTTGCCCCCCTCTCGCCAAGATGAAGGTTTGCAGTTGTTGGGCCCAGGAGGGTCTGGGTGTCCTTGGAGAGCGAGCTGGAGAGGCTTTGTTATGTCTGTGTGAGCATGAGAGAACAGCACTGAACGAGCTCCAGGGAACTGCAGAGTTACACTGGGCACTGCAGGGTTGGGAAAATACAGAAGTTAAAACCTAAAGCATCAGAAGCATCCCTGTCCATGGCAGAGGGCTTGGAATGAGCTGATCTTTTAAGTCCTTTGCAACACAAAGCAGTAATTGAATCTTTGATGATGGGTTTTGAAAGGGATTGCTTGGGGCTTCCAGGGCAGGAGTCCATGCATATTCCACCATGGACCCAGTGTAGCCCAAATAAGTGTGTGGGAATCAGATCTTTCGCAGTGAGGTTCACAAGCTGAGTGGACTCCATTCATGAAGCCACCTTTGGGCTTGCTGGCAGTGCAGTTTCCCCTGGCCCCTGCTGGTGCAGCTCTTCTCCAGGTAACTCCTGCACTTTCTCTGAGGCCTGAGAGATCAGGCTCAGTGAGGAGGGATGTCTTCTCAACCCCCTTGCATGCGGTACCGAAGTCTGCTGCAGGTGGGTGAAGGAGTTGTGGCTACTTCAGGGAAAAAGATTCTCTTCAAAATATGAGGGAGAAGCCAAAATATACCAAGATGAATATGTCCATTTCTAGGGAGCATTTGTGGGGGGAAACTAGGATCTTAGACTGCTTTCATAGCCTGTGGTAGAAGGGAATAGCTCACAGTATGAGGATGGATGCAAACAAGATTTTGCTACAAAAGAAGTTTCCCAGCCATACCAAACAACTTGAGGAAGAACTCAGGAGATGGAGTTCTGTTTTTCCTTGGCCATACCCAAGAATGAGAAGATGACTTTTTTATTTTTTGGTCTGCAGCACAGCTCTTTGCTTTTCCTTCTGCCTTATCATCTACCAAAGCTGGTTTATGCAGCATTTCTCATTGCATTAGAGTTTTCCTCTTCTGAAAGATGATTCAGTGAGAACTGACAGGACTTGTCTGAGCTCTGGTCTGAATTATTTGCTGTAATTGGCATGTCTGTCCCTTAGCTCCACCTGCATTATCTGAAGCATTACAGCTTTAAATTCTTACAATTTGTATAATCTGTTTATTTATGGATGGTATTTCGCCCTCTATTTGTAATTTCTTGCTCTTCTTCTCACCATGGGTAAAATAACCTAAGAACTAGATAGTTCATTTGACAGACAGTGAAGAGCTATTTTTTTTTTCCCAAAAGGGGTTTTGATTTGATTCACTGATTTTCTCTTTTCCTTCTACTCTCAGAGGTTACTCTCTGTTAAGGCAATCAAGATAGCTAACCAGAGAGATTGATTCCTAACAGGCATAGCTGACTGGAAACCTAAGTATCTAACACACACAAGTTTGAAAAGATCCAGAACAAGTTGCAGGGCTCATCTTTGTACAGGAAAAGGAATTGTGTGGCTGCTCTCTGTATGTACATTATGTGTTCTCTTATCCATACCCACCAAAAATGACTTTAGAAGGCACCTTCTGGGTAAAAATCATAAGAAAAATATGATTTTGTTCTACAAGCAGTGGCTGTGGATGACATTTTGCATGTAGAAACAAAAGCTATCTGGGCGTCTTGTCATACACTCAGACTTGAAGTGTCAGTGCATCAACAGCCCACTTTGTCCCTCCACATTCTCATCTCCATCAAACCTGTCAGCTTTACTGTGAGAGTTCTGTTGCCTTTCCCTGGTCTTAAAATTAAAACCAAATTTATTTTAGGTATTTATTTTAGAATTTTTGGGTACAGCACTTTGTCCAGGTGGAATGCCCCGAAAATGCCTGCAGACTTGTCACACCGAAATACACACAATTATAGACTTTGAAAAATTAACATATTTATCAAAGATTCTCCAATGGGAGGCTCAAGTGAACTCCTCATTCTGAGGAACCTTCTCCTTCAATGAGCTTATCTTAGTTTACAAGAATATGTTTTGGAGAGGACCTTGGTGTTTGGGGCTCCCAAACTCTTTGGTCTCCTGGTTTAACAGTACAGTGGGTCTCAGTTAAGTTATCAGACTTGGAAAGTTACAAGTATGTGGGCTAAAAGCACTAAGAATACATAAAACTATAAAAGAGTATGTAAGAGAGGTATAAAAGAAAAAGCAAAAAATCATTCTGGCATCAGTTCCACCTGCAGGAGTCATGGAAGGGGGAAACTGTGGCCATCGGGGTCCTCACCTTGGGTCTGCCCCTGTTCTGGCTGGCCCTTGAACAGTTCACAGGAAATTACAGCTTTTTCACAGATTGCGCGAAACAAAATCAATTCTGAACGTTCCTCTTGCTGCTGTGTTTGTCCTTGCTGCGACAGCAGCAGCACAGAGGGAATGTGCAGCTCAGTGACTGAGAGAGCAGAGCTGGAGTGTAACCCTGGTGCTGCACCAGGCACCAAAACAGGCAATAAAGAGAACTCACTTAGTGCCTAATTATTGCATTCCGTTTTGTCCTGTTTTGAAAGCATGGTCTGGAAAACCCTGTGCAAGGAGGCCTTTTGCTTAAAGGCCAGGCAGGACTTGACTCTTTTCTCTGTTTTTTTGGTGATGTTGGCCTCAAATTGCCTTGTTGTTCCTGTCTGTAGACCAGTGATGATAGCAGTCTTACTTTTTCAAGCAGTTTGAGATCTTCTGGTGAGACATATTTTATACTGGCTTTGTTACGGTTCTTGTTTGTAGGATATTACAATACACAGGGTTGTTGCAATGTGACTTCAGAATATGTAATGTAATTATTTGTGCTGAGTATAAATACAGTTAAGGCAATGCTATCTTTGCTGGGATAAAATGACATTATGCTGCTTTGACATTTACCAAAAAAGCCTCCTTTTTCTGTATTGCATTTGCTGTGTGTCACTTGTGTTCTGCTACAAAATGAAGGTAATGGATGAGAGAACAAGAAAAGAATTTTGATTTTATTTTCTAAAAAATTAGATATTTTGTATTAATAGGAGCTTTTCCCTTTGAAGCCAGGCTTCATATCAGTTGTCATACAGTTGCTAATCTTTTCTGCCATCATGTTCAAAGGAAAATTATGAAGTAAAAAAGCCATTGGGTGAAGAAGACGAAATTATATTTTTCTTGTGGCAGGAGGATTCAAAGATATAATTATTGTTTATCCTTTGTGGACATCATCAGAGTTGATTAATACAATTGCATTGTTTGCCATCCCTGAACTAATTCTTAAGGCTTAGGCAAGTCAGCAGTGGAACTAATATGTTTAGATTCTAATTAATAAGAAACAGAAAATGTCACTTATATGCTTGATCTTACCAACACTTCCTAGTGGTATAGTGTTTACCTTACTGGTAAAAAAGTCTACTGAAATCTGGCTGAAAGGCATCTTACAAGTTTGTGGTGTATTTCCAAAGCAGGTGTGCAGCAGCTTAAACAAGGACATTTCTGAAACTGAAATCTTATTTTTCTCTTTCCGCAGGGATCCCCAGAATTTGTATCCCCCTGAGGTCAGCAATGCAAAGCTTCAGTATGCTGGTTGGGGTCCAAGAGGGCAACAGCTGGTAAGAGAAAAAACAAGTGTGCCAATGCATTTAGAGACCATGCTGCAATTACTTGGAAGTAAAGAAATAATAATTCCTTTTCTAATAGTTTCTTAAAACCTGTGTGGTAGCTTCTTGCATTTATTTGTGATTTTTCTGTCATGTAATTTATTTATAAAATTCCTAAATATATCCATTCACTGCAAAGCAATCGTGTCTAAAAATGCAGAGAAAGAACACTTTATGGAAGCTTTTTGAGAGAGTGCACCTGCTTCTCCCGATGTTGGACACAGGACAGATTATAGAGATAATAGAGAGTTTGATTTATTTAGCATCTCATTTCTTCACAAGGGCATCTTCAGACTTGCAAACCTGGCACTGGGGATATGTTAATATTAGCAGCCCGGTTTGGAGAATGCATCTCTCTAGAACAGAGATGCCCTGAATTTGCCCTGTGGTTGTTTGCAAAATAGACAGAATTAGAAGTGGATCCTGGAAAGTTTTCAGAGCTGCTTAAAAAAAAACAACCACAACACTTCTCAGGGATTCATTATATTTCATGGAGCTGTTCATCCTGCAACAGTCTTAAAATCTCCAGTATTTTACTCCTCAGCCGCTACCATCCTGGATGTGTCCATTTTTTCAGAACATGCATTTCCTGGCCAGATCCCCTGGCTTCATTTCCTGGTGCAAATCCAGTATTAAGTTTTTTCCTTATTCCAAACACTCTCTTCCTACCGTAACAAGAAACGAAAAAGCGGCAACATCTTTTTGATATGGAAGCTTTATACCAAGAAATGAGCTTTGAAAGCTCATTATAAGAGAAAATCTGGCATATGTCTCCTGTTCCAAGTCCTCTCTTGGGGACTGTTTGTCTGCGTCCTTAACTCGATTGTTTTAAATTCTGTGATTTAAAAAACAGCAATAGGAGTCATTATCATTGCAAGTCTGAAAATCGGGTTGGAGAAAACAGATACAGGAACAGGAAAGTCTTTCCTCTGCTCCATCAGGAAAATTGTGTTTGAGAGTCATTGACCTCAAATTTGATCAGAGAGGAGATGCAGCAGCCTTTACCTCCATGCAGAACATCTTATGAGGAGCTCTTTGCTTTCATTGCACACAGCTGGAGGAGACCTTACCCATCATATTCCAATCCCCCCACCATGTGTAGGGAATACCTTTAGGACATAGCAAACAAAGCCAAAACATTTTTTCCCTTCACTGCTCACTAGCTCTAATCTAAATCCAACAGAGTTTCACAATGTGTAACAAAAGCTACACCTGTTAATTAAGAGCTAGTATTGAGTGGCATTAGTCATGTTCTCCACCTCAGAAGTGATTCTTCCTTCCTTTGACAGAGTTTTGCTGTGAACTTGTGTGCCCTCAGCCCCTGTGGTCACAGCTTGTTGCTGACTCACATCCATGCTCATTTTACCAAGCTGAAGGGCTGAACCTAATTTCCACCTTGGAAAGAGCTAACGAGATCTTATACCAAAGCCAGGAGGACCCATTTTACTGCCTCCATTGCCTTCTCTACCAAAGTGAAATAACCACACAGAAAGGAAAAATGTTCATATCAAAATAGAAAAATTATATCTCCAACAGGACAGTATATACAGTTCAAGAGGAGAAAATTCTTGTTTACTGCCAAGTATATCATTTAGTACTGAAGAGGCTGATATCAATTTCCACCATATTTTATTAAGAAATTTACAGTGAAATCTCAAAACCCAAAGAATTGCTGAAGACATCAAGTTTCATACAAGATCTTTCTGTGGGATACATTTTTTATATACATATATATATATATTTTTTAGGTACCTTTAAAAATCCCTGTGGCTGTTGAATTCCATATGAATCTTGGAAATATCTTGCTACAGCAAATTTCTGCATGCTTAGTTTTTCTTTTGTTCTTTTTTTTTCTTTCTTTCTTTTTTACTTCCAAATATGTCAAATTGTTGGCCTGCAATTGAGCTCTATTCCCTGTTCTTGCATTTTGAATCAGGGTAGGTGAGGAGTAACTCAGTGGTAGTTTGAGCATTATTTTTTCATACTTCTAACATATGTGTCTTTTTGCCCTTTTCTTTGCCAGTCATTTACCCTGAAATAAAATTATAGCTGCAGTTTATAAAATAAATGTGCTTTTACATACATCTGTATAATCTTTTTATATTTAATAAGCAGCAGAGAATTACCAGAGAAAATAAAAAAGAAGCTTGTAAAATTTAAAAAAAAACCTGCAAGCATTATAAATGAGATCTAGAAATACACCATGTTCACTGTTCTGTATTTCAGGACTAATTGGGTTATTCAGAACATAATTGCCAGCGAAATTCGTGTCACCTTCTGTGGAGATGCAAAGACAGAGAAAAATTAAAGCCTATTAAAATTTGATAGCGGGAATGTGTTTGCTAAACGTACACCGAGTCGTGTTGCAGGAGAAGGAGGGAAGATGTGTTGTGTGGGAGGGAAAGGAGTAACTGGGATGAAAATGTCATCTCCCCTGGCTGCAGGAGGCTCCTGGGTGTGTTTGAGGGGGGTCCTGCAGCAGCAATAAGGACCCTGAGGATGCCAGCCCTGGTGCTGCACACAGCAGCAGCCCTCTGGGCACAGCCTCCATCCAATTTCATGCTGCGTCTCCCAGGAGAGGTGGGAGCGAAGGGCAAGTGGGTTTTGCTTCACCTTGAAGATACCCCAATTTTCAGGAAATAGAAAAGCTTTCCCCTTGAAATCTCCTGGTTTGTTCTTTTTTTTGGCAACACAAAGGAGAGGCAGGGCAGGAGAGTAAGAGGGCTTGGTTCCAAAATTTTTGTTCTCTTTGTAGCTTCTGTTTCATCCTTCCTAGGGGAACTTTGGGTTGCTGCGCCTGACCTCTTTCTCTCTTGCATGTCTAATCATTCAAAAAAAGAAACAACTCTGAAATAGAAGGAGCCTGAATGATCTGCATTCTCTGCGATTAAAAATATAGTGGAATATTCCCAGGAGCAATTTTCTATTTATCTTGCTTTATTTTGTCCTTTCTCATTAAATTACATGCCAATTTTTGTATGATTAAGTCCTTAGAGCATGGTTCTTGACTTCCTACTACCCTGCAGAATGCCACACATGCCAACTGAGATGTTTAAATAATAGCAGATACTGGATCAGAGAAAATCTGTCAGAAGATCAGAATGCAAAGAAGTTCTCACTTCTGGCATCTCAGAAAAATGCTTCAGCCAAAGTCTTGACAAATTAAGTCTCACAAAGCTGTTGGAGGCATGGGGCCCTTACCAGTGTGAGCTTCAGAGTCATTAGAAAGAGAGCCACTAATTTCAATGCAAGAGGGAACACATTCCCTAAATCTGGCTGTTAATAAAGGGTTCATTCCTCTCATTTATCCCACAGCATGAGTCATCATTTATGCTTTTATCGAATAAGTGAAAAACACTGTTAACTTGGAATAGCCACGCGGTGTAGTCACCATTTGTGGGTGTAAATGACTATGCAAAATGCCTACGGGAAAAATCCATCCGTTCCCTGGTGCACCTGACAGCCCAAAGTCACCCTTAATATTCAGTTTCATCAGCCCACTGGCCTTCAGCAGGGTGCTTGGTGTTTTTTTAGTGAACAGACTGTACTATCCTCAGTTTGTGTGATACTTTCCAGCAACATGAGGCTGTGGGTGGCATGACAGGACTGCAGAAAAGTGTTATTCTGTACCTTTGTCCTGTTCCGGGTGTGCTTATCTGCACAAGAATCTTCACTCCTTGGATTTCTTCTCTTTTTCTGATCATGCCATCTATGACTCAACAGCTACCCACTTCTGATTTTGCCACTAAAAAAAAAAAAATAAAAACCTTCTGTTAATTGATCTTATTGGAATGTTTTTACCAGTTTCATCATGTTCCATCTCCTGTTCCAAGGCCCTGCCCACATGCCGAGAGCTCACGTAATGTTCCTGTGGTACATTTGCCCCAACAGTATCTAAGAAAATGTTAACAGTGCCTGTGATCCTGAGCTCAGCTTCCTAAAACTTGTGTGGCTGACAGGCCTGGACCTGTCTATTTATCAAGAAAAGTAAATGCAGTGTGAAGAGGTTTCCTTTGCTCTTTTGCTTGGCAGCACAGCCAAAGTCAGGGAGTGCTTCAGGAGTCAGAGACTGTCCAGTGCATGTCTCTAACTGAGGTGCTTAAGGAATCCAATAATCCCAAAGCTTTCACGAGGCTTTTATCTAAGTTATCCCGAAGAAAGCACATCCAGGTTCAAAGTATTTGCATTAAGCACAAGCTGGGAATATCCATGGGCCCTGTTGCCAAAAGGAACAAGGAGGCAGGAGGCCTACTCTAATAAAATGCAGTGAATATTTGTCTGCATTGGCAGCACTAAATACAGTTCACAAGAGCTGTTAAACTCTGATTTCAAAAGCAGAAGCACTTCTGCTGTGCTGCTATTTTCTTTTTTTTTGTTTCAAAATCAGAATCTGTAGCCATCCTGACAGATATTAATGGTAATGGTGACACATCAGATGCTGGGGGAAGCAGGTTTGCACAGCTTTAGAGGCAGCAGTTATAATTCTAAAAAATGTCTCTCATAGATCATGGTATTTATTATTCTACAAAGAGAAACACTTTTTTCCTGATCAGTCAGTCTTTTACTGTTTACACAGTTTTTTTAAGTACCAAAAACATAGAGAAAGGGGATTGAGGTTGCTGGACGTTTTGCACTTACTGCAGCCCCACGGAAGGGTTAAACAGGTTTTTCCTGCATTCATAGGCTATAAGCCTCAGTGTGATCTCTTTTTGGAGCAGGAACTAACTCTTATTCTTTTAGATTGTGCTGCAATCGAGCTTGTGCTTGGTTCTAAGGTAACAGAAGTTAATTTTCACAGCAGGTGCTGAAGATGCAGTAAGAAATCTCTATTTCAGGGAAATGCAAATGCCAGGGGGAAAAAAAGAGTAGTGATTCTTTTATCCTCTGCCATGTTAGGGGTTTTCAGGTGCTCTCAAACAGCGAATGCTGATGTTGGTAAACAGCTTATTTTCATAAATATTGCTGTTTTAAAATATCAGGGTTTTTTATTATATAAAACATTTCAGTGATAGATCCTGCTGCACATGACCAGAACCTATCCATCTCCCTTATGATTTTTTTTAATGCTGTAGTACAATGATTTGCCAACTAGGATAGCTAGATGCAAAAAATAAAAAAAAAAAAAAAGCTGGTTAAGTGATGACACCTGGAACTAAACTGGAGTGACTCCTCTAATTAGAAGTTTTTCCTTGCCTGTATTTGTGCCTGTCATGCCAGCTTAGTTCCAGGCAGAAGGGCTGCACAGATATCAAGGGAAGAGGACCATTTTCACAGGAGGCACTGAATCACCTGCTGTTGTTCCTATTCCAGCAGGGCTTTTGATCTGCTCTGTGTATAATTGCTGTAGGCCCATTTGTCTCTACCATTCTTTCATAGATTTTTGCATCATTATTGTCAAGCTGCTGTTCCCTCACCTTTTCTTTTTGCAATGACATCTGAATCAATATTTAGCTGTGGTCTGCTGTATGTAATTATTCTGGCTTGCTTATCTTGCTAGTTGCAAGGAAAAAAACTTCTGCCCTGTCTCCCTCTGCCCCCCAACCTCAAAGTCTATGTAAGCCCTATTTAAGCATAGTGAGGGATATTCAGACAGATTTTAATATGGTCCCTGCATTCTGGAAATGCAAGAATGTCAGCATAATAATGTGCCATCTCCTCATCCCCTTCTCCAGTGTCAGAATATGAAATTTTTTAGGGAAGTGTCAATAAGGTATATTACACATACACTGACCTGGTCAGGTTGCTCCTTTCCCCTCTCCCATCACTTTGTTCAAATAATTCCACTGGAAAATTATTGTGTTTAGGAGGTGGGTTTTTTGTTTCTTGGTTTGATTTTTTTTTTTCCTTTGATTCTCTCTCTTTGGTTACAGTGGCAGAAGTGTCCTATTTTTAACTTTGCACATCCTTTGTTACTCTTGGACTTGGTGTTGGGTCCTCATTCCCCAAAGGGAGGCTTTGGCACAGTCAGTGTTATGTTCTTTGCTTTGAGAAATGGTCACATCCCTTCCCCTCCCAGCATCCGTGGTACTGCATCTTCATCAGTGGCAAAAGAGCAAGGCATTTTAGATAATTGAAGCTGCTGCAACAAATGTTACTGAAAGAAGATGTAGGTGATTTTATTTAAAGTAAGATGTTGCTCTTTCTGTGGGCGTGAAAGATTTCAGAGGAAGGGATGAAATTGATTATTTGCCATAGAAGTTTCACCAATAAATCAGAAAGTAACTGCCCTTACACCCAAATACGAGACACAGGATGATGCAGGCATTTCTCCTGGGGTTGAGACACTGCCACAGGCTTCATCTGTGACTTCTTACATGTCACTTTGTTTTCAGGTGAAGTTACAGCAATAGATTTCTACCTTTAAATGGACTTACAGAATTGATGCATTAAACATTGCAGACATTCACAGTCTGCATTAAGGAAACTGAGTTTGTACTTACAAGAAATGCATTTATCTGTGGATTTACTAGCTTAGAGGAAATGACCATCTTGTTCCTCTACAAGGGAATTACTGAATTCTCTCTCTTTCTATGTTACCACATTTCCTCACCTGCTACTGTGCAATATTCCTAGCAGTAAAACACTCCAGCATTGGGTCAGTTCCACTGAAAGTAATTCCCCTCCTACTACAGAAATTTCTTGAATTTCAGTTGAGATTTATGGATATTGAACAACTCTTTTTTGTTAAGGGCAGTTATCATTTCAGGGAATTAACTGCCAAGAGCATCTTCTTGTCTGTGCACAAGGGTTCCTGGCATCTTACAAAGCAGTGCTTGGTGGGTGATGCCCACTGAAATAAGTGCTTATTTAAAGTGTTGTTCTTGAAAACTGCCATGAAAACAGTTACCTTTTGCTTTAGACAGCAGCAGTCACTGCTGAGTGTGGTGAAGTGACAGACATTGAGATGCCACAAGCAGGACAGAGCAGTGCCACCCAAGGGACCGTGGAGTGTCCTACATTGGCTTGTGCTGGTCTCTCCTCCCCCAAAAAGTGCCATTGCATGAGAAAACGTCGTGAAAAATTCTGTTAGCTCTCCTCCTCACCTGCTGGAATAGGTGTTGATTGTTTCTACAACCAAGCTTCTAATTAAAGAGGAATATTGCAGTCACTGGCTCACTGTCCAAGGTTGGAAGAATGTCCATGAGCACCTGGAGGAATCCTGAATCCCAATTGCCAGCTTCTTTTTGCTGACACAAATAATCTCTGTGCTCTTCTTAGTCAGGTATCCTTTCTATAACACAATAAAGTATTTTAAATGGAACACTGTATCATCTCACATTAAATAATCTAATTTATAGTCGTGCCCTACATAACCATCAGAGATATTAGGTTATAGAATACAAGATAATCCATCAAGCAGAACTTAAAAGCAGAATCAGAGTTCCAAACTAAATGGTACATTTACTATTACATTCTTTTATATAACAAGGCAGTTATAAATTAAAATAACCCCATTAGAATACAGGGCAATGAAATACAAGCAGACATGATTCTTTCTCTTTGTTGAGGTGAACCAAACCCTCGTTTCTTCCCTGAAGAACAGAAAATAGGACAGCACGTTTTTCTTGAACATAAATTTTTAAACCTCCAGAATTGTGATAATTGTTTATTTGGCTGTACTTTGGCAGATTCTAGGTGTGATTAGAATCCTTGCACATTGTGGTCTGACCTGCTCACAGAATACAAATGGAAATGCACAGCATTTGTAGTGATGAAAATTCAAAAATGTAAAAAAGCTTGTAGGAAACTGAGAATAATATCACTGCACTGATGGACTTAATCTGGGAGAATCAAAAAGAAAAAAAATCTCTTCTGTACCCAATTTAAAAGGAAATTTTTTGGGAATGTATCTCCTTATAGAAATCTGTCATTACTTCCACAGTCCATTATATGGGACTATATCTCGAGTATTAGTTTTGACCATTTTGGATTGTCTCTAAAGACCTTTAAACCAATGAGGTCTTACAAATTTTACTGATATCCTGAGAGAGAATCCAAGCAGGATACTTTCAAGCAAGTTTCTGAACAGTCCAAAGTCTGCTCTTGTGAATTCCAGGGCTTAATACTTTTTTTTGCAGTATTTCCTCTTGTGATCCCGAACTTCATCGCCTCATGGTGTGTGCAGCATCAGCTTTCACCACATCCCAGCTTTCACCTTGTCCTGCAATATCTCCTGGTTTGAAAGTGTGAGGTGCAGCAGAGCATCTCCCTTCACCAGCTCCTCCATCACCTGTGTCAGCACAAATGCCCTCCACAGACCTCCTGGGTTATTACTCTCATGCTGTTGATCCTGCAGGAGATAGAGGTTAAGGTCCCCCATGAGGATCAGGGTATTTGAATTTGAATATTCTTTCATTTATATGAAGGGGACATCTCCTTCTTCTTGACCAGCCAGTTGGCAGCAGATGCTCCCCCTGCTCCTTTCCTTCCTCCTGCAAGGTGATCACCTCCCCCAGCCCCACAGAGAAGTTGTCTCCAGACCTGGAAAGCCACATCCTTTCCTGGGAACTCTTAGGACACTGTTCTAGACCTCTGGACACTGTTCACAGATATAGGAAATGTTTCTTCATTAAAAGACATGAGGGAATGCTTTTTCCATTCTCTCTGACATTTTAGTTGCTTTGTTGATCGCATGCAATGAAAGCAAAATTAAGTTCTTAATGTTTATTTTACAAGATATGTTGGCAGTTTCCAAGCTCTGTGGCTAAAATCTGGAGATTTACATGATTTACTGGTGGTGACTTCTACACCTCCTTTCCCAAACGTTCAATCAACGCCACTGAGGGCAGCAGATTTTTTGTTTGAATTTTGCAGTGATTCTGGTGGTTTCTCTTGCACAAACAGTTGCATTTCTTTTCATTGCACAGATTTCCATGCAGCTAATCTTGAATCAGATGTGTTCAAGTCTTCTAGCCCCAGTGAGAAGTCACAAATTTTGGTTTTGATGTGTTCATGGATCAGCATGATTCTTACATGCATCAGTGTGCACTACTGTATTCCCTGGCTGCAGTAGTCCCCGGGGTTTTTTTAAGCTCTCTGTCCTGAAAGGTTCCCTGAGGAATTATTTTATGCAGGTGTAGTCCTCACTTTGATGGAAAAATTACCTTTGCCTACGTCTGAGCAAGGTAAATTTGAATTAAACTAAGCTTTATCTCTTTGTGGCATACAGTCAGAAACTGCTATGTCTTCTAAATCCCTGGTGTCTTAAGGAGTTAACTTCTTACTTTGAATTAAAACAAAGATAAGCTCTGGTATAAAAAATTGAAACTGTAGCCTTTTCTGTCAATTATTTATTAAGATGTGATTCTCTGCAATGTGCTGATTGTGTGGAAGAGTTTCATTGTTTCATCACTGGTATTAATAATGACATTTTCATTTTCTGATGAAAAAAAGGTGATTTAAAAATTCTTTATCTCACTCCTCCATCATAATTGCTATCTGTCTCTTTCCAAAATTATGAACATGAACCAATTGATGGAGAAAATGAAAGTATTTTGAAGGTTTTGTCTCGTATCTTTTTTATCAGTGCTATCAAATTATATTTAAATGGCAACAAGAAAAGCCTAATTAAAATACTACATCTTATTATGTAAGCTCACTGGTGAGGAGGAGTTTATGGGTTTATTACCCTTTTTGAAGAATTGATAAGAGCTGGTATAATCACATCATATGCATTAGGAAAAACACTAATGACAGAATACATTAATGATAGCTATTTGAACATCAAAGTTTGTGTTTTATGAGGCTCAAAAGAAGAAATTGGCAGAGGATTCATTAAATAACGCATAATCAATCAGAAACAAGCTTTAGAACTGATTTTGAATTGATCACACATTTTTCTGCTGAAGTTGATGTAAGTGCAAAATGCCAAGACCTTTCCAGTACAGTGCTCGTCACACTTCCTTGATATCACGAAATGAAAACACAATTATTGTATCTGCTTCGAGATGCTACATGAATGAGGACAGGCCGGGGCTAATTCTGTGTGGTACAGACAGGTTTTAACTTGAATAAACAGCAGGAAATCTCTCTCTCTGCAGCTTTTTATTTTCACAGTCCTCAGGTTCCAAGTTTCATCTGGCAGCAGGAAAACAAAACCAGCTTAAGAAGGGATAGCTCCAAAATGTTTGGATGGAATTAGAGAGCACTAGAAATGGTGGAGAGGAGAGGTTTTTCTGTATGTGCATACCAGGAAGTGTTTGATCACAATCAAATCTACTTGTGTGCGTGATCTGACATTTCCAAACCCCATTTACAAGCTGTGGCTCTGTTGCAGACCTCAGCCAGCTACTTAGCATATAAATAAAGACATAATCCTTTTCCACTTCCTGAACGTATTGGTAAGATAAATCTGTGTGTTTTCCAGAGGCTTTCCGATCAATGTGATGGATAACATCAAATAAATATGTAGATAGTTAATATAGAGTTCAGAACAAAACGTTCCTCTTGTTGAAACCCAAAAAGAAAATGAACAGGAGTCAGACTATTCTAAGGAAGTATCTTATGCTGAAAAGTTTAAAAGAAAGTCCTTGATTAAAGGGACTTTAAGTCGCCTTGTGGAATTATTGTGGTGGGTTGCCAACCAAGCTGCTCTATCACTTCCTCTCTTCAATGGGCATGGGGGAGAAAAGTCTATGAAAATTTCATGGGTGGAGTTAAGGACAGGGGAATCTCTCATCGGCTGCCATTGGGGCAAAACAGACTTGATTTGGGGAAATTAGTTGGATAACTTGCCACTAATTGTAACAGAATTGTGACAGTGAGAAATAAAACAAAATCAAACACACTTTCCCTTCCTACCCCTCCTCCTCTACTGACCATGGTGTCTGCAAGGCTGTTTCTCTCACATTTTCTCACTCACGTACAAAACAAGCATTTTTACCCTTTTATAAATACATTTTCACAGATGCACCAGCAGTGCCCCTGATGGGCTCAGCTTTGACCAGTGGCAGGTCTGTCACTTTCCACAGATTTTTTTTTTTTTAACTAATTCTGCAAAATAAATACAAGCATTTCTGAGAGATGCAAAAAATTTCAATATTATTCTGTTTCTTTGTTAATTATTCAGACTATACTCTCTGGTTTTCCAACAAAATTACAGAAAAAGAAAAACTTAAAGAAAAGTTTAACATTAAAAACAAGAAACAGTGAAGTAGATCATGTTGGATGAGAATAGTGTGTTTATTATTGTTCTATTTCCCCACTCACCGTGTCTTCCATTTTGTGCCTGGTCTTTTTAAGCCTCAAAGAAGCTTGAACTGATTTTAAATTTAAAATAGGGTTTTGTGGTTTAAAAACCACAGCCAGCAGCCAAGCCCCACACAGCTGCTCACTCCAGTGGGATCAGGGAGAGAACCAGAAGAGTAAAAGCCAGAGCACTTGTGGGTGGAGATAAAGACAGTTTAACAGGGAAAGCAAAAGCTGTGCACACAAGCAAAGCAAAACAGGGAATTAACTCACTGCTCCCTAAGTCTGGGCAGGTGTTCAGCAGCTCCAGGAGAGCAGAGCCCAATCACACATATTGGTGACTTGGGAAGACAAACACCATCACTCCAAAAATTCCCTTCTTCCTCCTTCTTCCCCCCATTTTATATACTGATCGTGATGCCACATGGGATATCCCATGGGATATGTCTGGGATATTCCCTGGGTCAGTTTGGGTCACCTGTCCTGGTCCTCCCAACTTCCCAGGCACCCTCAGTCTCCTTCCCAGTGTGGCAGCACGAAAAGCAGAAAAATCCTTGGTGTAAGCCCTGCTCTGCAGTAACTAAAATATCTCTGTGTTATCAACCCTGTGCTCAGCACAAATCCAAAACACAGCCCTGTACCAGCCACTGGGAAGAAAATTAACTCTGTCCCAGCCAGACCCAGCACAGACTGTCAAGGCAAGACTTTGTGCCTGTCTATTCCTGAAGGCCAGTTCTTATTGAGCAAACTCTCCATGTCAAAGGGCCAACCTTTCCATGTCATCTATTCTCTCACAGATAAATCCTGTGGGGTCACCTTGCAGTGTGGAAATGTGCATTTTAGTGTGTAGGAAACTTTCACTTCTCAGGGTGCCAGTAATTTGAAGTAATGAGCATCCAGGCATTAACTTTATGCTAAATTTGAGTGATGTAACCCATTCAGTTGATAAGTTATACATTAGAAATTGTGGGGTAAAGGGAAGGTAAACTTAGAATGCCACCCTACAGCTGGAAAATAAATAGGAACAGTAAAAATGAAGATTAGTGCACGTGAATTTAATTTCTTTTAGTCTACGGAGAAATAGGAATTTCACATACCTCTGTCTGGAAGGAAGGTGGGTTGAACAACTGTAAAAGGAGGTGTAGTATTCACCTACTCAAAATAGTTGGTAACTGTGACTTTTTAAGTCTTAAGGAAATTATTTTCATTATATTCCTGAAAAGATGCATAAATTAATCCATTTAAAAGTACCAATATTTTAATTAATGCAGCATAATTACTGAATATGACTCTGGGTCAGTTTGGTAGAGAGTATTATTTCTTAAGCAGTTGCAGAAGCATTTTAAATAAATCCTTGAATCAATCAGTGTCGTTAAGGCTCTTTTATGTTTGAAGTGAATTAAGTTTAATTTGTTGTTAGATCAAATATTTACCTTACTGTATAAATTTATCTTACTAGATCCTTAAGCTTGGACTTTTCTTCCTGTCTCAGGCTTTTAGTCCAATCAGTCTCATTTTTTTTTTCTCCAGTTTTAGTTGTGTCATGCAAGGATGTCAAATGGTTTTAATTAATCAATTCAAACCAGTTGCAAACAGGCAGAGATTTCTTCCCAGACCGTAGGAGTCGGTGGTGAGCTGATACCTGAGGCTAAAGGGGTTATATCTGAAAGTTTCAGGCGACATCCTGAGCCACATAAGGCCAACAGCAAAATCTCCATTGGCTTTTATTATCCTGGGATTAAGTGAATGCATTTGAAAACCCCCAAACTTTATCTTAATCCCCTCAGATGTTCCAGTTATTTTTGTTAAGTGTTTAATCTTTTGGGCATCTGTTAAAAGATCCAGCAGAAAGAGAAGTCTTCTGCTGGATCCAGTGGCAAGAAGTTCCATATACTAATTCTGATTTCATTAGGAAAAATACTCTAGGTTTCATTGGTTTTCCTGTTGTTTTGGAGAAATAAAAGCGGGAAAATACATTTTTTTGTTTTTTCTGTGTCCTGTCCATTATCTTGTAGAACTTATTTTTTCCTTGTTTTTTCTGTAGAGTTAGCAATTTCTGTTTCTTCAATCTATGTATGGATGTTTCTATTCTTCTTACTTCTTTCAGAATATCTCCTTTTTCCTCTGCGTTTAGTGTGTCATGATGAAAACAGACATGGTGTTCAGCACAGGGATCCTCCTGACTTAGCACAGCTTGATTTTCCATGCCAGTAGCTGTGCTCATTGTTGGACTTTTAAGGCCCATATATTGCAAAAAATTCTGGGGTAAAGTCTTTCTCTAATATGTACACCAAAAGAGAAGACATCAGAAATTTGGGCTCTGCTCTTTGTCTCCTGTGCAGAGAGGCATAAAACTGAGCTTGATCCCTTCTGTCATCATTTTAAATTTGTCTAGGAGTGCTATGCAAAGCTGGCATAAAGTAATGTGAAAGTGATATCTGTACATATTTTTACTATTTTTCTTTACTAAAATTTCTCATCATCTAATTAAGATGACAGGATTATCATTTGATAGAAAGCACTGCTTTGATGCCATAAAACCAAAACAGTAAAAATTGTTATGCAGGTATTTCACAATAACTTCAAATATGTTTCTAACATGGGATGTGGAGTAATCCGAAGACATTTCTTTCTTGATGAATTACAGAAGTCAAAAGCTTTTTCTTAATTTATAAGATACATTACACAGAAATCTTCCTTGTGCTGCTTCAGTTATCTTTTATCTTGATTATGGTTGACGTTTTTAGGGTACAAGGCACTGTAGTTAGGAGGATAATTTTTAAATCTCCATGAGGTGCTGCAGTTTGGCTCTGAATTATATGGGAGACAGCTTGAAGTCAGAGCACTATATCATTTTTCCACTGCAGCTACCAGATACCTCACACAGCCTGATGAGTGCAATGAAGCTTTGAAAGACACAACAGTGAAGACAGAAAACATTACAGCTCTTTAAGAAGGGAAGGGCAGGAACAGGTTCTCAATCCACCTTCTTTGTTTTTCCTATAAACTCATATAACACTGAATATAGTACAATATATTGCAAACTTTATTTTGCTGGAAGAATCCGGGCAAGGGAAGGGTTGCATCACTTGAATAAATCCACTTGATTGTGTGCCTGGCACAGAAGAGCTCTCACCCAAGCACCCCCTAGCACATTTAGTACTCAGACACAGACATTTGGATTTATTTGGACCCAGAGTAACTTATTTATATATTTGGACCCAGAGTATCTTATTCTGCTTAGTCTCCCCAATTTTTATGCACATTTAAGCTTCAAAAACCTCCCCATATGCAGATTAGCTAACACATAAAATTCTTTTCTTGGAATCCCTTATCTGGCCCCTCTGTTTACTAAAATTCAAGGTAGGAAAGAGAATGTGGTATCTTCTACAATGTATTTTTTGCTTTCAAAACCTATTAGTAGAATGAAGCTCTTCTTAGTTTAAAAGGAAAAAGAGCAAGCTACTGTTTCAGTAATATTTTTACCTTTAGGCAAATCTGCTATAACTCCTGCCAAAATTAAATTAAGATCTATACTTTCTTCTGGAATCTTTCCAGCTCATCTTTGGGTGAAACATATACTGTAATAGGATGTGAAACAGAAGATGAAAGCAAATATTTTTACCAGTTCTGTCTTTTCATAACATGAGAAATTACATTCTAGTATCGTGGTAAAGTTACATAACATTTATTCCAATATCTTCAAGTATATAAAAACCCATCTCTATATGTCTATTAAATTATATTAACAGTTTGCATTTCAGTCTAAATAGCTTACTGATACATCTTTTCAGCTTGAATAGAGTTTAAAAATATGTTAAAGACAGGGATGGGGAGCAGAATAAGCTCCCATAATCCGAGGTGCAAGGGTCAGTGACCTGCCACACCTCTTTGACACTCACAAGTCTATGGGACAGGATGGGATCCATCCAAGGGTGCTGTGGGAACTGGCAGAAGTGCTCTCTGAGACACTTTCTGTCATTTACTGACACTCCTGGAAGGTCCTGGAAGGTCCCAGTTGACTGGAGGTCAGCCCATCTACAAAAAGGGCCAATGGTGTGAGGTTCAACAGGGCCAAGTTCTGGCTCCTGCATTTGGGTCACAACAACCCCAGGCAGTGCTACAGGCTGGGGACAGAGTGGTTGGAAAGTGGCCCTGCAGGAAAGGACCTGAGGGAGCTGGTCAAGAGCAGATGAACATGAGCCAGGTGTGTCTAGGTGGCCAAGAGGCCAAAGGCATCCTGGCTTGTACCAGAAATGGTGTGGTCAGCAGGATGAGGCCAGGGATTGTTCCCCTGTACCAGGCACTGGTGAGGCTGCACCTCAAATCCTGTGTTCAGTTCGCTCACAACAAGAAAGACTTTGAGGTGCTGGATCATGTTCAGAGAAGGGCAATGGAGCTGGGGAAGGGTCTGGAGCTCCAATCTTATGAGGAGTAGCTGAGGGAACTGGGGTTGTTTAGCCTGGAGCAAAGGAGGCTCAGGGGAGACTTTATCTCTCTCCACAGTTACCTGAAAGGAGGCTGTAGCAATAGGGGTCAGTCTCTTTTGCCAAGGGGCAAACAGTAAGACAAGAGGAAACAGCCTCAAGTAGTGCTGGGGAGGTTCAGGTTGGATTCTAAGAGCAATTCCTTCACAGAAAGGGCTGTCAGGCATTGGAGCAGGCTGCCCATGGCAGTGGTGGAGTCACCATCTCTGGAGGGATTTAAAAGATGTGGAGATGTGGCACTGGAGGTTGTGGTTTAGCAGTGAACTTGGCAGTGCTGGATTAGTGCTTGGACTCAGTTATCTTAGAATCATGGAATGGTTTGGGTTGGAAAAGATCTTAGAGACCTTAAGGGTCTTTTCCAGCCAAGTGATTCTGTGGTTCTGTGACTCCACTTAGAGCAGGATGTGTTTCACTTTGGGATGAGGGGACATTTCTTGTCCCATCGATGACAGCAAAACACAGAACAAAGTATTTAACTACTCAATAAAGACTAATGCCATGGAACGATATTTTTATTATTGGCTGGCTAAAGCTTTACTTCCTGATCAGCATTTAAACACATAAATAAAGAGCCTGATTCACAGGAGCATTTCACAGCAATAGATCTAACAACTTTCAAAACCTGAGTAATGGCATTCTTCATCTCATGCCCTCTAACTGAACTGTTCCATTTCTGAAATGAAGACAGGTGTGAGAGAAATAAAGCTTGTATCAAAGCACCAAGGCTTCAGTTTGTTGTAAATTAGCATCTTTCTATTAGCTGATGGCATTGGAAGCAAGCTGTGGAAATCCTTTTTTTGACAAAAGATGCCATAAAACTGTGATATGTGATTTTGTACTGCCAATTATTGTAAAAGCAAAATGCAACATTTTATGCTGGAGCTGCTGCTTAATGCTGTTCTCTTTTTCTTTTTTTTTTTTTTCCCTTCAAATCAGATATTTATCTTTGAGAATAACATCTATTACTGTGCCCATGTGGGGAAACAAGCCATCCGAGTGGTCTCCACAGGAAAGGAAGGTGTTATTTTCAATGGGCTCAGCGACTGGCTGTATGAAGGTAGGACACGACATTTAGGCCAGCAGTTAGTTATGAGTTTGAGTTACACTCCAGAATTACAGACCTGGCTGGAATTAGACATCCAGCATTGCATTTCTGGGCACTGTTGGACCATGGAGCTGAAAACTTGCAGTTCTAACAGTTGCCTGATGTGCTGGACTGGAAATAATGTGAAATGATGTAAGAATTCTGTTTTCAGGCTGTTTTCTTTCCCTTAGACCAAAGGTAATAAATCACTGGGCTTTAATGAACAGAAGTGCTTCATTATTTAATGGCACCAGCAATCACTCATGGATGTGCCAGTCCTCACATCACAGAAAAGGACAGAAATGGGGAGGGAAAGGGGTTCTGTCCTAAAGGAAAAAGCGAGGTAACAATTTTACTTGATTTGATGTTTTCCACAGAACTAGGTGGGCCTTGGAAGCTGCCCAGATCTGGCCACGTAAAAGAAATTTCTAAAAGCAGACCCCAGTAATTGGCTTCTTTCCTGTGAAAATGGGCCTGACAGAGTGGAGGGTCATCTCTGGAGCCCTGCTTTTCTTTGATCCTTTCAGCTGGCACATGGCCACTTAGGTGTCTGTGTGCAGCTGCTTGGAAAGTGATCTCAACTGCTCATTAGCTTCAGAGAGGATCCCCACCACCCCAGGTTCTTTTGGGGGTTGTTGTAGGCTTTCAAACTTATATATGGGAATAAAAATGTCAATACACATCCCCCTCCATATATATATATATTTATATATTTTATTTTATATATATTAAAAAAGAGGCACACTACTTGCATCCCTCTCCCTGTTGCTGACTAATGCTGCTGCCAGCAGTTCCTTCTCTCAAGGGTCCTGACTTTTGGACCTGGCAGACTCTTTCCTGTGACACAGCTTCCCTGTAAAGTCACACTTTCTCCTACAGGTCCCAGGGTAGTGCCAAGGTTTTCTTACCTCTACAGAGAGAAAGCTCCCAGATACATCTATTAACTGTCTCCTGTTGGCCACTCCCAGGTTTCTTGAGGCTTAATGGAATAGGTTAAGTTGCAAAATGCCATTAACAGTTAAATGGTGTAAAAATATGAACCAGTACTTCAATTGGTCTGTATCACAGCTAGGCTGGGGCCCTTGGGCTCAAAAATGAGGAAATTAAAATTAATTAATTTTTTTGGCCCTCCCAAAGAAGCTGATCCCATAAATCAGTGTACAAACTCATCAAACACATCAGTGGAAAAAAATCTGATGGGGATTTATTACTTTTGCTATTTAACTATGTGTTTCTACTGTAATACAGTATATTTGCAAGTACATGTCCTCCTTGTGCTGTGAAAGCACTTTGTAACCAGAGAAGAGGCTAAGAAGTTACAAAATGCTAATTTTCTCTCACTTTCTTTTATTTATTAATTTGCTGGTGAAGTTGTGGGCAGGCCTGTTTGGCTCTATAGGTCAAATGTGCCTGCTACTACCCATATTTTTCTGATGAACATCATTTAGTACATCAGGTCTCCTCCCAGAGTCTCACACAGAGCCCCACGCTGAGAGGAGTTTGTCAAGCCTGTGAACCCTGAGTGCCCCAGCAACCCTGGGATGACACTTGTTTTGCTGACACATATTTTTATTCAATTACAGGATTGCTCAGGCAATTTCTTGGCTGACATTGACTTTCAGGTTCTCCCTCTATAATGAATTTGCTTGTTAACTTTATGTTAATGTGCTAGGGTAAGAAATGAATGTGTGATCGAGTACAGTCTGGTTATCCCAAGCTAGGTTCTGTAACCTGTGAGGCACCAGGCACATCAGGACCACTGAACCTGCTGTTCACTGGGAGGATGTTTGGGAGAAACTGGGATTTGGAAATGTCACTTTGTGTCCAAATAGAGTTTATATTGAACTAAATAATTCTCTTATTTCACAAGAAAGCTGTAGAAGGTCCCAAAGGAAAACCTGATTTAAACGTTCCCCACTAATGGGAATCCAGCATCAAATCCAGAGCTGAACTGTGTGAGCTGAGCTCCTTCTCTTTTCACCACTTGTGCAATCCTCGTGGAGGTAAACCTGGCACCAGCGTCAGGACTGAGCACTTGTGCCAGGTGCTTGAACAAGGTAGGGCCAAGGTGTCGGATGGGTCTGCAGTGTTCAGCTGCCAGCTGTCTACATGCATGGATGGATGGAGCAGGATCCAGGAGTTGGATATTCCATGAGTATAAAAGGATAAGGACAACTGAGAAATGAGAGACATCTCCCCCATGGAGTCCAAGGGAACCCAGTTATGGTTGCCAGTGAGGCTGAAGCTTTAACCTGGGATACTCTGCCAGTACACCATCACCAGAACATTTGTTTTTCCAAAGTCTCTCCTTTTCTTGGGTGCCACCTCTCAGTGGGATAAACTTGGACAACATTTTAAATCTGAACTTACCTGACTGGAAATACTTGAAAACTTGGCAAAGACTGAAATGTACCATGTCAAGACAATTTTTGCTCTTCACCCATTCCTGCTGTGGTTTGTAGCCATGCATTCCCCACCTCCCCAGCCGAGCTGGGTGGGATGCTCAGGCCCATGTTTGTTTGCTGCTGTCTCAGCGAGCTACCAGGATGAATGCTGAGCATATGCAGAAATCTCCCTCCATCTGTGCAGCCAGCTCCAGCAGATAGTGTGCAAAGGAGCTGCGAGAATCAGGATCACAGGGAGTTCAGCACACTCCTCTTCCCTCCCATGCTCTTTTTGTTGCTGAAGTTCTGTGACCCCTGGCAGTGACAGCAGAGCCTCCTCGCAGCGCCCACTGGGTTACTGTGACAGCTCACAACCTGCTTCTCACTTCTCCTAAATGCAGCACGGAGAATAAAACTCGGTGTTTTCCATTTCAGGAAGATGACTTTTAACGACTTTTATCTGCATAGCAAGAGCACACCAACAGCAATCACCCCCTGCCCTTCCTGGGAGCTGTTTGCATGGGGAGCTCTGCAGATGGCAGCCCAGCAGTGCCACCCTTGGGGTGACTCCTGACACCTCACACGGATGGCACACCCGGGGGGATGCTTTTCTTCATAATGTCATCGCTTTTGTCACGACAGAATAGATGTGCTGCTCTACTAATCACAGGTTTTTCCTAAGTCCACAAGCACAGCAGATCCAGAGCATATTTGACAGGCTTTTTTGCCCTGGAAAAATGCAGACGTTCATTTCAATTCAAGTTAAGTTCTGCTTTTGTAAATCTGCCAAAGGAGAGAAAATTTCTTCGAGGTATTTATGCTGATCTGTAGACTTTTGATAATATAGTGAAAAACATTTCAAATCAATCAGAGCTTAATCTACTTAGTGCATTTAGCTGGAAGGTTATAGATTGATACATAGATTATTGTAACATGAAAGCATAGATTAAACACGGGGTTTATTACTAAAATAAGCATTGACAATGTTTTCATAGTCTGACTTAACATTTTCAGAGCTGTGCCTGATAGATGCTTGTACTAAAATCAAGTGATATCCTATAAAAGAGAGTTTAAAGTTCTGCAGCTGAAATCAGCTACACATTTAAATGCATAGCAGCAGCAAAGAGTGGTTTTTATTTCAGTTTGCTGTATGATCATTGTTGGTTTGAGAATATGCTTTAGCAATGGTAAGTCTTACAGATAATTTTAAAGCAAGTGCTGGTATGGCAAAAAGGGCTTCCAAAGCAATAGGGTAAGAGTGTTTATATGTTCTGTATATAAGTAGTAATATCTTAAAAATAATGTGCATTTTAAAAGTAAATTGCAGGTAAAATTAATTTCATTCATGCGCTTTTTTTAGAACACTCTTCCACAGAAGTTAATTCTGTCATGGTGTAATTAAAGTGTCTTAATTTGCCACCGAGCACTTGGAGAGGCTGTTGAGATGTTGTGAGGAAGCGTGGCAGCAAGGCACTCTGATGGAGGTCACCTCTGTGGTTCTGTTCAGTGAAAAGGGGTGGGGTGAGGTGTCCCTGTGCTGCACTTTGGTGATTTTGGGTTTGTGTGGTTCTGAACCCTGAGGAGTGGGGCAGGAGGACTTCCCTCCACACTGGCATGTTGCTGCCTGACCAGGAGCAGCCCAGCAGGGTAATTTGGGGTGCCTTTAGCAGGACAGAGACCTCCTCTGGGCTGCACTGCTATAAAGTCCTGCTGTGGGCTCCTTGGGGCAAGTCTGTGTTCACAGATAAAGGTGGATAACTTCTGGTGTTATGCTCTAAGTGCATGCTTGGAAATCCCGGGGGAGCAGGATGTGACACAGTGGTGTGTGCTACTGTCACTCCTGGGAGGGGAAGGAAGGATTTTCCCCTATAGATGGTCCTGTGCCATGAGTAAAGTGTGAAACTGAGTGTGAAACTTGCTGCATGTGTTTTCAGATACAAGAGTAGAAACTAGAAAAACGTTGGAACTATTTTGCAGCTTGGTCTGTGGGACACATTTGTGGTTATTAGAGACTTTGGTAAGAATTGCATCTGAGTAAAAAAGTAAGCACTGAGTTAAAAAAGTAAGAATTGCATGTGAGTTACTCCCTTATCTCATGTCACTGTCAGAGGATCAGCGGTTGTCTCTAAATTTGGAAGTCTGTAAATATCATCTCAAAGTGAGAATTCCAATTCCTGACACCATGGTTGTGACGTCTCATCCTCAGACATCAGAGGGAACCACTCCTGGCAGCCGAGCCCCAGCCCCAGCTCCCACAGCACACATTTAAGTCTCTTGTATGAGCTTTGCACAGCCATCCTTTGAAACTGATACTCTGCTTTGTTGAGCTTAACGCACAGTGGTGTTGCTGTGTTTCTTTTTTGGCTGGGAACCAGGAGGAGAGGGGAAAAAAAGACACTTTTTCAGACATGACTCCTATGCCTTATTAATTTTCATTTTGTCTGTCTTGCGTGATCACCAGCAGATCCTCTTGTGTGACTTCGCAGTGACACCTGGTGGGAGAGGCCAGGATGTCATCGTCATTAAGACAATGAAACTGCAGATTTTTTTGCTGCAAGATCTAGGAAAGGCTCCCAATTTCCCCTCACATACGTTTCCCTGAAACTCCCTCTGAGCTTATGGGAACTACACATCCAAAGCCACTGGCTGTTTCATGCTAATAGTGCTTCTGTTCCTTTTGTACACTTTATAAAGAGAGGAAAGAGAACACAGTAATAAAGAAAAATCTTCTCCATAATTTAATCAGCATCTCACAAAAAATATCAGAGGGTATATTTAGAACATGTATGACTGGTCTCGGAAGTGCAGCGCCTGGCAGGAGCTACCAAATCAAATATCAGTTATTTTGAGCAGTATCTTTTATGCCTATAGCATTTCAAGCAAGTGAAGCAGACATATTTCTTATGTTTAGAAATATTAATTCTGTTTCTCTGGAAGTGGTCTTAGTACTGGGAAAACACTTAGTTAAGTCTACTGAAGCAGTGCCTTACCTAATTCCTCTGTGTGCTCAATTTTTCTTTGTACAAAATGAGAATGCTGAACTTCTGCTTGGAAACAGGAACTTTGATGGTCAAATTATACCTGAATTTGAAAAGGAACACTCATAATTAGGCTGAAAGCAAGTATGTCCTGAAGTTCCTTTTTAGTGCCACCAGAGAAGGAGATGACATATCCTCATATTTCACAGGCAGGGCTAACCTTTCCCAGTAATTAGAAGCTCCAAAACCTGGTGGGGGAGAATGAGATGAAGAATTAGACTGACTCATCACCGCATTTTTTAAGATACTCTGGATAAATAAATCTCTTGCCATGCAAAAGCCATTGCTGCAGACAGTGAAAGAAACCAGCCTTAATGGGACTACAAATTATTCCATTTTGACAAGGTATGTGAAGAATCATTGGGACAGAGAATACAGATTTTATGTTGTCTTTAAGAGCTTTCACATTTTCAGTCACACAGAAAATATTCCACGGATATGGGTAAATTTGCAGGTCTACACAGCTGCTGTGAGGTATAGGGAATTTGGGAGACATTTGGAACTGGGAAATGCCATGAGATAGTGCCAGAAATGCCAGTCTAACACGTATTAGTTTGCTCTCAAGTATGTGCTGATAATTTTCAGGGGTTTTGG
The DNA here is from genome assembly GCA_013396875.1 of Vireo altiloquus. Lineage (NCBI taxonomy): Eukaryota > Metazoa > Chordata > Aves > Passeriformes > Vireonidae > Vireo > Vireo altiloquus. Next base: position 77,492 of record VZRF01000914.1, read on the forward strand.
GGGAAGCTGCAGGGAATTTGTTCCCTCATTTGCGTGCTCTTTCAGGGGAGGTAGCAAAAGCAGCATGGTGCTTCGGTGGCATTGCCACCATAGTGAAACAGGAAGTTTTCCTGTGCTTTGCATTTCAGACATCATTCAGTGCTGCCCATTCAGTACAGGCAGCTGCTGCACAGCACCTGGGGACACACAAGTCCCAGTTAGCCATTATTTAGATGCCTATTGAAGGTGACTATATTTTTGTGCACTTTTATGTGCACACTCATTTATACAAAATGCACACAGAATCTGCCCAGTTTAGTTGCAGTCAAAGGATGAAGAGCAGCTCTTGACCTTGGCCACATGTTTGACGTGGATATTTCTACCATATAGAATTCTGTTGCAAGGAAGATGAACTAGATGCCACATTATTTTGCCTTATGCATGTTAAAGCAGAGGGAAAGAGAGTCTTAAATTTCACCAGATGATGTCCTGAAAGGTTCTGTGGAAGTTCCCTCACCTCCTTGCTTTGGCAGACATTCCCCTGTCCCAGGGAATCTCCCATCCCCAGGAATAGGCTTCTGACCCCTCTCAGCTGGCAGAGGTCAGGGAAAATTGAACCATTTAAAATGCACATTGTGAATGCCTGCCTAGAAATCAGCAAGCTCCTGAAAACTTTAAAAGGTGCTGTTACCTGGACTGGCTTCAAAATCCAGCACCGCACCACAAGAAACTCTGCCAGCTCTAGCCCAGTCCTTAACCTTCCCTTTCTGCAGAAGGTTGTTTGGAAGGAGGATGCGAGCCAAAACCAACACCTGTCATCCTCTAATTTTTGGATCGCCGTCATTCAGGCTTCAGGATGGCTTTTGGAAGGAGAAAAGAATATTATTTACTGTGGTCAGTGATCTCCTTGGGGCAGTGGAAGGCAGTTGTTCATCCTGATGTTACAGCAGCTGCCAGTACCTAAGACGTGTTCAGTGAGTGAAGTTGTTTTTGTTTGCCCTGAAGCCCTGGTAGGTATCACAAAATAAATGTTATATCACTAGAGTCAAGTATTTCCAAAAATGGTGTACTGTGAGTTGTATAACAGAGCTGTTAGGGTTTTCTGCTTGCACACAAGTTCTATTTCTCTGCACCAATTTTATTACAGTGGCCTTGGGTTAAATTGCCTATTGGAGAGCTGTGTCCTCATTTTCTGATTGGGCTGGTATTTTTAATAACTAATTAGTGTACTAGCACTCTGGATATTGCAGAACATATTTTGACCTATGCCACTCTAAGTTGAGGTCTGGAATCACTCCATTGAAGATAATAGTGATGCCCTGGATCTGCACCAGGATGCTGAATGAGAGGGTCTTGCTGGAATATTCATGCTCTATGTCCACTATCAGGGTTTCAGAGGAGGTACCTTAAAACACTATTATTCCCAGAAAATAAACAGTGGCATGTTAGAGACTGTTTTAAAGTCCAATCAAATTTAAAAGCCATGCTTTTCCTCCATAGAATCATTTCTGTGGTTTGATAGTATAAAACACAGGAAAATGTGTTTAGGTGATCAGGTTCACTGTGTGTTAAGCAAAAATGCATCATTTCTGTGTTGGTAGAACTCAGCTTGGGGACTGGAATACATATATGAGTCTTCCAGGCTGTAGAATGTTGTAAGAGATTAAAAGAATCTAATTAATTTGTACAAAAATGATGTACAGTATTATAGGGTGGAAATATAGCTGTTAGGGCATGTTTCCCAGGGATACTGCAGGGATCTCTGTCCTGGGGGATTTTTAAAAGTGAATTAAACAGATTTTTGTCATGGGTTGTTGAGATAAACATCAATCCTATTTCAGTGCAAGGAGGGGATTAGATGACTTCTTTGGGCTTCTTCTAGACCTAAAATTTTATGACCTTATGTATAGTTTTGATATCTTTTTCTGATATCTTTGCAGTTGGACAGTTTGGCTCTGGGATTAGAAAGAATGCCTGTTTTTATACACAACAGGGTAAATACACATAAACTGCTTGTACAAGATAGGTGTAGGGAATGGAGCTCTCTATCATGATAAATTTATATGCACCTCATTATTTCCCTGAGGAAAGTTGGTCATTTTCTTCTTCTGAGGGTGTCCATGAACTTTTATTTGAAAAACATGTTTGAAAGCAAGCAAGCAAGCTTAGTGTTTTTAAAGTGCTGCAATCAAGAAGTGATTAGAGAAAGAACAAAGAAATTCAGTGATAGTCATAGAAGTTTTATGTTAGTGTGTGATTCCATCAATTTGACCTAAAAAGTAATTTCCTGTACGTTTTTTTTCTTGGTACAGCCTTGCTTGTGGAAATTAAGGGGCCAGTGCAAAAGCTACAGGCTGCTTAAATAGCTTTCCTATTTGTCTCACTGGTCCCTGGCCTGAATATAGAGTTATCTGCCTTAAGAAATAAAAAAAGAAAAAATGAGTGTACTCTGTCCAAATTAGAACAAGTGAAAGCTACATGAAAGGGATGAAAATTCTGCTGAGATATGTGATCCTCACTAGAGAGCTGGCCTGTCTGTTGTTGTATAATAGGAGGGAAATCAAAAGAATATCCAAAATGATGACACAAGTCAGCTTATAACGTGTGTACATCAGCTTCTCTAATTTAAAGGGAAAAAAATAAAAAAAAAAGGACAAAGTACCAAATTGAAGCTCAGTTTAAAATACACAGCTCCAAATCCTGGTGCCATCTGGAAGCGATCGCAGGTCAGAGTGGGTCTGTGACTGCAAGAGCAGAGGAGTAGTGGCATGTGAAATGCAAAGGGTGAATCACTGCTGAGGGCTGGCTGGGGACCTGGGAAGCCCCCACAGAGCTCAAGTCCATGGTTTCCTCCAGCAGAGATTAAATCTTTGTACGTGAAATAAGCAAGAGGTTAAATCTTTGTCTGTGAAAAACAACCACCCATATTCCTGCGTGTGCTGCCTGTGCTTGGCGCTGTGGGAGGCAGGATGGGCAGCATGCTCAGATCCTGGGGCTAGGAAAACCAAGACTGTTTTGTCCAGCAGTGTCCTGAGCTACCAGCTCTCCACTGGGCCTCAGACCCTGAAGACATGAGGGATGTGGGTGATATGGCACAGGGTATTTTTCAAATTGTGCCAAAGAAGCCCAGTGGTGACTACAATGTTGGTACCAATCAGGACATGGAGCTGACTCTGGCTGGGTTCTGGTCTGTGTCAGGAGAACTGAAGAGCTAGAGCAGATCTTTAAAGCCATCAATTGACACTCCAGCAGTTCCCGAAATATAAAACATCCAGGGATTATATCACCCTCAACACTCAATTAGTTTACATTGCTATAAGTGACTACCATATGGTGTAGCTTCTGCACCAGCTGCTTTCCAGTCTTCAACGAGTACAGGTCTAAGGGGAAACTATGCCATGGAGTTGACAGTAATTAGAAAAGTGGGGCAAATAGCAGGTTTTAAAGATGATCTTAAAGCTTTTGGATGGGTTAAGCAGTAAAATATAAGTGCCCAGGGATGCATTGGCTGGGAATGCCAGGTGCCTGCAAACACCACACAGGTGCACAGCAGCCAGTGTGGGACAGCAGGGACCAAATCCAGGATGGCAGAAACCTTCATCCTGTCCTGGGGTGAGGACTGCAGGGACCAAGCAACGCAGTAACATGTAGGAGATGTTTTCCTTCAAATCTGTTGCAAGCAGCAGCAGGCACTGCTCAGTCCTGCACTGTGCTCTGCCTTCCCGCTGCCCTTGCCCACTTCCACCGGGGTTTCTCAGAGTCTGGAGGTGGAGGGATACGTATTGAGCCAGGTTTCATGGCCCATCAAGGCAGAGCCAGACACTGCAGTGGGGGATAAGACCAGGAATAAACCCATGTTGTGATGTCTGCTCAGCTCTGCAGCCTCCAGCCAGAACAGCATCAGCCACTTCTGTGCTGCCTGGCCTCTTTGCCTGCTTTCCTCTCTTTCCTTTTCAAATTCAGCTTCCTACTTTGAGAACTTTCTCCACAGCTGAGCCTTGCAGAGCTGGATTTGCTGCCATTCTTCCAAGTTCTTCTCTTGTAAAGGGATCGTGGTTGTTTCTTTGTTCACCTGTGTCATTCTGGTGCTGAATGATCCCTCTCTCAGCCTGTATGTGCTACTGTTTGCATGCCAGAAAATCATTATTAGAATACCTTGTTTATTTTATTTTTTAGTTTTCTATTTTATTTTTTATTTTTCTATTTTATTTTTAATGACTGAAAATTTCCTATGCTGTGTTCTCCAACTAGAAGAAGTCTTAAGACCATGAGAGTTCTCACAAGAAATTTTCTTTCTGCATTGGAAAAATTTATTCTATTGCTTTTGAGTCACATCAAATAGCACAGGGACACCAAATGCTGCTAAGTGCTAAATACTGTGGTTTATTTATAGTTATTTTAAATACTTCTTAATAAATTCCTTAACTGCGGATTTTGAAGGGATGTCTTTTCACTTCTATAATATTATTCAGATTTTAATGAGAGTGGATGTATCATACAGTACAAAAGCAAACTATCAAGTGCTCTGGTTTTTTATTCATAAAATTTCCTGTGATGTAGTGAGGTGTCCTAGATGGTTTTCCAGCTGTACTGGCCATATGAATATAAGCTACTCCAAGAAATTATTTACTCTTCATCTCACCTGGTACTGATTATATAGCAGAGGACAACCACTGCAAATACTCTGTTGGCAGATTATTTTAATTTCAAACTCTTAGCTGAGAAATATTTCCCATAGTTCAGAAAAATATGCCAGAAATTTAGATGTAAAATTCCCAATTACAATCTCATTCAGTATGCACAATGCCCTGATTTATATATTAGATCCAGATCAGTATTATACAGTTAAGGAGAAGCTGATACCTCTAACAAATGTACATATTCTTTAAAGTTCTCTGAGTTTCGCTTCAAGATTTTTTGAGTGTTTTCACTGACTTAAATAGTGTTGTATTCTTGGCTATCATCGATTAAGCCTTAAATCTGTGGTGCTTGGCCTGTGAACAAGAGAATAAAGTCTTTCTTCTGAGGCCTGGTATATTTATATTCCAGTCTGAGAAGTATCCACACTTTTTCAAAAGTGCAGAAAAAAATGTTTACATGGAAGTTTAGATGTAGACTTTTGATGCATACTGATTTTAATAGGCAGTAACAAATAGATCTTGTTTTTTTCATTTTCTCAGTATCACAGTCATTTAAAATGAAGATTACAATTCTACTCCTTAATGTGATTTTAAAAGCATGGTCTCTCACAGATCAGCTTTTTTTTCTGCATCTGTAATTCCTTTCCAGGCTGAATCTTTTACTGTTTTCTGTTGATGTTATTGTTTTGTACATATTCCTGATTTTTCTTATTGTGTTTCATGCATCCCTTTTAAGCTCTTTTTAAATAATTTGAGATTTTTCTCTTTTTTCCCAACTCCAAAGGGGAACAAATGCAACATAAGCTAAAGAGGAGAAGTACTGTCTTGAAAGTAAAGGGTTAATACTGAAGGGCACATGAATGCTTGTTGGCAAAAGGGAACAGTTCCAGAGTGGTCCCCAAAACTTCATTAGAGATCAGAGAAACATGCAATATTGCATTAACTGGAAGAAAAACTCTTATATTACAGGGTTTAATGTCCTTAGAAATGTTGCAGAGTTTATTTGAAAAATAAACCCAACAAGCCTCTATTAAATTTATTGAGGAAATGGAAAGCAGAAACTCAGAAGACTGTAATTGCCACCTACAAATATGATAATTAGAGTGAATAAGAAGTAATGAAGGAGGAAATCAGAGACAGCTCACCTCCTGAGCAGGAAGGTGGAGGTTACATTGCCACCGTGTGGTAAAACTGGAGAGCCGGAGCAGCTCCTCTCTCCATCAGGATTCGAGAGGAGAGCTGCAGACAACCAGAAATCTGCATGATTTGCTGGAAGAAATATAGTATGCAAATGGCATTCTGATTGAAAAGAAGCAATGTGAGATGAAATCCTATTTTGCTTTTGATTAGTGTGTGCAGTCGGTTCTTTGGTGCCGTGTTTGTGGGGGTTTTGACTTGAATTTTAATTCAAAATGCAGTTACATAAAATATTCAGTGGAAAAGTGAGCAGAGTGCAGAAAAGAATAGAAAAAAAAGTTCTCTTTTTAAAATGATGTCATTTATAAGCTTTTTTCAGTACAAAAATCCATCATTCTGCTGGATGTCTTCTTGAAATCATCTCCAAAGTTTCTGCAATAATTTTGATTTTTTTCAAATTCCTCTGGTAATCCTGGGATGCTTCCCAATTCTATAACATTTAGAAACGTGAGGCTTAGTGTTTCACAAAGTACTTTTTAGAACACGCTATATGGAAATGTAATTTTTTTAAATGGAAATGCTTCAAGTTCTGCCTACAGCAGGATTTCGGATTCACGAAAGTGTGTCAACTTGCTCTTTCCCCCCACCAGCTTCAGCTCGTAATTCCTCCTGGCATGACAACTGGTTGCTGTAGAAATTATTAGGATTCGAGAGCATGATTTCACAGTCTGAGTCGGATGAGCTTTTCGCAATCCCTTTTCTGATCAGATTAGCGCTGACCCCTGAGCTGACCATCAGCCAAGGGGAGCCAGGCCAGCCTCTCCTCCCAGGGCAGGGATTGCTGATGGCCTTCCCTGCTTTCCCTTCACACTGCTCTCTCTTGCTCCACTGCAGGGTCTGTTTCTTGTCTTCCCTGCAGCGTGAACCTTTCCCTGATCTGTGCACCACATCCCTGGCACAGGCCTGTTTGGGTTTATAAAGGGCATGCTAAATACAGTGGCTGCCTCTGCAAGAGCAGCTCCCCTCCTTAGCACCCCCACACTTGTGGCTAAAATGCAAGAAAAAGATTAAATGACCATCACAGATGACGCTCAGATGTATCTCTTGGTACAAGTCTAATTATGACCTCCACTGAGGCAATTATTCTGTCTTGATCTTAATGCCTTTTGCAAGCATCAATTAATAAAACTTCACATAATGTCCTGGTAGGACAGGAATTATTACCATCTTTTTAGAAACAGGCAAACTGAGGAACAATTATTGACCTGGTTTTAGATGAGATGAGAGAAATTAGGACATCAAACTGAGGTGAGAATTTCACCTTAGTCCCTAGAAACGAAATGAAGCGCAGAGCACAGTGTGAGAACCCAGATCTGGCTGTCTTCAGCACGTCCCTTGTCTCAGCTCCAGCACAGACCCCTGGCAGGTGCCCTTCATTTCTGGTCACAGGATATGAGGGATGCACAGCTGGAGAGATGTGTCTGTGAGAGTCACTCTGCAGGAAGGCTGGACCAGTCCCTAGTGATTTCCAGAGGCATAAGGACCATTCCAACCCACAGGACTCCCTGTGAGCAGAAGGCCAATGTCTGTTGTTAAAGCTGCCCCAGCTCTGTCAGACTGCTCTGCATCCCAAAGGGACTGATGGACTCTTATCTGCCTTTTGAATCCCAGAAAAAAGGAACAAATCGCTTCAGCCCTTCCCTTTTTACCCAAATGACTCACAAGCATTTGCCTCCTACATTAGTTTTGCTTTTGCTCAAAGTTGAGTCATTGTCTTGTATTTGATTTAACAACAATAGCAGGAGAAAAAAAAATAGCCATCAGTAGCTACTGCACAAGGCTAGATCAAAAGCAGTTCCTTAAAGGAGGCTTTCACGATAGCTAGATTAAAGATTTGAGGAACTGGTAAGAAATGGGGCTGAAGAAAAGCAGCTCCTAAAAGCAAAGCATTATGTTTTCATGCTATTGTGCTTTTAAAATTGAAGGCAACAGTCTAAAAACAGGCATCTAAATAAATCTTACTTGAGGGGAATTATCTGGAGATCATTGTATTTATCGCATTTGTTTTGATTTTCCAGCCTCTACCTCAGACTGTAGGCATGGACATGACTTAAAAGATTCAATACCTCATTTTAAAAATTAAGCTTCACTTGATTATTGAACTGACCCATCCTGACCCTTAAATTGTCATGTATTATTCTGGAGTATCTGCAGCAGGCTAGCAGTGGTGAGGACAGGACAGGAGATTTCGGATGCAATAGCTGAGGCTGTGCTGCCCCTCGGAGGCACAGCGCAAAGTTGCATAAGTACACGAGGAGAGAAAGGATTCATTATGGTGCTTTAAAATGATCTTGTTTTTTTCTTCTCCTCTCTACCCTTCTCCCCCAACACCCTGTGAATTGCCCAAAGGCAATATGTGAAGGCACTCCGTGCCCAGATTATTTGTGTGTGTGATGATACACTGGATAAATAATTTCCAGCTAAATGTTGGTAGTTTAGAATCCTTTTGAACTTCCCATCTGTTTTCCCTAATATTTGACATCTGCTACTACTGTGGATGTCTCAGCAACTATTGAGGAGGAGCAGTGGTGGGATGGGAGAGTCAGGAGAATGTTCAGGGAGTTGATGTGGTTATTGTCTGGCTCTGTGGAGCAGGGAGTAGATCTGGGTGGTTCCTTCCCTGCAGATTTCCCCGTTTCAGCAGTGTCAGTGGAGCTGTGACTGTGGCTTGTGGGCACTGCTGATAAACACCAGACCCCGAGCCATGGTGGGAGAAGCTGTCGTTCTGCTCTTAGGGCCCAGTGTCAACACACTGGGATGAAGATGCAGCTCGCTTCTGCCCACTCAGGAACTCTGGGTTCCTTTTAAAAATGCTCTCTGAGGAATGACCCAGTTAAAATTTTATGTTGTTTGAGAAACAGCAACACAAGGCTGCTTGTGGGACACCTCTTGTTTAAGAGCTTGCCTGTGAAATCTGATTTTGACCTTGTGAGTGAGAGTAATTTGGACTGGATGCTGACCTGGCAGGTAGTGAGCCAGGGAAGCTGGACATGCATCAGGAATTTTTCGGTGCTTTCGTGAGATTTAAAATTATTCAAGACAGAATAATAAACCCCAAAGAGGAGAAATGTTAACTTTGATGGAGCTGTTCTGGCAGTGCTAGCAGAGAGCCTGTGGCTGCAGGTGGGAGGTGAGAGTGGCACGACAGAAATGCAGACCTAACAACAATTGAGCTGCCGACTGGAAGGGCTCTGGTGCAGGATCTCCCAATTACTTGGGAGGTCCAAGTTTATCTCCAATGAGCAGATCGCACAGCACAGCACTGCAGAATGGCACTGCAGCTGAGAGAAGCTCCAGGAAGGGTGGAGATGCCAAGAGGTGTGTTTTCCTTCATCCCAGTCCAGCCCTGGCAGAGCTTCTTTCCCTGAGAGAGGAAGAAGGCAGCAACATGATGCATTCAGCCACATTGCTTAAAGCCCAGGCTTGTTCCTGGCTGAGCAAATTGGGGTTAAACCAGCCAACCTTCTGTTCCCTCCCAGAACTGTTGTTCACCTGCATGAATTATTTGCTTGGACTTTGTAGAAATTTCAAATGCAATTTCACTGAGTGCAGTAAACACCAAGACTTTGGCTTTGACTCCAACAAAATAATTTTCCTGGGACATCCAGAGATGGTTCCTGACCTGCCCTGTCCCATGTTTGACGTGACCCTTTGCTGTAGGAGAAAATATACATTTGAAAGCACAGCTGAGTTATGGTTTAGAGGGGAAACAGCCCTTCGCCTTCTACACAACAGCTAAATTGTGCCTGAAAATGGAGAGTGACTTCTCCTGTCTGACTTTACTTATTTTCAAGCTTTTAGTTTAGCTTAGTGGAAAGAGTGTGTAGTTTGCTGACCACTTGAAAAAGAAAAGAAAGCATAAAATCATTGCTTGGCTGCACATTTTTCCTGAGTAAATGTCTATTTTTAGCTTCAAGTAGAAAACAATGAACAGTAAGTGCATTCACAAAAAATTAGAGTTGATCTGGCTCCTTCAAACACATCAGTTCTTAGTGGAAAAACTTGACAGTTACATTTCTTTATATCACATTATAAAATAACAACTGGATCCTTAGTAAGTATGTATTACTATTTATACTATTTTACGAATTTGGACTTAAAACCACATTAAACCATCTCTCTGAGTACAAGAGGCGCAGAAAGGTAATTTACAGGCAATTAGTCAGCCAGGTGGCTGTATTTATAGCAGTATATCATGGTCCCATTTTCAGTTTGGGAATGTAAACCTGCAAAATAGAAACCAGATATCCTGTTAGCATTCCTCAAAGAAATGTTCTGCATGCTAAAAAAAATAAAAATCTGTGTAATCATGATGTAACCATGCTTTGAGTATTTTCATCACCTGGTGGAATCCTGCTAAGGCTGATGAAGATGAAACCTTCCACCCAACATGCCAACAACATAATTGGGATTTATAGCTGCAGGCTGGAGCACACAATCTTCAGGGACTGGAGGGAATGACAGAGAAATATCACTTGGAAGCAGCCTGAGGAGCAAGTCCCAGCCTCCCTCCCTGACAAACCCTCCCACACAGGAGTGTTTGTGCCTGCAGGAGCAGGGCTGAGCACCCACCTCGGGCACTGCTGAAAGTGCTCAGCCAGCCCAGAGCTGCCGAGCCTTCCAGGAGGAAAGTTACCAAGAAAAGATGAAAAGCAGCCAAGGAAGTCTTAGAAAGAAAGGACAATATATGTATTAAAATTGGCACCTCTGAGGGTAACCCACATCCAAATAGTCCAGGAATAACCTGACTTAAAAAAATGGGTTTTAGTGATAAGTAATAAGTGGCAAAGAGTACAACTCACCATTTCTGGTCCTACTCAGCAAGGACAATGGTATTTTCTTTGCAATTTCATAATGTTTGCCATCTGAGCATTTTGAGGCATTTCTGGTGGTGGGAAAGTCCTTGCCAGCTTTACTGCGTCCTGTGGCCTGTCTGTGCCCAGTGCTCAGCAACCACCCCACAAAACCAGAGCCCAGATCACTGCAGGGAATAGTGAAATATTGCTCAGCCATGGCCTCAACACAACAGCACTGCTAATCTCATGGATGGCGAGGTAATAATATATAGGTGGAAAAGGAGCTGCTATAATCAGTCTTTTTTTTTTTTTCTTTTTTTTTTTAAATGTGGGAATTGTCCTCAATACTAAATAGGAAGTTTTTTAAGGGTAGAGCAGGCTATGATGACCTTGGAAATTAAGATTATGCTATGTTAGGTATTGTGATCTGTTGGGTAGATAAAAATGGAGCCATCTCCATCCTGCCAGTAAGTGCAACAGATAAAGAGGGGAAAGGAGAGTATTTCTTTCCAAAGCCACCCTTAATCAGCAAAAAACAGCAGACAAAATTATCTTTGGTAGGTGGGGATTTGTGCAGTATGGGTTACGTTTATTATCTGGCAGGTTATAATCTGTATTTTAATTTCCGGTATTTGCCTGCTCCATCCGAAGGAACAATAAGAGTTGGATCCACTGCATGTCATTTATAAGTCTGTGCATGTCATTTATATGGTAATGGGGGAGTTTCCCCTCATCCCCAGCGATTTCTGCAAAATTCTGAGTGCTGCTTCTCAGTATATTTAGCTTTCTCCAGCGTAAATTAAAATGCACATTCATGATCTTTGAACAAAGCGGGCAGGGATAATTGGTAATTTGAGCCTGTTCTGTACAATGCAATTCAAAGTAATACTTATAATTTGCAGTTAATTAATCAGGGCTTTTTTTCCCTTAAAATTCTTAATTGCCTTTCTATGATATTGATTTTTAATAAGTTTTATTCCTACCAGTTTTAGAGCCAATTAAACAGGCACTTTCTTATCACTGTTACTGCATGGCTCTGTGTGTGTTTATATATCTATTTCCATATATTGTAGGATATTTTTTCAAAAATTTTTATATGCTGGCTTATAAATAGAGTTTTTGTTGGCCAAAATTAAAAAGTTGAAAATAATAGAATCAATGTGCAGCCAAAAGAAACGAGGTACAACAGGGAATAGAAAACCCAAATCAATACAATGAAATTTTTAAAGAATTTTAAATATCTGGAATTCCATTGCCACTATGAACAGTCAACCACATCTGGTATTTAATTCACTATCCAGTTAAAAGTCTCTTTAGAAGACTCTGACTGTTGTAGCTTTAAAGTAAAACCAGCAATCATTAGAGACATGAATTTTGGAGTCTCGAAGGAAATTAAGATGGTCATAAATTCAAAAATAATAATATTAGCGAATATAGATGTACATGGAGGTGGTGCCTGTGATGGGAAATATGCCTTGGGCACTGAGCACCCCATGCCTGACCAAGCCCAGCCCCATCCACCCTGACCTTGAGTGACCAGGGATGGGCATCCACCACTTCTCTGGGCAACCTGTGCCCATGCCTCACCACCCTCACTGTAAAAAACTTTTTTCATATATCTAATCTACCTCCTTCAGTTTAAAACCTCCACCCCTTGCCCTGTCACAAGTGGCTCTCTGAAGAGTTTGTCCCCATCTTTCTTAGAGGCCTCTTCCAAGTACTGAAAGTCTGCAAAAAATTCTGCCTGGAGCCTTCTCTTCTGCAGGCTGAACAACCCCAGCTCTCAGCCTCCATGGCAGAGGTGCTCCAGCCCCCTGATCCTGTTCCTGGCCCACTGGAATTTCTGCACACCAAACCCACTGGGGTTTATTTCCTCTCTCACTTCTGGGAGTTTCTAGGCTGTCACTGACAACCAGAGTTACACAGACCTGGTTGGTGCCCCTGCCCTAGGGGCATGGCTTTACTTTTGTCAATAGATTTAGGATTACTGCACAGGACTGAGTCTACAGCTCAAAAATACTGATAAAATAAACTATTTCCTGGTAGCAGGGATAAAAGAGATTTTGATGGGTGGACATTATCCTGCAGGGATGTTTGTCTTTTCTGCATGCTTACCTGAGTCCAGCGTGGAGGACCTTCAAGGCACACACCTGGGAAGGACAGAATTCTGCTCAACATGCAAGTGCCACAACTGTGATAAGTGCAGTAAAACCCCACTGATCCATCAGTGGCATAACCTGATTACATACCATTACCTTCATTAATAATAAATGTTCCTTCCTTCATTAATAAAAAATGTTATTTTATAAGAACATTTTTTTCTGAATGAGGGGGAAAAAAAAATTTGAATTCTGTTTTTATCCAGCTCTCTTTTTTTTATTGTTCCTGGGTGACTCTATTGGTCTCAGTAGTTCCTTTGATTATTCAGTCCTGTAAAATCAGATTCATCCTCTGAGTCATTATTGAGCTAAATCTCTCTGTTAGCCAGGTCCTGAGTCACTGTTCAAGTTGAAACCTCTGGGAATATTGCCATAGCAGGGCAATATATACCCTGAGTGGTTTTTTAATGGCTGTTCAATGACTTCAGCAGTTTAAACCAGGTAAGGAATTAGGAGCTAAACTAAATTCAGCACATGCTCCAGCTCCCATTTCATAAAGCAGGGCTGTATTTTGCAATATTAACTGACATTTATTAGCACTCAGACTAGGTGACTAGCAGGTGCTGCTCAGGGTGAATAAATCATGCAAGTAATTCACATGAAAGACAGCTTGTGCAAGTGCTGATAAAAGTCCATGGGCTTGAAGAATCAAGTTCTTTAATAGCAATGTCAGGCTGTTCAGTCTTCTTATCTCTCATATTTCTTTATGAAACATTAAAAGAGATTGCTTTTGGGCACTTGTGTTCTTGAACTATTGCAATCGTCTAATGAATTTTTGATTCAGAGGGTTTTGTGATCACTAACTTCCTTGATACATGTGTAGCTCTTGAAATGGATCCCCTGTGTCAAGGCTGGCTGTCCATCTTCCTCCTATCATAAGCCCCATAGATTCGTTAGGAAGAACCTGCAACTTTTAATTTAAAGGAAAGGTGAAGCCGAAGCTACTTGAGCAGGTTTGAATAGAGTGATATTCAGAATATAATGAAAGCCTTGATTTGTCTCACTGCCTTGCACAGATAAGCAAATTGCATTTCCAGCCATAGCAACCTGTTCAGCGGCACCAGAGGGGCAGAGAAGGATTTGTCTGTAATGAACCCTGCTGCATTTGGGCCATGTGAATTCTCTCTGGTCTGGGTCCTTAGCAACTGAGCAGATATGACAGGACCTTGTGTTTACCCATGACAGTAAATACAAACTACACTGCAAATTCCTCAGAGGACTTCTGCCAGGAAATGTTTCTACAGGTTTAGTGCCTTTAGCTAACAGGCTTTCATGGAGACCCAACAACAGGCTGTGGGTTTAAGTTTGTGCCAGGTGATGGAAAAACACATTGTTATTACACATTAGTGGCAGACAGCGGTTTGCCACAGTGGATGGGCTTCCTAAATGCATTTGTTCTTCGGAGTGAGTGCTGGAAACAGAAATAGCTGAGGATATGATCTCTAATATTTCTATTTTCATAATTCAGGCCCCATTTTCATTATTACATTTGGACATCCTGACAGATCACAGACCTGCCGGTGTCTGCGTGTCAGTCTTGTCATCGTGGTCCAAAGGTGGTTACTGACACTGAGCCTGACTCACACAACCAAAGGACACCAACTAATTGTTAGGAGCTGTTGTGAGCATTAATCATTAATGCTTTTGAAAACTAAGGATTCCTAAGGATGAGGTACAGGTGACAAAAACCCAGAAGCACAGAGAAAGAAGCTTCTAAGAAGAGGAGATGGAGGATGTGGAGGGAACTCAACATTTTTCTGGTGTGTTTTTTGGAAAGAGGACAGCTTTTATTGCAAATCAGGCCCCAAAACATTGATATGCCAACAGGATAGTATGGCTTTGTGTATGACACATGGTAACCCTGCCTGCCTGCTGTGCTTGCTCTGGAGAGGTGCCAAACCTCCTGGGGAGTTGCTCATTGCTCCTGCTGGACACCCACAGTCCCTGTGAAACCCAAGGGACAGCTCCTCTCCCTGGCTTTTTTGTACCTCAGGTGGGATTTGCAGAGCTCAGTGTCATGATGTGAACGTGGCTTGGAGGAGACACTCTTGAATATTTTCAGATAGTTGAATTCTTCCCTTATTTGTAAGAATCCACCAGTACATCTCAGATGTCATCTCATACTTGTGTGCATTTGTTTTGTTAGGTGGCTGATTTGGGTTATTTTCCAACAAATGTATTTGTATGATTGAGGGAGATTTTAAACATTCATGATTTCTTAGTTATTACAGTCTGAGCTTGGCCTCCTGTGTGTATTCTATAGGGGCTGTACCTGAGGATAGGATCAGGCTGGTGTTCAATGACACCAGCTTTTGAATCCCCCAAGAACTCAAACAGTAAAGAAGGCCTGGCAGCTACTTGCCAATAACCTTATAAACAACATCCCTAATGCCCTGACTCATAAGGCAAACACAGAATCTTTTAGTGTTGGAAACACAACAAATTAGAAGAATCAATGGATGAGGGGGAAAAAAAAGAAAAAAAAAAAAAACAAAAACAAGCAAACCACAAACATTAAATCAACAGTTTCTAAATGGGGTGAAATTAGTAGCCTCAGAAATTCTCTTCTGTCTGTCAGGAGTTTGGTCCTGTGCTAACATGATCTCATCCTGCTTCTTGGGGATCAGTGTCCTAAAGATTGTCCTAGAGCAACACTGGTGCTTACTGCTGGTAGTTGGAACTGTGATGAGGAGTCCAGGTTGGAGTGGTGAGGATTTGGCCAGGCTGGCTGGCAGAGTTGCCTCTGATGTGCACACTCTGGCTTTTCTGGACACTGTTTGCTCTTCATTCCCATATGTTCCCTCAAGGATCCTGGCCAGGAATCAGCAAGCATCCCACAGTGACTTGTCTGCTGCTGGAGCACTGCAGCTTGTGCTGTTGTCACCTAGAGGCACCTCCATCTCACAGAAGGGAAGGTGGGCCACAGCCCATTTGTGTCCAGGTTTGGTGGGGCTGGGCTCAGGCCCACATTAGAGGTGTGGAGGTAAGACATTGTTGGTGTTACCTCGCAAACGGGATGGGGGCTCAGGCAGACGTTCCAGGAGCTTTTTATTATTTCATTCGGACATCAGCCTCATGTACACAAGAGATGGTACACAGCTCATGCCTGCCCTGACAACCCAAAATCTCTTACTTACAGAACATTCTCTAAAGTTTTTCAGCCAACAACATGCTTCTAAAGTTTACAGCCAGCTGTTCTAACCAGTCACTGAAAAGCACACATACACCTGTTACAGACAATACTTGCTTGTATGTCTTGTCATAACAATGCACAATATTCCATTATTAAGCTTTAAACTTCAGTATCTTTGCTAAGCACATTTTCTGCAGCTTCAAGACTTCTCTGAGCCAAACCTAGAAACACTAACCCTTGTTTTATTGTTCTTGCTGTCTAGATAATTGTATCTTCTTCTAACTTCAGGCTTTTGCAGTTGCCGCTGAACCTGAAATCTTTGCTTTATTTCTGAAACCTGTTTTTCTCACTCAACCTGAAAGCCTTCTCACCTTTTGCATTTCCCACAAGACATGACCTTGCTGACCACACAGAACACACGAAGAGTGGCTGTCCCCAGTGCCCAGCACGAACCACCCTGCTGAAATGAGCTTCTCTCCCAGCCCTCAGCATCTGGCAAGAGGGAGGCAAAGGCACTGGCCAAAGCCTTGCCTGCCGCCTCGACACGATGCTCTGCAGGAGCAAGGGGCTGCCAGACTGCGTGAGCAGAAAACAACCTGTGTTCAAGCAATTGAAACAGATGACTAAGAGGAACTAATGACACTTGCATCCCACACCTTCCCTGTGCCTGAGGAGATGCAGAATTCCTGGCTGGGCTCCTTTCCCCGAGATGAGGAGCTGCCACCTTCTCATGGCTGCCAAACACACAGGAGCTGCTCGCCCTCCACAGTGAGATTTTTGGACCAAGGATTTGGTGTTTATAAAGTGCTCTCTAAAGCACATCCTCAAGAACACCATGACAGCAAGTAATAGTTTATTCTTCCTAAGCTTGTTGCCTGTCAGTGGCAGAGGAGACTTTCTGTTCCTAGTAGGGTCACAGGGGTGAGCATTGCAGGTTTTTTTTCTTAAGGATCTCTTGGACAATAGCACAAGCAGCTAGAGGAGGGTTGTTGTTTGCATACAGATTCACAGAATATTCTGAGTTGGAAGGGACCCACAAGGATCATCGAGTAAATGGATCATCAAGTAAAAGGATCATCATCATCCTCAGTAAATGGCCTGTACAGGGGTCAAACCCACACCCTTGGTGTTATCAGCACCATGCCCTGGCCAGCTGAGCTAATCTCAGGGTCAGGAACTGTGGAATTGGGCAGAACCCATAGTTTGCCCCCAGCCACATAAATTTTTATGTTTTCTACTAAAGGCTGTTGAATTGTTCAGTGGACCTGCAAAATTGCATTTTTTTTTTCCAC
The DNA here is from genome assembly GCA_013396875.1 of Vireo altiloquus. Lineage (NCBI taxonomy): Eukaryota > Metazoa > Chordata > Aves > Passeriformes > Vireonidae > Vireo > Vireo altiloquus. The sequence goes on from VZRF01000914.1 coordinate 94,688, forward strand.
CTGATTCAATTAGACAACTGTGAAAGAGGATTAATTGCCCTGAAATCAATAGTGCTGCAGGGCTATTGCTGACATCAGCACAAAGTAATGTCAACACAGGAAAATGTAGATTGGATATGGTAATCTAAAACAGTTTTATATTATTTGCATACACATAACTACTTTTACACTCATTTTATACCTATTAAAATGATTTAATGGAAGTCAGTGTAGGCCTACACTATAGCAACCAAGAGAAAAATTTGGTTGTATAGAATAAAAGGTCATTTTCCATGGCCATCCCTGAAACACATGTTAGAAAAGGCCAATATGAACAATGAGTTTTCCCTAACTGGCTAAAAATAGTTGCTTTCACACTGTACAATAGTAATCAATTTGGACATGTGGTTGGTGCTTTGAGATGATCTAGTAATTGATTTTAAAACAGATGGCAGCTGTCAAATAAGCATTTGTATTTATTTGATGTTTCTATGAGAACCCTTGGGGTTTCACTATCTCAGTAGTCTTTGTTTTCTCCTTTCCTAGACCCTCTCACTGTTCTCTGATCTCTCTTCCTCTCATGTTCTTTTGATGCATCCTACTGACAGTTTCTTTTGAGCTTTCTTCCCCAACGTAAGCCATGGCCTTTATGTCAGGCTTTAATTTCATTTTGCTTAAAATTCCTTTTTATTAACAGTTTTAATAAAACAGCAAAATGTCTTCAGCACACCAAATACTTCATGATTTGAGCATCAGCTGCAATACATCACATAAACAGAGCCATTGGCTACAGTCCCCAGAACTGCTGTACTTTACCACATCAGCAATAAATAATATTTGTCCTGAGAGCTTTTTAATATTAAACTGCTAATGACTTCTAATTATTTTCCTAACTTTTTTTAAAGTGATATAAAAGAGTTGCAATGGTACCTGTCAGACTTGTCTGTCCAAGCATCTTCATCTTCTTCTGCAAGTCTCTGTTTCTGTCAACTCACACTAGAAAATTACAAGTTACTTGTGTCTACTAATAGGAAGGCCCAGGGAAAATATATTTTTTCACTTGCAGATTATTTCTTTTTCTCAGTTTTTTTCTCCTGATACCATCTTTTTTCCTTTTTTTGTCAACTTCAAAAATTGCAAGAAATCTCTAAGCTACCAATGGATTTCTCAGTCACTCCCTGTTGAAGGCTTCATCTTTTTCCAAACAGCCAGCCAGAACTTTGCCACCTTCAGAAGAAAGGCAAAATTCACAAATATGACTCAGGATGGACAAAGGCTGCAGAACAAGCTGGATTTTTAGAAAAGCATAAAGAAATGCCCATGGCCATGGCATTTACATGTGCTTATTAGCAAAGAGGAACTCTAACAGTCTAGAGCTCTGTGCAAGCTTGAAAAGTGGATTTATCATGGAAATGTCTTTAAAAATGCCCCAATGGCAGATTTTGGTTCAGGACATTAAAACCATCTCTGTGGATTTCCAAATGTGGTGCATAAAGCTGTTTTTTTTCCAGAATGTTGCCAGTGAGATTGCACAAGATAAAGGCCTGGTACTTTTCCCTGTATTGAGTCTATCAGGGAAGCCAGAGGTCTGAATGCACTTCACTGGGACTATTCAGTGCTCAGAGAGGTGGAAATGATAATTAAAATGTTTGAGTTCTATGGCTAAAGGTGCTATACAAGTATTAAAAGGAATAGCCAAATCCACTAGTGAAGATTTTACAGGATTGGGGTGGATATTGTCCATGGAAGAATGAGCCAGAGGATTTTTGGAGTCTCTTCCAGACCCATTTCCTATGATTCCTTGAGAAGTCTGTTACTCGTAAGATACAAATCTCCCATTTCACTGCTCTTGCAGGTACTGCAGGAATGAAATTGCAGTTTGAAACAAGCAGGTGGCTGCTTAACTTTGTACACATCCTGGGCTAACTTTTGATGACACACCTACTAGAAATGTCCATCCAATTTCTGATCCACTTTAGAGTCTTTCCAGGAATTGCCTGTAGGGTATTATAGCTAAATGCTGCATCCAAGCCCAGATTCACCACAATTTGTTACTTGGCAGCTGAGAACTGAAGCAGGAGACTTCTCATTCTTCTCCCTGACGGTGAGCAGGAAAGCATCTATCAGGAAACACATCCTTCAGGAGAGGTGGCATTCCTTTGGGCAGCCTGGTTTGCTCTGGGTGCTGCTCAGGTCTTGGTTCCAAAGACAGCCACCCATGTAAAGCCCTAATGCAGCAGCCTTGAATTCAGCTCAGGGAACATTCCTCTCATCACACCTCTGTTACTGCCTCTGTTTCTTTTCTTCTCCAGGGATACTGAAGTCTCTGAGATGGATGCATACCCTGCACTGAATATTCTCTGACCTAGGACTTCAAATGCTCTTTCTGAGGGTCTGTTAACTTAGGAGTCTCTTTGTTTCACACAGCTTTGAAATGATCATTCAATTGGGCCTTATTCAGCTACAAGAAGGATTAAAACACACATCCTGTACCACTCCCTGAGCACAAACACTGGCTAATACACGTCCCTCCTGAAGAGTCACTACTCATGAGCAGGGTCATCCAGCTGTTTTCAGTGATCCATTCCTGAATGTGCTGACATGGAATAAGCACTCACTTGCCTCACACTCCATGCTTGAACTCAGCCAGCAGGTCTGAACAGCCCTTGTTCAGCTAAGGCAACCACACCCTTTATTGTCACTGTTTTTTGGGTTTACATGCCCCATTGGGGCTGGCAGGCAAAACTGTGTGGAAAGAAGGAGCACAGAGCCATGAGTATCTGACTGTGAGGAATCTCTGGAGCTCACTCACAGCATCCTGACGTCAGGAAGCACTCAGGGACTGCAAGCTCTGGGGAAGAGTGCTAAAGTTTTGATCAATTACCACTTTATGCTCTTAGTCAGGAGGTCATGATCTATATATGTAGGGGGCCTTTGATGTTTAAGGAGAACCTGATTTTCTGTTTACATGAGGCAGAATCTGAACTAACTTTAGAAAGACTCAGAAATATTGAATGCAACTGATTTTCGGAGCTAAATGCAAATGCAAGGAATAAACTGTCCCCAAGAACAAATTGTCTGCAAATCATTTTTTCTTTCAGCTGAAAGAACTTTCTGGTACTAATCCATTCTATATTCTGTAAGAATGTTCTCTGGTTTGCTAAAACTACCTGATCTCTCTAATAACAGCAAGGTCCTGGCTTTGTTTCAAGGCAAAGGTTCACTCAATTAAATCTCATTAACAGAGGACCACAAAACCTGCACTAAAACCTTTCTGGATGTGTGACCTTCAGCAGAACAGCTTCATTAAGTCTGAGATCCTGGAGAAAATGTTTGGTGAATAAAGTCATTCCTAATTAATGTTAAAATGTCAAGGATTCATCTGCCATCCATCTTTACTCCTTTTACTTTATGCTCTTCATTATCTCTTTAATGGGCAACCAATATAAAAGTCAAAAGCAGCATCTTTTAAATGTACGTATAACAGGTGGGACAGTGCAGCAAAGCAAATTTGCCAGATGTGCTTTCCCATGAAGCATTTTTAACTTCCTAAATATCTTTCCAAAACCTCACTTACATGCCACCATTAAGCATTGATTAATTAATTTGTTATTTGTGAAAACCACAAGTATTGAGGATTAATTTTCCGTTGCACCCTCTCTGGTGTTACCTTGAGTTTTATTCCAAGCCATATGCAAGTCTTGATTAACAGAGTGTTTACTTGCCCTGTGATGAATATAATTGTCTATTTTCCAAGGATTGCTCCTCCAATTTTATTTTTTTTTTAAATTAAACCTTCTCTGGTGACAGAGAGTTGATCTCACTGTACTCATCCGACCAGAGGCATGTCCTGGTTGGAATGGGAGGTCATCAGAGGGTGGTGTACAAACCTGGCGGGTCTGAACTCAGAAAATCCTCGTGTATTTTTCCAATGACCAGTGATGGCAGCAGATGTTGGAGCTGCTTGGACCTGTGCAGCAGGACTTCATGGTGAACATTCTGCAGCCTCTTTAATTTTTATTCTCACATTAAAGTAATGGGACCCATCTTCCTGCCCATCAATCTGTACAGCATATGCAAGCCCTTCTGGTGGTTTAAATAGGAATGACTCACATGATATTAAGCCTCTTAATGAAAATGGATTACATTATTGTCTGCCACAAAATGGAAGGTTTAAAAAGCCAAGTTAATGTCTTCCAAATGTCAGTAACTGGAGACACTTTGGACCAAGAGTGAATTTTATAGCTTTTCTGCAAACCTGTAAGATGAGTTCATCTTTACAACAAAGGATATTAGATGACATGAAAAGTATTAGAAATTAGAAGTTATTTGAATTTGAATTTAATGAGAACTAGGTTCTGCCAGTATTAAAAATAATTTCACATGATGGCAATATTGTTTTCTCCTTACATACTTGAACTCTGACATGTTTGCATTGGCATCTTTTTGAGTGCCTCTTCAATGGTAACTATATTACTGGAATCTCAAAAATCCCAAAAGTCGGTGGTGTAAAGGATCAGGCTCTAACCCTGGCTACTTACGGCAAATTGCCTTGCAAGAGTGATTTAAAAATGAAATAGGGATAAAAGTCAAGATGGTATCCAAGGCATAGACTCTATCTTGTTTTGAAGTTCCAGCCTTTCATAAGTTACAAAAAATTGTTAAATTTCTTTATTCCCAACAGAACTTAGGAATATTTAAATTGTTGCTGAAGCACTTGTATAAACACTGTTTGAATTGATTGATATGTGTCTAGTCTGATGTTGTGAACCCTAATCATGTGCAGGACACATGGGAGGAGCAGCAGGGCCTTTTATGTTGTCATGAGTGTGTGTACTAATATGAATAATTTTATGTTTCTTCAGCAAAGGTAATTAAGCTTAATAACCTATAAATACAGAGTAATTGTTATCAATTGTGTTCATTTGTGTATATGGCGTAATTTGATGAGTATTTTTGATTGATATTCCTGTGGCATCCACCCTGTGCTGTGATTAGACTGGGATTTTCATACCTGCACTGTTTCATTTCTTGCTAACTAGTAATTTACCTCTAATAGCCTTTTTTTTTTTTCTGTTCTCTCTCTCTTTTTTTTTTTTTTTTAATTAGAGGAGATCTTGAAGACTCACATTGCTCATTGGTGGTCTCCTGATGGTACCAGGCTGGCATATGCAACAATTAATGCCTCCAGAGTCCCCACCATGGAGATCCCGATATATACAAACATCATTTACCCTACTGTTAAAACATATCATTATCCAAAGGTAAAGGAAAATAAAACTATCAGTCCTACTGTTCTGCCAGAAATAAATGTTTCTTTCCTGTAGACTCAGACAGGAGACTAATAATGCATGCTCATAGGCAAAGAAAATAAACATATCCAAGGGAAGATCAGCTGTTCCCCAGTGTGTGTGGTCTCCATTACTCTTTAGCTCCATTTGCAAAATTGCAGTTTTCTGGTTCTATGGGAATTAGTAATTCTTTATACAATGGAAATAAAATTTAAACTCCTTGCTTTTTAATCACACAAAAGCAATTTTGCTTCCATGCTGGAATGTATGGAAGTGGGATGGTGTCTGAGGGTTTGTCTCCAGGATGGGGTTGTTGGTGTCTGAGGGTTTGGAATTTCTATATTTCTGTATTTGGATATTTTTCTGTATTTAGATATGTTTCTATACTTAGATACATTTCTGTATTTAGCTTGTATATTGATAAATACATACATGCATACATACATACATATATTCTACATTTAGATAGATTCTCTTTTGTATAGAAGGAAAATGTAATATTTGGGCTTCCTTAGAATATCCAGGATGGCCTTATGTCAGTGGAGACATTGGTTTTAGAGATTTGCTGTGCCTGAAAGACAGATAACACTTAGGATCCAATATCCCCCTGACTGCAGAGACCTGCAGCGAGTGCACAGCCCTGACACAGCTCTCCACCAGCCCAGGCTCACTGCTGCTGTTATTGCTGTAATTTCCTGCTCTGGAGCAGTACAGGAGTGTCTGCTGCAGTCATTCCTTCTGGGTTTCTTGCTTTAAGCACTGATTGCCTAAGGCCTCACATGCTGGTCCAAATTGAACCATAATTTAACAGGAGAGATATCCACATATGTGCAGGTTTTGTGGAAATCAGAATGGTTCAGCAGGGGATGCCCTTTCCTATAGTACAAAATCAATCAGTATTTTACTACACCAACCATCATCCTGTTAGACAATCTTTTGTCAAAAGGTGCAGGAAATAGCAGAATTTCTAGTTTTCATGAAAAGTAGAATTTTTTACTAAGGTTAGAAGTAAAATTTCCTCTTGTTTGTGCCTACCAACCTCCCCACACCTCTGTGCCACATCCCCAGATTTGCAGTCTCCCTGTGAAAGACCACAGCAGTGCAATCCATATGCCCTCCAATGGGAATGCTTTCTACATTCCATGGGGACGTAATAATTCAAAACTATTCTGTGCTGTATATGATATGGCAATTTATTCTCTTTTAAAATCCAGGCTGGAATGGAAAATCCAACTATTTCTTTGCACGTGATTGGTCTGAATGGACCCACTCATGACCTGGAAATGACTCCCCCAGATGATCAGAGAATGAGGTAGGTGCTTTCTCACCCTAAGACACCAGCCCCATATCAGAGTCTGACTTTTTTCAAGATCATTTTACAGTTTTTAACACTAGACCTTTCTCTGCTGCTATCAAAAAGTTTCATTTTGTGTAAATCCACTTAATTTTCTTTTCAAATTATTTGTCTTACTACAAATTATTTGTATTTGATAGAACATTCTATTAAAACAGGTTTACACTGAATAACTTTCAAACAACCCAAACCCATTTATGCAAAAGCAGATGTATGTCCTGTGGCCAAAGCAAATGGGCATCTGCCTTTCAAAAATACAACTTCAGACCTGTGTACAGCAGGTGGAAATTCAGGATCACAGTATCAGATTGGGGGCTCCTGAACAGTATAATTTCTCTTTTGATTCTCTGTAAACAGAGAGACTCAGAAAGGTTTTAATTACAGCAATAACTTCCAACTGCAGGATCCAAATGTTGTTAATAAATCTGTTCTATATGTTTATGGGTGGCCGAAATTTATTTGGTTGCAAGCAATATTGCAAAATGATGCAAAATATATCATAATTAATTCGTGCCTGTATATTTCATCAAAACCATGGCCATTGCCATCTCTAGGGATGATAGGAGTAGTGCTGCCGGAGCAATAGGGGTGCATTTTCATTATACATATGTTTTCAGAAATGAGGGGATTAGTGTGATAAAATTTCATTAAAACAGGCAAGAGGGATGTACTGTACATTCAGTTACAGAAGGGAGTTTAAAGAAAGCAGGGGAAACTGGTAATAAGGATCTTCCAGCAGACACATCCTATCTGGAGCATTTCAAGGTGCTCAGCACAGATGATATATGGACAGAGTGGTATTTCGTGTTCTTTTTATCTGGAGCAAAGTGATTTAATACAATTAATAAAGCTGATGATAAAGTGGAGATATGCCATGGCCTTTTTTCTTTCAAGATTGAAAGAAGCCAGAAATTATCCATGGAAATTAGATACTTTTCAGTAAAAACAAACCAACAAACAAACAAAGCAAAGCTGATGATGGGAAAACATATTTTTGGGTGAAATGTACAATATTGATCACTTATCCTTTATAAATATCTTTCATTTTGAACATTTTTGTCAGGTTTTTTCCAATGCTCTGTTTTTCTGTGAGAAACAGTAAGTGAAGGGAAGGGGAAATTGAAGGGGGGGGAAATAGTATTATAACATTTAATGCCTGACAGGAATTTTTTATTTTGGTGAGAACCACTGGACCTCAAGAGTTTCATGAGCAGATGGTCAGAATTGGATCATGACACAGATTATTTCTCATATTTGCATCTCAGGTGGCAAATTGAGGAACAACGTTATCTCCCTTGAGAGCAGAAGTCACCACTGGCCCTTGCATGGGCCTGGAACAAATAAATAATGGAAAAAATCAAACAACTCCAGTGTGGATCTGAGGCAGGAGCTGTCAGCTCCATATAAAATGTGGGACNCTCAAACAACTCCAGTCTGGATCTGAGGCAGGAGCTGTCTGTGCCCCAGGGACCATGGGCTGGGCTGTCCCTTGGCCTGTAATACATCCCTGTCTGTTCTTTGTGGTGCTTTTGGCTTTATTCCCATGGCCATACTGCAGGTATTCATACTGTAGAGTCCTACCTCACGCTGGGGATTCCTGGCTCCAGGAAGCAGCTATGGAAAGCCGAGGCATGGGCAAGGGTGCTGCACAATAACCAGTCCCAGGTGGTTGCAAACCAAACCAACAACGTCTTTACTGGGGTGGAGAAATCCATTGCAAGCTCAGGATGGCTTCACCCTTCCTGGCAGGGCTCAGACAAGGTGTCCCTTCCCTTTTGCTCTGATATGGATGTCTGTAAATGCAGTGGTCAAGCACCTGCTGGTACAGATTCCATTCTGTGGAAGAAACAGGTTGTCCCTTAAATCAGCTCCATATAAAATGTGGGACAGGTCAGACAGAGAGGGCTTGGGAAATGCACTGGCTTCTCATTTCTCTCCACTGGCTGCTCAACCAGTGCAGCTGCTTTAGCAGCAGATGTTTAAAATTAGCTGAGATGAATCACACCTTCTTGTCTCATTTTCCTCTGCAGAATGGGAACCGTAAAACTTGGGTGTCCAATAGAAGAGATGTGAAGGGAAGTAAATGAAATGAAAGACTCCACACTACTCAGTAACTGAAATAATGACTATACAAGTATCTGCAGTTATCTGTGGGCTGGGTTAACCCTGGTCTTGATGGAGGGGAGTGGCTTCAGAGGGAAATTGAGACTCCCTGCCGTTCTCTGGGGTGGTAGGGAACACCCTGATTCACCTAAAATAATAATTAAAAGTTCCTAAGAAAGAACTGTGGCTCTTGTGTTCAAACAGTGAGAGGGATGTAAAAATTGAATATATATCCTTGAAACTTTAAATTGGATTTATGGAAAAAATACTCCAAGCCACAATAAGTATTAAAATCACATTCCTTTTCTGGGGAGACTGAATCTGCTCAGTTCATTTTGGAGAGAAAGAAGAGACAGTTATGCAGTTTAATTTTGCTGTGTTGTTTTTTTCCTCTTAGGGCCTAAGCTGTTGCTGATAAAGAGTAAAATTACAATTTTATTTCAGGCTCTAAGTTTTCAGACTGTTATTGTCTCACCTGGGCATACCTTTTCCCCCAGGGCAGTGGATGCAAGCATTGAGGCCCTTTGTTCCTTTTTCCCCCAGACAATTTCAGGCACTAAATACTATTGAAAAGCACAAAATCAATTTCCAGCTTGTTATTTTTCTAGACAAACAGACCTTTGTGCTTTTGCCCTTTGTCTTCAGTACATGCAGGAGCTCTTGCCAGAACACGAAGGACTCTCCAGCGACACAGAGCCTTATTTCCAGTGAGAGCAACAATTCCTTATACATATTTTATAGCAAACAAATGAACTAATAAATTTTTTATAGACTGTATGCTGTAAAAAGTCATAGTATACTTTAAGGATGTCTTGGACCACACAGCCTGGCAGTATATTATAACATCACCAGCTTTGACAGTTCAGCCGGAGTTGTGCCCTACAAATGAAGTGCCTGAATTGCTGCAGAGGTGGACATCTGGTAGCACCATGCCCTGGCTCTGAGAAGGCAACCATCAGTGAATTTATTCCTGTATTTTCCAGCCCAGCCTAAGTGGTTGCATTCCTCACTGTTGCCAGGATTTTTCCTGAAGATATCGATTGCAGGACTGTGCAGCCCACACCCACGATTTACTCCAAGCATCATCACAACCTGAATATGTCCTGCAATAAGATGGCACAGGGAGGGTGGTTTTGCTCATGCAAACTATCTCTGCTGATGTCTTTATGGCAGCTAACTGTATCTGCTTTGCAGAAACCCTGTGTCACTCCAAACTCTATCCTTCTTACTATTTGTCTTTTAATGCAACATTCTTGGATGCTTTGGTGTGTAGTTGGAATACTCAGAGGCCATCAACTTTTCATGAGTGTAAAGAACCCAGCCACTGATAGTGATGGGTCTGAGTCAGCTCAGGTTAGTGTGCTCAGAATGGAAATGGTTTGCAATTTCTTTTCCAGCTGTGCATAAATTTGTAGCTCCGGGAAGTTCAATCCTTCTCGGAAGAGAGAATAGCTTGAAAGGTTCTTTATCTCTGTATTTGTCTCTTCTTTGAAAATAACTTCCAGAAGTGGCAGATAAAACACCTGCACAGTCCTAAAAATGTCATTTTTAGGGGTTGAAATCCATACATAAAGCAGCCTAGAGACATCAGGACATGATGTTCTTTAAAACCACAGCTCTCTCCTGGACTGTTTGCCTGCAGCAGTGCCCGACTGCTCTTCCATGTGGCAATTCATTAGGATGGCAGCGTTGTGATTTGGTTTGTGTAATTCTCTGTTTGCAGGGACTACTACATCACCATGGTGAAATGGGCCACCAGCACCAAGGTGGCAGTGAACTGGCTGAACAGGGCCCAGAACGTGTCCATCCTGACGCTCTGCGATGCCACCACGGGGGTTTGCACCAAGGTACGAGAGATTTGCACACCCATCAGTGTTCCTAACCCCTGCAAGGAGAAAATTTAAGTTATTTTACATGGTGAAACGTCAGCTGGCACACATTAGTTCAGGCAGACAGAATACAAACAATATAAACACAGAAAAACATTCTCTGTGTGTGTGTGAGGGAGAGCAATGACCTGAGTTGAAATACCTGTATCCTCACACAAGCTCACACACCTCAACAGTTTGCAACCTAAATATCTTTGCAACATTCTAGCTGCATTATATGTATTTAATGGCATTAAAACCAGCTCATGCTTGTCTACATGTGCCTTAACCATAGTTAATTAATCCCTTCTATAAATGCACTAATACAAATAGTATATTGATATAAGATCTGGATTAGCAGATCTTATATCAATTTTATACAGTGGACACACTGTATAAAATTGATAGAAGATTGATATAATTGATATATCAATTGATATAATTGATCTTATATCAATTTTATACAGTGGACGCACATGCCAGTTTAAATGATTTCATCATTTGAACTGGCATGTGTGTCCACTGTATAAAATTGTTCTGATACACCCATCGCTTGAAAAAAATGATGCAATTCTCTACATAGAGCATGGTGAGAAGTTTTTTCTTAATAACTTTCATTTCAACCTTTATTTGTTTCTTAAGAAGCTTTATTTCTTTGGGGAATAATATATCTTGTGGATTTATGTGTTTTGTCAGTATGAGTAAAATGCTTCCTTGATCTAGTGAATGCTTATCCATCGGGGAGGGAAGTCAAGGAAAGCAGCCACTGGGTTCCACTCCAGAAACACATATTTAAACAGTTTCTTTGTATTTCTGAGCAACCTTTCAACTACAATCCGACAGCTTCCTGCATGGATAGGCAAAATACAATATATGACAACTATGGTGTTAATGATCTTTTTGTGTTTTAGAAACATGAAGATGAGAGTGATGCCTGGCTGCACAGACAGGTAAGAGTGATCTTCTCCTTGAGGTCAAGCTTTCGGTAGGATTATTGTTCCATTGAGTTTTTCTCCAAAGAGAAAATCTGATTTCTGGTCCTGAGAGAGACACTTGGAAGATTGTATCTACTCTGGTAGGTCCTGTAGTTCTTAGCCTGCAATTTACTTGTATTTAAAAAAGATGAAAAGCTGATGTTGGTAGAAATTCACTCACTGGCAGTACCTGTATAGGACTCAACAGCCTCAGATGCAATCCTTCATAACCTGCCCTGCACTGATGATGATTTAAACACTGTGGTTGTTGTTTTCTGGTCATTTTAAGAGGATCTGTGTCCATTCAGAGACAAAATCATGCAGATAGACTGTTAAGTCACTTAAAGATCATATATAACAGTTGCCCAGGAGTCAGTTTGTGAGGGGACCTCAGATTAGATTAATCAGTTCTTGAGAGAGAAGCTGTGATCTCAATTCAGCCACAACACTGAACTGTTTCTCAAGCCTTGTGTGAGTGCCAGACAGGGAGCAGCATGTCCCATAATATCTTGTACTATATATCTTTCCAAGTCCAGGTTTAAAGCATTTCAAATTTTTGTCACATCTTGTTCAGAGGAGCCAAGAACCTGTAGAAATGGCACTGCATCAGTTCATGGCAAGAACAATGCTCTCCTCTCTTCCAGTGGCTGTCCAGCAGCAATGGGCTAAGTGTGATCCAGATGAAAATTGATTGTATGGGGATATAGATTTTGTGCTCCAAGCATTTCAAATAATCTTTTGCTGATACAGAGTAAAAATGATGCTGAAATATTCTTTACATCCGTAAGGACCATATTGGCATGAGTAAGAAACAAAAGCTTAAAAGACAATCCAAATCAAGGGAAAATTAAATTCTCCAGATACCACATATTTTAAAAAATAATGATAAAAAAGAACTTTAAAGGATTTATTTATTTTATAAGTTTGAGGGCAATAGCAGTAAAGTAATCCTTTTGTTGCTATTTACTGCAGTATAGTAGAAGTTGTATTTCATAATATTAATACAGTATAGTGGAACTTGGTTTTTTACACTGCTGTGGTTATTTAATCACCTACCACGTGGACAGGCATTAAAAGATGGTGCTTTATCCTCAATATCTGAAGTAAATGATCTGTCAGTCCCTAATGGGCCTGCTCCAGGGAAATACATTTTGCTTTACTACATCTCCAAACAGCATATACTTAGTTTGAGAACACACACTTAGTTTGATGTTAGAGAAGGATGTTCATTACAGCCAAATGAGTCAGACATCTCAGTGTTAAATAACATTTTCTATGGACTTTGGAGACATTTGATAGCACCCTTCAAAAGCTTTTGTAGGAGTCTGAAGAATTATATAGCTCTTTTGCCTGTATTTCTGACAACAAAATTACTTAAAATTCTAGTTTTGACTGAATATGATTACTGGGACAATTGTATTTTCTATAGCTGCCTTTTATTCTATGACACATTAATCTAGAATTACTGGAAAGGTATTTTCATGGCACGTGTGTCTGACTATGAGGATGATGTGAAAATGTTAAAGGCTATTGTGGGCCCACTAAGCTCTTCAAGAAGGTGATAAATTGCATATCAGGGAGGTGCTGAAGGAGCTCAGGAGTGTGGCTCAGCTCAGGATGACGACTCCTTGGTTTAGGAATTTTAATATAAGTATTTGCAAATGAGCCAGGAGGCCTGTCCCCTCTGGAGACAGCCAGGGTGGTGGCAGTGGGGTCACAGTCAAGGGACCCTGGGCAGGGTTCAGCCCACCCCAAAGATGTCCTTTTGAGACACCAGTTTTAAATCAGTAGGACCAAGGAATCCAAGTGCTTGCCTCGTTCTTTAAAATACTTCTTCAAAATTCTCCACATGCATGGTTTGAAATGCACACACAGGTTTTAATTTTTTCCCATGAATTTAAGTGCATCCTGGAATGGAGACAAACAGTTGGCTGGGAGGAGGAGGCAAGGAGAAGATACTCACCAGGGACACGAAGGAGTCTCCAAGGGTGACAGAGTTAACTATTTTCAGCTGTCTGAAATCCTGGAAGTTCTGAGATAAAATAGAAAACCCATGAATTTGAATTTTGTTGTTGTTGTAGTAGTTTGGTGACTCAGTGGCATTTAACAGTCTGTCTACAGAAGGTCGTAGTAAACAATCTCATATTTCCTTCTGGGCTTAAGTTCAGAATACATTTTATGCAAGTCCAAAATCTTTAGACAGTCTCTCTCCAACACAGGGAAAGAGAAATAATGCAGCCACTCCCTGAGCAGTTAAAAAATAGGATAAACTCCTTAAAGTATAATGAGAAATGCACAATATTTACACAGGATTTTCTAGAAAGTATCTGTCACTCTTTGTCAGATGAGGTAATGCATGTTCACTAAAACTGTCCGGGGACTCTGGAAGTTTACACTTCTTTTATTTATATCCTTGTTTGTGCACTTCAGAGCACAAGAGCCAGAATGAACTTCACTCACACTTTTGCTTAAATACACAAATTGTTTGAAACACTAATTATAGCTGTAAGCAATTTTGTTTCAGTTTTTGTGATAGAACTGAGGATGGTCATATACAGGCAACGAGTCAGCAAGGGAGAAATCTGGCAATTTCTGAGCACCTGCTGAAGATAAACTTTACTGGCATTTTAATTGGTTTATTTATTTAATTGTGAGTGTGACCTGAAAAAAAATTTAATTACAAACCGGAGTGCAATTACAACTCCACCAAAGGCTGCAGTCTTTGACATTGATGTTGGCAGGACCAGGAGATTACCATAAAATTGTTTAGAGACCTATAACCTCCAAAAGTGCCTGCGTGGGCTGGCTGCCCTCCCCTGATAACAGTTTCTTTGGGTTGCATTTTTCTTTCCAGTCCTCCTGTTTCCCCAGTGTTTCAGATGACCTCAGTCTGAAACTAAGGACTCTTAAAAGGCTGAGACATTGAAAACCTTGCACCATTTTTCTTTTACTACTCCCATGCTTTAATCCTGCATGATAACCCAGAAATGATTCTTACACGTAGTTAATAGGTGGTATGAAAAGAGATTTTTAAAATAAAAACAGAGTTTCGTGGAATTTACAAACAGGACCCACTTTTTCACTCTGTAAAGCCCTTTTGCCATGTAATTACCCCATAACTGACCTAATATTGCAAGGGGTTAAAGAGATTCATATCACACCTATCTGTTTATCAGAGCAATGGGCCTGTGACACAGAAAATATTGGGACATTTCACTGAAAGAATAAATACCCACACAGGAAAATCATTAATGCTGGATCTGGGCAAAAGTGGATCAGACAGAGAGGGCAGGAGACTGCTGAGGAAGGGAAAATGTATCAGAGAATCAATTAGAAAGGATTCAGTTATCCAGATTTTTTCCTTTTTAAAACCTGAGGTTGAACCTGAGGTTGAACCAGAAAATCATAATTCTTATGGAAGCATAACTCTCAGTCAGTAATAAAAGCAATGTGCAAAGAATCTGCTTTGCCACTGATTTCTGTGAGGAAAATTGTAGAGTCCAGCCAAGAGCATGTGAGGAACTGCACAAGAACAGGAGGGAGAGAGTGTGTTGAGCACAGACAAACCAGTTTGGTGCTGCAATGTGTGGTGCTGAAATACCATGGTAGTTTGACCCAAAATAATGTGTGGGTGTTTTTGGTGGAGTTGTACTTCTATGTCCACGAATCTTTCATAAATTCCAACTCACCATATATCAGATAATTTCTCTTTCAAACCTTTGTCCCAATGAGTGCAAATTCTCAAGGTTGGAGACACTTGTGCACTCCCCACCATCCTGGTTGTGCTTTATCTTCCTTTGTTTTACCAGAGGAGTCTTCCTCAGATGGCTGCAGATCCAGTGATGCTCAAACACAATTGAATACACTCTTCTTTTTTCTAAATTTTTAAAATTTTCATTCCTTACTCCAGGACTCTGAGATCCTCTATAAGACCTGCAGAAGCTCAGACTGCATTTAGCACTGTCCTCTCACCCACCCTGATTCTGCCAGACTTAGGAAAAGCCACAGAGACACTCCTTGTTTTCTTCTCCTGACCATTTGCAGATACACAGACTTGAGTTTTGTAGCTCTGAGCTCCAGCACTGAACCCTCCAGGAGGTTCAGAGCCCTCCAGCATTACCTTCTCTTTTCCAATAAAGCTGAAGTGTTTGGTGGCATAATTTTCTGATACTTCACCATCATCTACAACAAAAAAGATTACAAACATTAGAGATAATATCCATATCCTTTAAGATGTATTAATGAAATATGAGTTTGTTCAATCCCTTTTTGCACCTACTGATGCAAGCTGTGTCCATAAACCTCCTGTGGCAAAAACTTCCAAACATTCCGTACCTGCTGCATCTCAAAGGTATTTTCTTTTATTAGCACTAAATGGATTATTTTCAAGGAGGGCTGTTCTGTTCTAGTATAGTGGGATTCAGTCAATAATTGTTGACCAAAGGCTCAGGCAGTTCATATCACATGCAGAATATTTTAATTCTGTGCCCAGCATAGCTCCCTAAATTATAAGATCCTGTTCCAAGAGAATTTCCATCTGTCCCCCCATTTATCACCTGGGGTAAGTCATCACCTCTGTCACAAAGTTCAGATTGTATTAATGTGTTGCCTTGCCAGCAACAGGAACATGCAAACAGGACGTCTTGTAACACCAGCCCAGTGCCCAAACCTCACATCTGTCACCTGTGCCATGAACCTCTTTCCTCTGCAGCTCTGAGTGAACCTCAAACTCATCTGCACAGTGCCTGCTCTTGCTGGCAGAGATGTATTGCAGGAATACATAATGCAGGAGGCACAGATATAGAAATGGAGGGTGAACTCATTGCTACCTACCTCAGGAAAGGAAAACCTGTCGAGCAGAAGGTTTGCCTGAGCTATCACAGTCATTACTCAATGAGGTTTCTCCTGTCATGAAAGACATTTGGAAATAATATAGAGTTTCATGTTTCAGGTTTCAGAACAATGTCAGAAACAAATGAAACCATTACTTCATAGAGCTGCAACAAGCTGCAAATGGGCACATTTTAAAATAGACTGAAAACTTAAGCAGGGGAAAATAAAAGGAAAAAAGAACAGTTTGAACACCTAATAGAGCATTGACAAATCTGATAAATCGTGGAAAAGAATTAATCAGTAAAGAACAAAGGAGTGAAGGAACACAGAGTAAGAATAATGTGTTCGCTTATGGGAAATAAAAATGTTTATTCCTTTGCTGTGCCATAAGTCTCCCTGTACAATCAGGTTCCTGCTGGTTCAGTGTGGTATCTTGGCCAAGCAGAAAGCCAAGGGTTTTAACACTGAACTGCAGAGGGCCCAGAAGAGGCTGGCAACAGTCTCCTTGTTGAGTGCCCTGATGAAAGAAGGGTTCACAAAGCTTGGCCAAGGAAGGGCTCATCCAGCTGCAGAAAATCTGATGTCACAGAAGAGCTTCAACAGAGATTCAGCTTTTTATTTATTTTATTCAGAGTAAATTTCATGTAGCCAATTCTGTTGGTACAGTGTTCCTTTGTCCCACCGTGTGGACCATCCTTCTGCCTTCCCTGGTAATCTGCTCTTCAACCACCTCACACAGTGGAGACTTCTCATGTGCCTCAGGGTTCTCGTACAAAAAGAAGGCTCCCTTCCAGGAGATGCTCGCTTGCCACATGTGGTGTTTGATTTTCCTTCTGCTGAGTCTCTTCTATCTCTGGTTGAAGGCCTCAGTCACCCCATAAAGGTCAATCACCACGTTTACCTGGGAATTCTGTGTCAAAGAGAGTTCTGCAGCAGATCCCCTCCTTCATAAATAATTCAGTGAGATAAGCATTTGTAAGACAGTAGAAAATGACAGCAGTTAGGTGCTGTTCAGTTGTGTTTCCTCCAGGACAGGATCAGAGAGGTTCTTCCAGCAGGGTAAGCAGGGTTTGTCACACCAGTACTAAAGGCTGCATTCCAAGGGCCCCGAGCAGCCAGCTGTGTATGTGTACTTTTGGCTTTGCAAATGGGAATTGACTGTATAGCCAAGGAACTCGCCTTGCTGCCTGTCTTCCCACACCTGAAAGGTGTCTGCTCTCCCAAGAGCAATAATCCTCAAAATTTTCTCCAGTTTTCAGCAGGTTCTTTGTTTGCCTCAGGTTGCTCTCAAAAAACACTTTCTGTTTTGCCGCGAATTAATTTCAAAAGGGTGTTGCAGTGCTGAGCAATTCTAAGTACAGCCAATTAACACTAATACACCCCTTAATTTTGCTGCTTGCACAGAATGAAGAGCCCATTTTTTCCAAGGACGGCCGGAAGTTTTTCTTCGTCCGAGCCATTCCCCAGGGAGGACGTGGACACTTCTACCACATCGCCATGTCATCATCACAGGTGACTCACTCACTGCTGCTGCTGCTGCTCTGGCTCTCACCTGAGGCAGACAGCAGTAAAAAGTGGAGGTACAGATGTAGAAAGGTCTTGTGCATAAAAGAATACCTCCAGTGATGCTTTACTGGGCATAAGATAACATAAATTTCAAAATGAAATTAGAAGAAAAAGGTCAATCAACTGTGTCTTTCCAAAAATTATCATTGGTTTGGTTTGGTTTGGTTTTTTAATGCCACCTTAGTTGCAGGTAAGTAAATCCTCACCCAAAAGGATAAAATAGAAGCACGTGGGAACGCTGGATTAGAGGAAGGGGTTTGAAGCTGCTCTGTGCTGAATTCACCAGTCATGGTCTAGATGATTCTGACTCTCTGTTATTTCTATGCCTGCAGATTCACAGAAATAGCAGGTATAGTGGTGGAAATTGCAGATGTATGGTTTATTTTTTCATGGGCAATGGATCCAGGAGAGCTCCCTTTTTCAGAAGTTTTAACAATAAAGAAATCTACTTCTCTTTTCTTTCTGGCAGCCCAACAGTAGCAACGACGACTTACAGGCTATTACATCTGGAGATTGGGATGTGACAAAGATACTGGCATATGATGAAAAGAAGCAGAAAATGTAAGTAAACTTTGGCCTGACAAATCAGACTTCCTTTGTTTAGCTCTGGGTCAGTTACAAAGGTGTTGTGTATACACTGAAACCTGTGAGCATAAGGAGGTGGGGATAAGAATGCAGGAGAACCTCTCACAGCATTACATATATCTTGTGTTATTTTGATTAATCTGTACAGTTCAAACCTCTCTTTCCGTGACTATTAAATAAATTTAGGCAGAGGAGTAATGTCTCCTGCTGCAGCTCCTAATATTAGTCTCTGTAAGAAAGAAGCCTGTTTCCATCAACCACCTAATCAGTTTTGGAAAGGATCCTATGTTGACCTGCAAAAATACCAATGCAGTGGGAAAAAAATAATATTTAGTCAGAATTAGAAAAAAAAATTAAAAAAGAAAAACAAACTCACCATCCTTCACACTTTCTCTTTATGCTTGTAAAAGAACTTCTGTAAACATTCACTTTTTCAAATGCACTTTGAGAAATTACATAAGAAACATTTAGACAGCTTTCTGGAGTCAGAGAACAGATTGCTTTCCAGAAAAAAATTCAGGTGGATACAAGGTTCTCACCCCTCAATTACTTAGGGTCACTGAACAGTTGAGTAAATCGTCTCTGAAATACAATAAACATTGAGTGATCATTAAGACCACAGTGCTTCTTCAAGATTTTGAATGCTCCCACTTACCAATAACTTCAGAACAATATAAAATCACAGAATGGCTTGGGCTGGAAGAGAAAGATCACCCAGTTCCAGCTCCCTGTCATGGGCAGGGACAACTTCACTGGACCAGGTTGCCCATCAGACCTGGCCTTGAACACTTCCAGGGCTGGTCTAAGTAGCAAACTATTGCCAAAGTCTTACTGGCATTTTAACTGTCCAGTCAAGCAGAAAATACCACACACAATTTGTGCAATCAAGACCTGTGTCTAGGCAAGTGCAGCTTGTTGGAAGCAGATCAGCAGGGATGAATATCCTTCCTGACGTTATTCACCCCATGGATGCTGTATTTGCTCCTGTGCTCTATCATTATCCACACAAAATGCATCTGGGGGATTAATTCAGACCCCAGAGGTAGGACTGAGGTTGGCCACCTCCTGCAGCATCTCTCCTTAACCTCCAGAAGCTGCCACTGCACAACAGAGCTTGTGTTGTTTATCCAGAAAGGTGGATGGTTTATCACCACAGTCTCAGCACAAAACAAGGACAGCAAAGTGTCCCTCAGCTTCGTGCTCTGCCTTCCCATCAAACTCTGGTTAGCTCTCTATCTGGGAAAAGAATGAAACATGGCCGGAGAAGTAAAAACTTTCTCTAGAGAGAGAAGAAAGTTCTTTTAAAGAAATTCTGAGCCGTGAAACTTGAGGTAAAAAGGTGGATGTCTTCCAGTTAATCACTTGTTCCTTTTTGATCCACTGACATGACTAGTGTAGGACCCAAAATTTTCCATGCTTGTTTTAATTGCAATGCAGTCTAAAATGTACTTTATTGAGCCTCTCAGTGAGCCTCTCTTCTCTCTTGCCTCTGTATCTTTTTCTAATTCAGTTTAAACTTTCCTTGCTTTTACAAGATCATGAAAATGGCACTATGAGTGAAGGTGTTGTTGCATGAGATACTTCCAAACACCATTCTAATGGTGCAATTCATTTCTGTTTTTCCCCTCCAGTTATTTCCACAGCACAGAAGACTCGCCAAGAAGGAGACATTTATACAGGTATGTGCTTTACTAACTTCATATACAGAATTTCCCATTTCTTCAATTTTACACAAATCATAAGCAATTGCAGTAGAAGCAGTTTCTTAAGTTTTTTTCTTTAATGGCATTGCAAGATCTTTCAGTGTGTCACTGGAAAAGACAGAACAATGTAACCATTGTGAACAAAAATGCTTGACACGTGGAAATGTTTTACATTTAGCAATTTTCTCATATTAATGCAAATTTTAAATTGGTCTCAAGGTTGACTGTGACAAAACTTTCCAACAGAACTGCTTAGCACTCAAAAGAATTCAAAAATACATGAACTAATGGTATAAACTGTTTTTATACTTTTCAATAGAGGTTTTGAGAAAGTTGATAGTAGCTCACCTCTTCATGAAACTGAGAAGCATTAACGATATTTTATATTTAGAAACCTTTCTCTGAAGTTCCAGAAGAGTTTGGCATCCTCCCTAAGTGTATGCTGAGTAAAAGTCTGGTTTTACAGGAAGCTATTGACAGTGCTGCTATTGGGAAACATAGTGGAAGCAGATTACAAAGGAGAGGAAACACAAACTTTTAAATAAACATTTCAGAATGATTATTCCTTTTGCCGTATTTTCCTTCTCAGTGCCCCTGCTGCCATCACAAAACCTGCAATGAAGGGCAGAGGTGGTGATGGCATAAGTGGATAAGGGACAGTCAGTACATTTTCCTTCTCTCACATTACATTGTACCTTTTTTTTTTCCTCAGTGGGAAGGAAACTAGAGCAAACTAAATTACCTGTGGTTTAGTAATTTTTCCCTTTTGAGACCTATATGCCTGCTCACTGCACTCCACAGTTTCTTGAGAGTGTTTATTTCCTTGAGGAAAATTTTAAAAGTTGCATTAGCACTTCATTCCTATTGAAATGAGAAGAAAACCTCACCTTAAAAACTGATTCCAGGCACAGCTGTTGAAGTGAGTCAAAGTGCTCCCCATCCCTCCCTGTCTTGGCATCCATCTCACCCTGGTGCCTCATCAGCCTCATGTCCTCACACAGACAACAGAGAAAGAGCAGATGAAGATCTGTTTAGGGCTTTTTTAACTCCTTTGTGGTGTTTGATTTACTAGATTTATTTAGGATTGAAGTTAGAGATAAAATTTGAGCCTAAACAATAAACCATGATCTGCTTACTTCAGTCTCTGTGGTCTTAAAAAGGTTGCTCATCCTCATCTCTTGGAATGGTAGCAAAATCACTCATCTGCTTTGCAGTAATACTGGAAAGGTTTCTTGGTTAATATTATTGAAGTTTCAAAATGCAATAGTGGTGCAAAATATTATCTGTTAGTATTTGCTAATAATCTTTAATTCATTCCTCAAAATTCAGTGGGCTGTTAGCAGCATTTGTGAGTGAAAGGACAGGCCACATTGTTTTTTCTACAACAGATCCCTAAATACAATCTTTCCTTTCTACTTGGGGGTTATAAGAGCAGCTATTTAAACCTGTAAAAAGGGCTTTGGCCTCTGAGACACCAGCTAGCAAATCAGACCAGTGATGCAACCAGTAAGAAACTTAGAGAAAGCAATTCCAGGTCTTTATTGTCTGTTATAATATAAATAAATGTAGAAATATTCCTCCTTTGTTTCATGACTTCATCCACCAAATTACGACTTCCTCTTATGGAACTGCAACCATCATTTTCTTTTCAAAACTATACCTTCCTTCACAACCACCTGACCTTGCAAAATGACATCAGTATCCATTTATATATTCTCCGTTCAAGCAGGAGGGGAAAAAAAATTCCATTACTGCTATTTAAACTCAACCAAATGGAAATACTTTCTCTCTTACTAATGTTGGACACATTAGATTTATATTCTTGCTCCAAAGTAAGGTTCAAATAATGCTGCTGTCAAATAACATTTGCTCAGTGACCTTCATGGAATTGTATTAACTTTTTCAGTGCAAGCACAAATGGGAACTTCAACAGGAGGTGCCTGTCCTGCGATCTGATTGAAAACTGCACTTACTTCAGTGCATCCTTCAGCCACAATCTGGAATACTTCCTCCTGACATGTGAAGGTATGTTGGGTTCTATTATTGCAGTTGTTGTGCCTCAGGGGCAGGGTTTAGAGCCAGCATCCTGTGTACCTGTAGGCAGCTTTGAAAGACTGGCCATGAATACCTGGGTCACTTTTAAAGCTTTACTCTTGATATTTTTCTTTTCTTTTGTATTTTTACTCGTAGCTAGAATGCAGATATTTGCAACCCTTTTCTGTGCATACATACACAGAAGGTAGAGGTAGATTACTCTAGCCACCACAAGCATCCTTAAAGGAAAGTAACAGCAAAACCTGGAAAACATCAGAAAGTTTATGAGAGAGAAGCCAGTGAGGTGGGGTTGGCTGTGGGAGACTGGGACTTGACTTCCAGATGCATCAACCAGTACTGGGAATAGAGGGATTTAAAGTAAGTTACAAGGAGAAGACAGTTTGCCAAGAAAAGGCAGTTTGCAGAATTGTGCCTAATGGACAATGTGAGTACAGAGTATCTGTTGCTTCCCTGCTCATTCGTCGTAGATCTGCTTTAACATGGCAAAATCTGCAGGTCCAACAGGGATTTCCTGTGTTGAAAGTGCCTGATAATCCAAGAGGCTAAGGATACATTTCAGGAGAAGAGTCATTTTTCTCCAGCTCTGTTAAGACAAAATGCAGAACTCCACAAAATTTGATCCTATGTAATTTAATTCTGCTTAATTATATAAAATTGCACACAAAATGCATGCACACCAGTCGTCCGCTCCTAGGATTGAAGCTGCCCAAATGGCTGCATGTCCTCTGAAAAAAGACTTGAAAAACAGGAAGCAAACAGGAAATTCCTTATTTTCAACAGCTCAGGAGAGAAGTGAGTAGGTTTTGAAGGGATATTTGGAAGGAATTCTTTACTGGGAGGGTGATGATGCCTTCAAACATGTTTCCCAGAAAACTTATGGATGCTCCATCCCTGGAAGTGTTCAAGGCCATGTTGGATGGGGCTCTGAGCAACCTGGGACAGTGGTGCCTGTAGAGGAAATGTCAACATAGAAGGATGTTTGGACTTCAGGAGGCTCCTCAAAAATGCTGTTTTATTGCATGTGCAAAGTTACAGCAGTCCAAGGTGTGGGTATTCAGAGCCAGACCTCAAAGCTTCCAGCTGCAGCTTAAAGATATATCTGAAGCCCCTTTCTGTTCAAGTTACAAGACATTATATACTTTTCTTTGCTGAGTACCTTAATACATGACAACCAATTAGCATCATACACAATACCTTTACATTTGCCTATAGCCTATCACCACTACTATCATTACCATATTATAGTCATTATTATCCAATCACAAGATGTTACAATTTAAGCTTACAATGGTAAATTCTTGGAGCTTTTTTCTACTTGCTACATCAACCTTTCTTTGTTTGCCTGTGGTATCTTTTTGCTTGGTATAATATGTCTTTTATTTACTCGTGCTCTTCTGGAGACTGATTTACTTGGTAAAAAACATGTCTTTGTTTGTAGTCACATACCTTTGTTCTTGACACAAAAGATCTTCTAACTCACTTCCAACCTTTGCCTTGTCAGTCACTCAGTAACCACTGGTTCAGCAAAATATCTCCTACTCTATATCAAGACTTGCTTTCAATTCTATCTCATTCTCAGTTTCTACATTCAGATATCTTTCTGCCATACCTATCATCCTTACCAACAGGTGCCCATGGCTGGGGGACATCTGGGGCTGCTCCTTCTCTGACTGGCAAATATCCATTGCTGCCAGTAACTGTTTGTGGTGAACACCAAGGGTAAAGAAGGAATATTTGAGATGGTAAAATGGGAAATAATCAAGATAAAGTGGAGAAGTAGAATGGTTACCATACTATAAAGTAAAACAGCTGGACTAGGACAATAGCAAAAACATGTTTTTCCCCTGGAAGGGAATGATAGGCTGCATGTTGGAGGCATTTAGAGGTATTAAAAAAATATCTGGCAAACACAGTACAGAAAAGTAGCATTAACAGGGCATTGCATTAATTAACTTAATGGACTAATTAACTTAATGGACTTACCTGTAAATATGAATTTATAGCTATGGCATACATATGCAGAGAAGTGTAATTTGTCAGTAAGCATTCAGTTTTGCAGTAAATATTATATTTGCTACGTTCCTCTCTTTAAAAGAAAAACCTTGTTTATTTTTCTTCTTGGTTTCATTTCAAGAACTGTCAGGTAGCTGTCAGGAGCTACCAGAGAAAGTGTCCATTTCCTTTGCACCAAGATAATTGTTTAACTCTAATTAGAAACATTTATGAATAACAAGATTAAGGTTTCTAAAGGGCCTCACCAATAGTTATGAGGTGATATGTTTTTGATTACATTCTATCTCATCCACAAAAACCTGCAGCAATACCTGAAAAGGTTAATGAGTTTTATTAGTAAATGTGTACATTAATCCAGTAAACAAGATAGTGATTTTGCATGATAAACCATGGGCCTGATTCTCAGCTGCTCTAAACAATAACTCAATTATAGGGTCATTAGGGTTAGATATGTTTACATCTGCTGAATGTGTCTTTGTCTGAATTTCCATTATTTAGGACTAAATCCTCAAACTGCAATCTCACTGTAGCACAAACACAGCGCAGCTTCATCTGTGGAGCTCATCTCAGTGTCTCCCTTTAGATACCTTTAAAAAAATATATATACTTGAGAAAATACAGAAATCCTGGTAGAATTTCCATTTTCAGTGATTTTATAAAAATATCCGTCCATTGCATTTGGTGGAGCTATTCCTTATTTACATGACTGAGAGTTCTTTCAGCCTATTTCCTTTCAAGCAGTTTAAGGGAACCACATTTTTTGGGCACTTTTCGTGTTGGGTCCATCTAACTTCAGATGTGTGCTATGGGTGCACTTGCAGCTGGCACAGCTCCCTTCGGTTCCTGTTGCAGCTGATGTGAGCCAGGTCAGTGGACACCTCTGTTCTGGATGAAGTACAGATTTCTGGGTAAAAATACCATGCTGTCAGGCTTTGATCATATAAATAGGTGTTGTGGCTTCATGGAGAATCACCTGGATCCACTGATTGGAGAATTCCTGTTCCACAGCTCCTCAGACTGCTGAGCCAGAACTTGGCCATGCCTCAGTTCTTCAGGGTGCTGAGCTACTTCTCACCAGCATTCATGCTCTAGTATAGTTTTGATTAACTGGAAATCCTATTTATTCATGTGTATGTGTAACACATAAATGGAACAACTCCCTGGTGAGGATATATCAAGGGACCCTGCTTATCCTGCAGTTGACCAAACCCAGCAGGGTGAGTAAGGGTTTGTCTTACAATGTCTGCTCCCCAAGGGCTTCTGCCAGGAGTGTCCATCTCTGCTTCCCCAAAAAACCCCACAGTTGGAACTGATGTTCAGGACCAGACAGTGTCAGACAGTACTTGTGGCTGCTTGGTGCTTTCTTCTCCATAATATGTCTAACGTGCATAAATTTGTATCTAAACGTGTATAAAATGCATAAATCTCCACGATGTGTATAAAATGCATCAATGTGTATAAAAGCACCCAGAGCTCAGGTCTTGCTGTATACTCAGTGACTGTGACATGGAAATGTGCATTCATAGTGATCACTGGTGTACCCCACATCAGCACCATATATATCTTTGAAGGTAGCTAAATTAAATGCCTTAAATTAAAGGCTCTAATCAAGCCTGTAGCAGCTTTAAAAATTGTATTTTCTCAGCTGTCCACAGGACAAATGCATGGGCAAATATTTATGGCTTGAAAACAATTTCTGTACTGACAGAGAATAACCTCTACCATACCTCACTTTCACTCTATCCCTTCCTTTGTGACCTTCTGTTGCAAATTTCACTGAGTTTAGAGCCACAGATATGACTGTGGCTCAGCTGAACTTCTCTACAATGGATGGCAAGGTTTGTAAGATTTGATCAATCAGTGCTTATAAAATACTCCATGAGCCTTAAATGAAAGGCAAAGGAAAGAGAAAATTTCTATCCTAAAAGAACCCAAAAAACCAAGAAAGGTCGAGCATTGCTCATTTGATCCCAAAGTCAAGAGCTGTGAGTTTTCTACTCACTCTTTTGGTACTTTAAAGGCAACATATAATTGCCTTTAAAAGATTTTTTTTCTGTCCTGCAAAATACATTTAACAGCATCGCTACCAGGCACAGGCTGAAAGGAGAGCAGCATGCTGCAATAAAAGGTAACCTCTCTTGAAAGAGGACAGTGTAATGCTTACTGTCAGGAGGCAACATTTATTGCAATCAGTCAGTCCCAGAAGGCTAGTTACCTTATTTTTCATCTAATTTTGTATGCTCATGATTGAATTACTGTAGCAGGATCTAAGGGAACATGATACTTTGCAGACTGCTGTTGGATTATCTCCTCTAGACACGGTTGAAAAAGCAATATCTGCCTTACCAAGGTCACTCCTACTGTCATTTTCACCATAAAATATGGGTTTACACTTCTGCCTCCTCTCATAAACCAGCACAGGCGCCTCGACTGATTGCCTCTAAGATAAACAGAAATAAAATCTGGATGGAAGTGGTTTGCTATTTTATACATAAATTTAATTGAGGATGGATTTTTCCCATCTGAAATGGGATGTAAATTTCAGTTGCATTGAGAAAAGGATAGGAAATTGCAAATTTTGGCTGTGGGAAGAAGTTTATTCCTGTTTCTTTAGTGAGTTTCAGACACAAAGGGTGCAAGGCTGAATGACACAAGCCAGTAAAGCACTAAAACCCATTTATAGGTGACAACTCCTTCTCCTCTGAAGGATGAAGCCTTAGCAGTTGCTACCACCATAGTCAAGTGTGCAGTGTTTTAGTATTTCCATTGTACATAGATATACTTTGTCTTCAGGGACTGCTTCCCTCTGTCCCCAGTGTAACTCACCAGCACAATTAAAATTGACACCTAATGAGGTTGTTCATGGGGAAAGCAAGGGAAGCAGCCCTTTCTGTTGCAGGATAATTGGTACTGTGACACTCAGGTGCTTTGGCTGCAGTGTCTTCACTCTCAAAAAACATCTGTGAA
Organism: Vireo altiloquus; assembly: GCA_013396875.1. NCBI lineage: Eukaryota > Metazoa > Chordata > Aves > Passeriformes > Vireonidae > Vireo > Vireo altiloquus. The sequence continues at coordinate 121,979 of VZRF01000914.1, forward strand.
ATCACAGAGAGTTCCAGCTGGACTCACAGAACTGGCAGAGGTTTCCCTGAACCTGGAGTTCAAGTCCCTGGCGTTGCAGACAGTGGTGCTTTGGAATCCTTTACATAAATTTGTCCTTCTCCATCAACTGACCTCGGCCAAAAATCTGATCCTGGCCAGCTCAGTGTCCCTGGGGAGGTGTGAGGTTCTCCACAAAGGGTTAATGCCTTCAGGCTCTGGGGCAAGAGGAATAGAGAGGAAGACTCCTGGCCTGTGCATACATCTCTGCAATTAATGATATTTAATACACAATGAAAACGATGGCAGGAGGGCAGTGCTGTTCATGGGATGCCCACCAGTCTGCTAATTAAAGTTCTACATAATCATGCATTATCAGGAAGGGATTAATAATTTTTAGGGGTGTCACAAAGAAAATTGGAGGGGAGAGGACTACATCAAGGGCTAAGGGAAAATTTGTGTCATGCTTGGCATGGTTGCTGGTGGGAGAGAAGTGGCTTGGCCACTGTGTGTTATTCTTCATTCAGTGACTAGTTAGGGAAGAAACAGCTTTCACTTTGAGGAGGAACAACAGTGCAACTGAACAAGGAGGGATCTCCTTCTATAGTCCTTCCTCCTCTTCCAGAAACAGTAAGATTTCTTTGTTTCAATATGCCATAAAACCACTTTTGTTTATCCCATCTCTTTGAAGATCATCTCTGCTGGAAGCTGTGTCTGTGGCTGACTGGTAGCCTTTATTGTCAGTCTTGTGCAGGTCAAATGACTTTAAAGCCGTCTTTCTCTTTGGAGAAAACAGACTCTTTTTAAGAAAAGTGTTAAAATATTGTCACCTGATTTGGTATCCTCTCTGGCACTGAGGTTCTCAGTAGCTTAGCCTAGATGCTGAAGATCATTAATGACAGGTAACAGAAATGAAGTCATTTCTGCCTTTCCTAGCAGGCAACTCTGCAGCAGTAGAGCAAAATTTTATGTTGTAACTGAGCTGTGCTTGATAAAATACCTAAAGAAACTAAATACAAAAGGAATTCATCTGGGTATATCTGCTTCTCTGCAGGTGTGTCCTCTGAGCCAGCGATGACAACAACTCTGCCACTGCACTCCTGGCCCTGAGGCACTGACGGGTGCCTATAGGCCTGGGAAATCTTTAAAAATAGGATTTATTGCAATTACATCCTGCCAGAAAAAATTGTGTTTCACAGATAACAAGTGGTACAAAAGTACTGATTAGGAAAAACTTCTCAGTTTAAGGATCTCCTTTGAGAGTGACTCATTCTAATGAAGGAACAGCACAACCAAATTAGTGATGATCTGAGTCAAGTTCCTCATGCCATTGGGCATTCATTCTTTCTGTCTGTGGTTTTATGAGTTTTGAAGATAAGTGCTGCAAGTTTTTCCTCTACAGAGGCAGCATGTAGCTATAGATTTCTCAGCTCCTTAAACTGTTTCTTGAGAATTTTATTATCTTCTTCCCTCTCTCTTGGTGGAACTTGGAAACACCATCTGGAGATGGAACACTTAGGAGCATCACTTGCTGCTTTCACTTAGTCAGTTTATGCTGAGCCTTAAAAAGTCATTTTGTTATTCCACATTTGTTTTATTTTCCAGAATTTTACTGGAGTCAGTAAAGATTTTCACTACCAAGCTTCATCAAATGATCTGGCTCTGCTTTGTGGAAGGTTGTCCTGACTTTGCTTTTAAATACATTTTAACACCGTAGAGCCTGGAGCACAATTTAACAAGGTTCAGCCTTCCACAATGGAGAGGTCTAAACCTACAGTTTGGAATCCTTTTAGGTATCCAGGTTGTTCTGCCCACTGATGTGGACACAACACAAACTCCTGCCCACACAGGAGTCTGAAATGTTTGGTAATTCTGGATTACCACAGACAGAGAAATTTTTAGTGTGGGTGAGTCTAAGTCACAAAAGGCATTGAGTGAAATCATTGTTTTATGATGAGGGCTGCTTTATGAGAAGCACTTATGTTTGTTGGGACGAGGATCCAAACCCAGGCTTGTGTCCTTGGCCAGCACCATCTCTCTAAACCCAGTCAGTGATTGCTCCCTTGCGTTTCTCCTGCTTTCTTTTAATAACATGGGAAGGGCAATTTACTAAAAATCACAATCCAGCACTCCTGGGCAAGGGAACTTTTAATGGAGGTTGGAGGTGGTGGAAAAAGTGGGAAAACTGGGTCATTAATGCTGCCTCATGTGCTGCATGTCCCATGAACAGTGTGAGGTAAGCTCAGACAGCAGCTGGGTGGGTGGCAAGAACCTTTGAAGCACCAGCATCCAGCACCAGCACCAGCACCAGCACAGACATAGCTCAGCTCAAGATTTAAACCTCAGGATTTTTATTTTTTTCTTAAACATAAAATTCTGAGCATTGTTTCTAGTATTGTGGCTATACTTAATGTCCTTTCTGCAAAAAGACGTTGACCTTTTATGAGGAGATACGTATTTCGGAAAATCTCCTAATATTTTGTTCGCTCATGGAATTATCAACTGATTTGGAAAGGCTTGAATGCGTTCTCTAGAAAAGCTAAATTAAAACTAATAGATCACATGGATTTGTTGATGAATTTCCCTAACAAAGTAACATTTTTTTTTTGTTTTGCCCATCTACTAATGGGTTCAGTTTGTTTCACCTGCACTTTTTGTAAGTGGCTTTGGAGAGCTTTTTCCCTGAAAATCACTTAAAATATCACTCCTGTGAAAATTTTGTCTGTAACATTCATCAAAGAAACCAGGAGTTCTACTGATAAAGACTTCCTTTGTGAATAAAAGTGTCTGAATCCTTTCTGCCTCAGGACAGAAGATCATGACATTTGTCTTTCACTGTGAATGAATCAAATCACATTTTTCTTCAGTTTCTCTGTCAAAATTATGGGGCCATGTCACAGAGATATTTTTGGCAGCAATTTTTACATTTATGACTCCTTGAACAGAAAGAGATTAATATTATTTAATATCTCAGGAAAATCCTATACTGATATTTATCAGGATACAGGAAGAGGGAATAGAAGTTTTGTTGTTGGGAAAATAAATACTGCACTAAGTTTTTAATTTGAATTATGGAAAGGAATGAAAACCCTTTTGCAGTCTTTTTCCAGATGATAATTTTCATGTTTTTACCAAGTGGGGAGCAGAGGTGCAGCGAGAATGAGAGGTTTGCCTATGGACACATCTGGAGTCAAGTATCATGACCTCCATTTCCTTCCTCATATTGCAAGACAGTACTCCAAGGAAAAGCAGCACTGACTCCTGGAACAGACCAGAAATGTGTCTCCTTCTGCAGCCTGTCTCCATCCTGGATGGTGGATAATTAACCCTCTTCAGGATTTTTGCAATAATGTACCCATCAGGGACGTGTCTGCCCAGCTCCTGCAATAAGAGGTTGGCTCATGCCTTCAGGCAGGAGAATAATGAACCTCTTTCTGCATCTTCCTCGGTTCCTTCATTTAATCAGACCTTTTAACCTGTGCCATTTGGGCCAGACCTACCATCCCAGGAAAGCAATGGAAAATCTGGAGATGAGGATATTTTTACTAACTATGGACAAGCAGATGTAAATCAATGATTCACAAAGCACAAATTGGTAAGGCAGTGTTTTAAACCTTTCTACATTGCCCATATATTGCCTTTAATATCACATAGAAATGTTGGGTGTCACAGTCTCATCAATAACGTTCCTGGAACCAGATTTTAATTAGCAGTTGTTATGCTCAAGTAAACATCAGTGAAAGCCATAATGGAAGAATACAGCTTAGCTCTTCCCTGAATATACTGGGCTATTTATGAACTATAAAATAGCTCCATATTTAAGCAAATATATCTGCAAAAAGCAGGTGGATTGCTTTCTCTTTTCTCCTTTCCATTACAAAAAATAATCATGGTTTTTGTGTAATGCTGTTGTATTCTCTAAATCCTGAGTTGGATGTGGACACCTATGGTACGTATACTTACAAACAGGTGCTTTTTACAAAAATTGTTTTAGTTTGTTGTCCCACATCCAGACGTAGAATTCCAAGAGAGATTTGGTAACAGTGGTCTGAGAAGTCCTAACCAGCTGCCAAATGCAGGTCAGGACACATGGGTTTGGTTTTTTTCTGCTGTCACCAGCTCCTTTAGGGAACTCAAGCAGGTCTCGTAATTCCAGCTTCCTAGAGGTGTTGTGAAAATAAAGTCCATTACTGACTGCAATGCTCAGATGTGCAGTGACAATAAGGGGCACAGAGGCTCCTAGATGGATAAATTTCCAGAGTGGTTTTGAAAGCTTCAGTGAATCTTCAGTCTATTCACTGCGGAGAAACCTTCCTAGCACAGAAACCGAGCCATTAGTATGCAGGAGAGCACTCCTGTGACAAAACCAGCATGTAAAGTGATTAAATGGTACTGGAGTGAGGAGTTAACGAGCCATGGCTGCAGACGTTTGCTGGTAGCACGCGGCTCCACGCCATGCCTCGTCTCAACAGCAATCCAATAACGAGCCTGTAATTACACCTCGGGCCTTAATAAGTGCAGGGCCTGTCCTGCCAGGATGCTCCTGACTCCCTCCAGCCACAGCTGGAGGCACCCACAGCAGCAAAGAAGCCCTTGGTGATGTCTTAAATGGCTACCTAGAAACAGAGACTGGACAGGAATAAAGGAATAAAGGAGGGATTTATTTGAAAGCCCTTCAGAGGTCACACTCTGGGCTCCAGAGGCTCCTGCCTCAGTGCATCCCAAAATGGACAATGACAGCTCCCGAGTTCTTCCCACTTTGATATCAGCATCAATTGCCCAAGCAGAAGCCAGGCAAGGATGGAATTTGCCCAAGCTTGCCCCCCTCTCCCCAAGATGAAGGTTTGCAGTTGTTGGGCCCAGGAGGGTCTGGGTGTCCTTGGAGAGCGAGCTGGAGAGGCTTTGTTATGTCAGTGTGAGCATGAGAGAACAGCACTGAACGAGCTCCAGGGAACTGCAGAGTTACACTGGGCACTGCAGGGCTGGAAAAATATAAAAGTTAAAACCTAAGGTGTCATTGGTGTGTTGCAGGATGGGCCTCCAGCAAGCCCAGCCTCCCGTGCCCCCACAGCATCGCTCAGTGCCTTTAGAGACAGGCAGGGATCTCTTGAACAAGGGGTTGGATTTTGAGTTATAGCAGCACTAAAGCAGTCATGAAAAATATCATAACCAGTTTTGGCTTAAAGCCACACACGTCATTATGCGTTATGTGTTTTCATAGCACTGTGGGTGTGCCAGGGTCTGGGAGACCCAGTGCAGCTGCAAGGGGAAATATCCTAAAATATAACCTAAAAATATCCTAAATAACCCCTTAAAAATGGGGTTTTTTCACTTGGAGGGTCCTCAGACATGCATATGTGTGCTATTCCCTTCTTGTGGGTGATATGGAAGTACTGACATTCTAAGAAGGATTTGAACACAGGAAAAAATTTGCTTGTCAAATGCTACTGAGACAATGTTTCATTAGGAGTGCTTTCTGTCCATAATGCCCAAGTTAAAATAATAGAAACTCTTTTTCTTGCTTTTGAGAGGTGAAGAACCTGAAGCTCCTGTTTAACAACCCCAAGTAACCACTTCCTTGTGACCTGGAGTACCTCTGGCAGATATCCAGGGAAACCTTGTGGTTGTGGGTACAAATATCTCACTCCAGGGCCTGAAAACAATATTAAATGCACCGGGAGGAAATACCTGCATTTAATCCCCACTTAAATTTAGTTAGGTAGAAAGCTTGCTGCCTGGCAAGATTTCTGAAGTATATGGGTTTAGTGTCAACTGAAAATGTCATAAAACTGCCCATCATGGTAGAGGTAAAGCATCTTAGAGAGTCTCACTTTCTACTGGAATTCAAGTAAATGCTTTCTAAGTGCAGCTGGTCCTGCTAAGAGGGCCAGAGCGTGGCAGTTCAGCTGACCTTTAGGGAATATCATGATAAATTAAGTTGTTGAGGTCTAAAGAGTCTTAATTGGATGCCAAAATAACTATTAGCACTGAAATGAGTTTTGGTGACCAAGTCAGAAGCCTATGGATATAAAAGCGCAGTAGGCCCACCTTGGTTTAAACAAATGTGAAACGCTGATTCCTGAATTTTACTGCTGGAATATGCATCAGCTGGAGGTTGCAGCTCCATGTAGCCACTCAGTAGCTCTGAAAACTTCAGGCAAGGCTGAGAGCCAACTTAAAACACTTTCTTTACTGCTGACACCATGAGCAAGAACTCCCAGGAGGTGACTGGGAGGAGGAAACTCAGGGGAAGGTTGTTTCTACCTGCAGTCCCAAACAGGTTGTGCCTCCCTGTGTCCCACCTCACCTTACTGTGAAATGCAGTTGTGAAAAACGAGGTTTGCTCTGTTGGTAAAATTTAAAGGGTTTACTAAGGGGTTTAATAAAAGGGCAATAGGAGAGAGAAATAAAGCAAAGGGTTAATACAGCCACATGCCTGGCAGGTTGCCAAGAGCACACCTCTTTTAAAATGCTCTCTTTTAATTGTACCAGCTTATTGCATATTCACAGACTCTTGTGCATGATTCATATAGTCCTTTTTTGGTGTTCTTTTGGTTTCAAGCTTCCCCCATCCTGCCTTTATTTCCTATTTGCGGGTTTGTTTAGAAGTTTCAAAATTCTTGTAGTCCTGTTCTGCAGACTAAGCTTTTGGATATCCTGTGCTCTGCTTCCTGATCAATAGTTCTTCCTTCAGGGTTCTGAAGTCTGTCGCTGTTATCTTCATCCAGACAATCCAAGAATGTGGAGAATTTCCTTGATTATCTTTGTTGTTACAAAAGAAGCATTCTACATATAATGCTATAACCTTAAAGGTACATATCCCACTGCTATTTCTAAGAAACTATACTTACACAGTAAAGTTTTCTAACATCACATATGTAGCATCCATTTTAATATGTGCGAAAAGCCATTATTATAATATATATTTATAGCACAATAACCCCCTATAAAGTTCCTTATCATATTTTTCATCAGTACATCTCAGAGGAACACAGAACTGCCTGTCCACAAGGACTGGAAGACAAAGTCAGTGCAAATCCACCCTCTGTCCACCTCTGCTGCCTGTGCCACAAGCAGGCTCATTCTGAGCTGGGCCCAGGAACTGAACTGTATGAAAATAAAATAGAATCTTTTTTTTTTTTTTTTTTTTAAAAGCTTTTTCAGCCCTATCACTCCTGTATGCTGTACAAGCCCCAAGAACATATCCAGCTTGCAAATCTTTAAGGGGTATTGCTTTGTATAACACCATTAGACATTTGCTGAGAGTTTGAACTCAGGGAGACATCATAGATCACCCAGTCA
>VZRF01000914.1:129484-180117 GCA_013396875.1 Vireo altiloquus
TTTTTTTTTTTTTTTTTCTAGAAGCTGTGTTGCTGCTTTACTGATTGATTGCACAAACATTTCTGATCTTGCAAGGGAGTGGGATATGATGGGATGGGACCAAGTGGCTGAGGTAGAGATGGGAGTGGACAATACTAAATTCAATGTCTTGGGGAAAGTGACTGAGGACTTCATCATCATAGAAACATAGAAAACCCTGAGTTGGAAGGGACCCACAAGGATCACTGAAGTCAACTGCTCTCCCTGCACAGGACCAGCCCAAGAATCATTTAGAAGTTTTTTATGGGCCACCTAATCATTGCAGCTATTACTGCTGCACTCCAGAGTAGGCTGGTATCTATATTCTATATCATTCAAAACTAAAATACATTTTTCATCAGTTCACCCAGATTTAATGTTATTTTAAATCCCACTAAGTGCTACAATATACTTCATTATAAAACTTCTGCTACTTGGTTCTTGATGTGCAGGTCTTGGGGCTTCAGGTTTTCTGAACTATCTGAGCNCTTATAAACTTCTGCTATAATAAACTCTCTAATAAACTAATTGGTTCTTGATGTTCAGGTCTTGGGGGTCAGGTTTTCTGAACTATCTGAGCTGTCCTTGGCTTGGTTCTGGGTCTACAGCAAGGGGCAGAAAGCCAATATTTGACAGTGTGTGGGGGGTCTGAACACAGGGGTGTCTGTCTGAGTAGAGCAGGGCAGCCAACCCCCAAGAGGTTTTATCCTTGTGCTGCCACACAGGACAGGTATCCTTGCCAAAATACCCAAAATACCCATCTAACAAACCCCAAGATGCATCAGAAACACAGAGATAATGCTCAAGCCCAGCTGGATGTCCTGCAATGTGCTCAGGGACTCAGGGACCAGGCGTGCCCCACCGTGTGCCTGCAGGTTCCCACCCAGCTGGATGCCAAACGGGCACAGCAGCGTTCTGGGGCCTGGGAGGCATTCCCAGGGCTTCCTCACGTCTCAGGGCACTGGGTGAGTGTTATCTGCTGTGACCAGAGTGGTTTCCCATACAGGGATGATTACCACAACCTCGGGTTCTCATGTGCCCGGCAGTGGGAGGCTATAATTAGTGCTTCCAGGCAAACTGTGACCTTTTGGAACTTTTCCTGAGGCTTATGAAGCCTAAATTAGTTTCTGCTGTTTGAAAGCATGCACAGACTTAATCTCTGGGCTCTATTTATATTATAATTACTATATAATTCACATTTGCATTCACTTGACTCCTTTTCTTACTTAACAGGCGAGGTTGGCTCTCGCCTCTCAGGTCCTTTGTGTGCAGTTCATGGGTCACAAATCCGGCGGGTGAAGGCAGGGTGGAGAATGCTCATTCTCACTCCCTCAACTGCAAAACAGCAGGCTGGTATGAAAACCCCCTTTTGCACAAACAGAAGGTGCCACCAAAGCCTTTTCTGCAGGAAAAGAGAGGATGGTTTGGGAGTTGGATGAGAACTTCTTTTCTATCTCTTGTTCATAGCATAGTTATTACTGTAGTCTGAGAGTATTTCAGATGGTGGCTTTAGTTATTGCTATAGTTTAGATTATATATTAATTTAATTGGTGACTTTTGTGGATATTCCAGCACATTTTTTCTTCCTTTACGCAGACCACTCATTTATGTTATAAAGTATTTCACTCTGTTCCTATACGTCTTTAATGTGTTGTAAACTCCCCAAAAATACTGAGTGACATAAAAAAGGATGGGAAAACACCCCAAACTAGTATGCATGAATATTTAACAATAAAATTAATAGAAAATGTCTGTAATTTTCAGTGCATGAAAAAAATATTGTGGAGATAAAGCGAAACTCCTCTCCTCTTTGAAATGGCTTCATCCTGCAAAGCACTATGTGTTCCTTGCTTTTACATGTTTTGATGCTGTTCTCATTTTGATTCTTGCCTGTAAATATGAGCTGCCTGGCATTGCCCAGAGGAAGGTGATCCATAATCTGCTTTCAGCCGATATTTCTCACTTGGTCATTCTGTACATACAAAATTTTATCTGAGCTCCACTCGCAGGAGATAAATGACCATGACAACAGGCTTCCTCTGATGCTTCAAATAATGAAGCTTCACAAATCAGGCAGAAGCCTCCTGGATGTTGAGACCAGGGTGCATGTGCATTATTTCCAGCTATATGAGCAACCTTGGATGAACTCATTATTCTGCAGTGGGTAGTACAGATGTTACCATCTCACAAGATTTAAAGCTTCCTCTGAGGAAAACTGCGTGTTTCACCTTGTTTGCCAGCTGGACCAGCTGTAAGGTTTATTGCTGGCTTTTGTTTTCTGTTTGCATGGTACTTGTTAAGCCCTTTATTAATGCAGTCAGTACATTAAGGGTATATTAAAACCTGAGAACTCATGAGAGGAAAACAGCTTAATAACCAGACAATGGGAAACAGTGTTATTTATGGGTTGTTGGTGGTGTTTTTTAAGTTAATATCCAGCACCAGTTATTACTTAATTAGCTAGGAAATCATGATTTTGTTGCAAGAGAATTTTACTTATGGAAAAGAATAAATTAAGACTATCTAAATCAATTTATACTAGGTTTTCATTGGAATAAACAGAAAATATGCAATGGGGTTTTATTCAATCCATTAATGAGGTGCAAATGGCACTGAGAGAGAGTATTTTCTTTCATGTTGCAATTATAAGGAATTATCCTTTTTCCTTGAATAACATAGAATCATGGAATGATTTGGGTTGGAAGGGACCTTAAAGCTCATCTTGTTCCACCTTCCACTAGACCAGGGTGCTCCGAGCCCCACCCAGCCTGGCCTTGAACATTTCCAGGGATGGGGCAGCCACAGCTTCTCTGGGAAACTTCTTCCAGTACCTCACCACCCTATTGTGATACTTTTAAAATATTAAATCACAAAATCATAGGAGAATTCAGATTGAGAGGAGCCTTAGGAGGTCTCTAGTGGAACCTCCTGCTCCCCGCAGAGTCAGGGAGGATATCATACCAGGCTGCTCCGGGTTCTGTCTAGTCTTGCCTTCAAAGCCTCCAAGAACGGAGAGTGCACAACCTCCTTGGACATGCTGAGCTATCCAGTGACTTTCCAAAGTAGTCAGGGGATATAGAAAATGCCAGACATAGTCCCCCACAGGTGGTGTTTCTTTTAGGATTAGCATGTACTAATCCAGTAAGAAACTTATGCTTTGAAAATAGGGACTTTAAAAATGGTTTCATCTATTTTCAAAGTTTGCAGAAAGCCTGGGTGAAAAATTGATCTGAAGAGGTTAAATTGAGGTATTCAAATAGAACAGAACGTGGAAAAAAGAGGGATTTGAGTATGGGGATTTTTCTGTTCAGATTCTGTAGATTGGACCAGCATACTAGAACAAAATACCCTGGGCTTTTGGGAAGTCAGTTACCCCCATGTAAACTGGAGTTTTTCCCTCCTACCTCTGGTACTTGCAACTCCAGGGGTGCATTATCAGGCTCACGAAATCAGCAAGCAAATTCTCCTAATCTACCTTCTTTTCAGAGTTGACCTTATCACTACAGTGGTTATATACCTGCTCCATGCCCTGGAGTTTGTATGTTTTCCACGTTCCTTTTTGGATCCATCCACATGCATTATTGCATTATGGCTCTTCAGAAACTCAACCAAAGCCTCACGAAAGGGAGGAAACACTCAGACCCACTCAATGTGACACCTCATTGGCTGATATTAATTAAGAAGGAGAAGAGGGAGATTAGTGAAAGAATTGTGACCGAAGGTTAAGCACCAGCAAAATGAGCAGGAAGCAGATTATCATGAAGAGGAATGAAAGGCTAATTGGAGATCAGCAGCAGGGTTCATTAGGAGCTGGTCTGGGGAATGACCCTGCTCAGATTGTTCCCTGGCAGCCTGGGAACCCAACGCTGGATGAAGCTGGTGGAATTTGCTAAGACACAAAGCTGATAAGCATCATCAGAAGGCAGAGATAAATACTAGAGAATCCGGGTGTTTTGCAGGGCTAGAGTGGGAGAAATTAATAGTACAAAGAGCTAAATTAAGCACGTGGTGACTCAGGGCAAGAATTTGTCTTGTATGTTTGAATCTCAAAAGTTACAAATGTCTGAGCAGAGCAGATGGGTGCATGGGCATGCAACACTGAACACTGGATGTCTGCAAACTGCCTGCCTGCTGTGGTCATGGAGTAGATTAATGCTCTTTCAGCATGGATTGGGCATGGAATTTTCCATGGAACTGAGCAAGTGGCAGTTTCAGTATAAGAACCAATTAGGACATCCTCAACAGCAGGGGTGGAGTTCTGGTCTTCTCTGTTCAGGACCAAGGAACTGAATGTAAAACACTCTTGCATCAAAGAATAACATGAAAATAAACTTTGTCCTACAAAAGGGAATAAAATAATCTAGTTTATCTGACTGGATGAGAGCTTTCCATGATGCATGACTGCTGTGAAAGTAGAAGACAGATTGTTGGAACAACCCCAAAAAGGTGTAAATTGGAGTGACAGCCAGTACAGTTTCAAGTTGGAAGGCAGCTCCCACCAGAATAGCAAGACACCAGTAGGAATTACATCAGCAAACCCAATTATATTTAGAGGGAGTTTGTCAATACTTTTGTAACACACAATTTCCTGAAGCAGCAAGGGAGGATCTTCTGGGACCCAAAGGCCCTGTGTCCCTCAGTGGCCATAGGAGAGAGAGTGGGATGAGGATGAGCTGGTCAGTGCCAGCCCAGCTTCCCACACCACTCTTTGCAGGCACCTCTCAATATCCAGTGGAATGGGCTGAGGACCTGACCACGATTATCCATTTCAGCAACCTTTTGAAGAACCCATCAGGCCTGTTTTGTATAGAGGAATTAAGACCAAATCTCTTGTTCATTTGCCCTCTAGTCACTGCTAACTGATGCCGCCTCAGAGAAACCAGATTTATTTCTGCTCCACATAAAGTAAGCATGAAATTTATTACCAGTATCACACAGGGCAGAGACAAGCAGTACCATCGGAGTGCTTGCCTGAGAACAAGCCAGGATTGATTATTTTACAAGACAAGCTACATTTGAGGAAGTAAAGATTTGATTAAAAAATTAAATGCCTTGGGGAGGGTGAATAGCAGCATAAATCTGTTTGATGTTTATGTCAACAAGGTTGCCAAAGCAAACAGCACGAACATCTGTCCGTAGCGTTGGCTGGAAAATGCTGCAAATGGGGAAATATTTTAATTGTGACCACTGGTTCATGGAACTCCCCATGTCTTTATTTATTAGGCTGATAATATCACCCCAACATATGAACTTTATGCAGCACGTATAAATAATTCATGGATTAGCAAATAAAGAGATCTGGAATCTGTACACAGAGATGGCTGTTGCCAATTATCGCACTTGTGCAGAGCCAGACCCTTTCAGCTCCCATCGTTTGCAGCTGCTCTTTTAAATCATTCATCAGTGCTTAAGAGATATGCTGGTGGCGCTGGCAGAGAGTATTTGAATTTTCATTGTTTACATACAGTGAATTTAGCTTCTGGTCTGAAATTATCTGCAACATTGAAGCCTTTGAGAATATAGATGAGAAGAATAAGACAATTCCTCTTTTTATCCTTTTTAAACACTTCTTTAATTTTATTAACTTTTCTTCAATTTTACTTCATGTTCTTTTTATAATCACTACTTTAATTTTAAAGGTATAATAACTGATATAATTCCCTATGCTGTTTAGGTCATGAAAACATCAGGAATACTCTGGAGTATAAAAAGTATTACAAAACAAATATCTGGTAAATATTTTCTTCAAGATTGTAAAATGGTTTTCCATTTTTATTTTAGAAATCTATACCTTATCACCTAAATATCTTGAGCTGATTCTTTCCAATCACGTTTAAGCAGAAGCTTCTTGGAAATAGTAATAGAAACGGCTTTAAAATGATGACAAACCATGGCCAGTGTTTTTTCTTGTCAAATTACTGAGGCACTGAGTTTCTGTGCCCATTCAGATCACGATGGGTAGCATCACCTTCCTCGGTGATAAATTTGCTTGTTGTCATTAGAGCGATATAGCTCAATTTACTTCTTGCATGGATAATTACAGTAATGGTTTTAAAGTCAAAGGCCTTATAGTAAACTCAGACTTTCAGCTGTATTAATTGAAAATCTAATTTGTTTAACTAGAGTTTTGTGCAGCATTATTAACCATGCATCTATCTGGGATGCAGAGTGTGCCTATACACTGTTCTGTCAACAGTTTTGCTCCTTTCTCTTAAGCTATAAATAAAGAAACAACTTTCAGACTTCTGTTGGGATGCTGGAGTTGGCTGGTGCAGTGCTGGAGAGAGGAGTGGAGCCTGCAGTGGGATGCACATCCCATCTCACTCCTGACACAGGGATGCAGAGAGGGATAACAGGGGCCTCTGTGGTGACACCCCTAAAGATTTTGGGGAGGTGGCAGGGAGCAGCAGTGCCAGGTCCCACACCTTGGGGAGTCGCAGCCCTGCTTGTCCCTACCCCTGTGGGGCAAGAAGTCCAACAGCATCATCTTCACCATGCCATGCAGAGAGTGGCCTGCCCATGATTTTGGGAACAGTCATGAGGTTATAGGGTATGAGCTGGTTCTCTCTTACCTCTGCAGATCAGGGCACAGCAGCTCAGTGTCTGCTTTACTTTCTTAAAGCGGAGCACTTTGTGTTTCACCCTGCAAGGAGCACAAGTGAGTTTTATCCTTCACGAACCCCACTGCTCCTGTGCCCTCAGGACCTCTGTGAGCAAGGGGCAGAGCACTCACAGGTTTTTGAGGGGAGCAGGTAGACACAGGGGGGTCATTGGTGCTGAGTAAAGAACAGAAGCAGCAGAATGTGCCTGAGAATGTCAGGGCTCAGGAGTCCCCATAAAAGCCTGTTTGGATGGGCTCTGGGGGAAGGAGACACGTGTTGGAGTCTAGGAAAAGCTTGGGAACTTTTCCTGCTCCTCTGGTTGTTTGTTTTACACTCAGAGCTCCTCAAAAAAGGCTTGGCCTGCGAAACAGGCTCGTGGGAGCATTTGCCTCCACTTCTGGATGAGCTGAGAACACCAAAGAAATGAGGAAAGGGTTGTTTAGTGCACCACAGAATGTGTAGTTGTAGTTTTTAGGTTTTGCTATATATATTATATAGAGCCAACATGGAGATTCTAGGGTGTCGGCTCCTTGTTCTTTATCTTCTTCTCTTCTCCTTCTCTTCCTTTTTCTCTCTGATATGAGTTCCTGTGACTTATTAATTGGTAGATAGAATTCAGTGTAGAGGAGACATATCAATAAGGTTGATATTCACTGGTTTTGGGAACAAAATAAGATATGTAAAGTTTTCTAATTGGTTGATAATTGATATAAAAGCTACCTGCTCCTGGTAGCCATTGCCATTCTGCCCTCGTGTTCCTGGAGGTCACAGCACAGCCTGTGCCTCCCAAACTTTGATAAGAACAAGAAATAAACAAGCTTTGAAACAGCAGAAAGAAGCCTCATCTCATCTTTTTGGGACGTGGGACACTGAAACAAGGAACACAGCCGGGCCAGATGTCAGGGTCCAGAGAAGAACACCTCCCCCCTGACAACACGGAGCAGAGGATGTCTTCACTCTGCCTCTGTCAGCTCACTGAACAAGTGGGGTTTCCCTCTCAGTGACAGTGGATGGCATTCAGCAGATGGCATGTGTAACGGGACTGTCACACCGCCACAGGTTTAAAAATAAAGCTGGGGAGGCAGCTAATGAATATACACTTCTCATTTCAAGGAATTCTTTCCGTCCCTGTCAGGCATTAGGCGCTCAGCTTGTGAGTGTTGAAAGACTTCTGATGTGTGTGCATTAAAAGACACACGCATCAGTCTAGCATGTAACTGGGTTGTTTTACTTTAAAAACTGGCCTTGAAATAAGCAATTTATGTCATTCCTTAAAAAGTGACTTTTTCTTCTTGATAACTTTCAGCCTGCTCACGTGAAATGTGTTCTTTAACTGCAGTATCATTGAGAATATTTAATATTAAGAGTAATCCTTCTCACAGAGATGATTCTACTCTGTAGATTTCTGTCTTTAACATTTTTCCTTGTTTGTTAAAAAATAAAAATTAGGCAAGTCAAAAATCTACTTTTTCAAGGATACTTATTCATTTTTAATTTTTTTTTCATATTACCTCAAACTGAATAACTTTATATAGGACGTCACTTAAAAAGATTGATTTGGGGAGATGACCGTAGTTAGTAGTGAGAGACTAAGGAAACGCGATATATAATACATGTAGTTTTCTAAACTACACACTAGATTTTTTCTTTATTTATTAGTTTCTCACAGCTTTTTCAATGCCAACAAAAAAAAAAGTAAAAATAAATTAGATATTAAAAGGATTATATGCATTGTATTTCTCTCTTTATCCCTTTCTTTTTGTTGGCATTTCGGTGTTAATTAAAGGACTGCTCCAGCTCCAGCTGAAGTCATTTGGGAGAATTCCCTTTATTTTCAGTGATGATTTTATCATGCCAGTGTTTATTAGGTTTGTTGCTTTTCCAGCAGTCTGGCTTCTGGGACTGCAGGGAAAAAGCAGGGCAGATTTATAAATAAATATGGTCAGCATATCAATGTATATCAGTAGGGGAAAGGTAAATTCAGCTGAATCCTGGTGAGTATACCTATTTTCCTTTGTGCATTATAATCCACCTTCCTGCATTCTCAAAAATGGTGCTAGCAAAAGAACTGAATTGTCAGGGGAGAAGATTCTCAATTACAAGGAAACAAAAGTCAGGCTGCCGTATTAGTCAGCTTAATAATAAATAAAACCTTTTTCTGCCTATTCTCTGTATAGATAAGGTCTGGCTGAGGCACTCTTGACTGCCTGCAATGGGATGTGAGCTCTTGGCAGCACAGAAAAACCACTGACAGAATTATAGCACCTTAAAGCTTTTCTTGCTCTCAAGAACTTATTTCGTGCACCGAATCAGTGTGAATGGCTCACAGGAACCTGCTTTTGCTGCCATTTGTGTGCACACTCTCAGTTACAGCATTTCATGGGAATTTTTTTCAGCCAGCCCTACACATATTGCTGTTGCACAAGTGGTGATCCCACAGGATTTGCTTGTAGGTTGAAGGGATTAGGAAGGCACCTTAAAGGGGTTGGAATCTCAATGAATATCAGTCTTACAGCTGCTTTACTTTTGAAGCTTAAAGAATGTTGGGTTTTTTGATAGTCAGTGTTCAGTTTTGGGTTCCTCACAATAAAAAANGGATGTGTCCAGGGAAAGGCAGCAGAGCTGGGGAAGGGTCTGGAGCTCAAGTGCTGTCAGGAGTAACTGAGGGAGCTGGGGTTGTTTACCCTAGAGAAGAAGAAACTCAGGGGAAATGCTATCACTCTCTACAGTCATAGAAGGGAGGTCATAGCCAGGACAGGGTCAGTCTCTCCTCCCAAGGGACAAGCCAGTGGGCAAGAGGAAATGGCCTCAAGTTTCACCAGGGGATGTTTAGATTGGATATTAGGAAAAATTTCTTCTTCAAGAGGTTTGCTAAGCATCGGAAGAGGCTGTCCAGGGAAGTGATGGAGTCACTACTCCCGGAGGTATTTAAAAGACAAGTAAATGTGGCACTGAGGGAGATGTCTTAGTGATGGGATTGGGGGTGCTGGGTTGATGGTTGGACTCAATCATCTTAGAGGTGTTTCCCAGCCTACATGATTCCATGGGTCTGTGATTCTGGGATCTTCCCCCACATATACAGCATGGGAGCCTCCTGGCCCTGCTGTTGGGATCTTTGCTGGGCACACAGATTTCCCCAGCTGCTCACCCTCACTGCTGTTGAACCACGTTACGTTATGGGGAAAGGGAAGGAAAGTAAGATAGCCACTGTCTCTGAGGCGAAGAATTCACCAATTCATCGCTGCAGGGCTACTTCCACCTTCCTAATGGAAGTGAAGTAATGTCATGCTCAAGGAAAAATCTACAAACAGGTATGGGAGCAACATGAGTGTCTGTCCTGGNTACCTTCCTGAGCAGTACTGTCAGGCTCAAGGAAAAATCTACAAACATGGGAGCAACATGCCATGGGAGCATGGTATGGGAGCAACATGAGTGTCTGTCCTGGATCAGCCCACCTGGGCCCTGTGTCCTGTCTCCAAGAGCAGTCATCAGATGAACTGAAAAACAGGGAGAAGGAAGCTGACAGCTAAAATATGAGCTTGATCTCATGTACCATTCCCATTTTCTAACAATCAGCCACTTGATGACTTTCTGAACAAGAGGATGAACCCAGATCACTGTGCTAAGGACAAAAGCACCCTACAGCATCCTGTGGTGAGGACTGTGGCATCCTGAATGCTGCAGCATCCTGTGGCAGTGAATTATGTGGTTCACTCATGTGCGCTGCATAGTAATGATAATCCTCTTTGTATAACACTGACTGATTTCAATGCCCAAATGTTGCATTTTAAGACAGAATATGTGGGGTTTTTTTAGTGTGAGAGCCAAGCTGGTGTTTAATTCATTAAGAAAAAAATAATTTGCAAAACAGCAACATTTATCCATAGCATACAAAATGTAAATGCTTTGTGCTGTGATGTTCGGGTGTCATTAGAATAATTTTAAAGGCAAGTGATTTAATTGTGTTTGTGCTAATTATAATGTTTACAAATTAGGGAAAGATGCATTTAGTGGTCTGTTGGGAAAGGGCTTTGAAACCTCACATGTCTTTGAGTCTGCAGTACTGTCATTTAGTCATAAACTCTTTCTAACACCAGGATGATTTGCTTTTTAGATTACTCTTGCATGAAAAGCGAGTCTCAAGAGCCTTCAGCTCCATGGAATTCAAAACCAGGTTCACGTGTGTCTGTATGTGCTTTAATAGGAATTTAACCAAGTTCTTTTCTTCTCCTTTTCAAGGTCCCCGTGTCCCGATGGTGACTGTTCACAACACAACAGATGCACAGAGTAAGAACGGGCTTCAGCTTTGCAATTGTTCATACAAAAGTATCCAGGCAAGACTGTGAGATGTAGCTGTTCTTTGCTAAAATTACACTCCTGGGGAGCCCAGACTCTGCTTAAATGCAAGTTTTCTGCAAGGAAAAGGGACTTGCAGAGCTGTTGTGCTGCCATCACAACAGCTGATTTTTTGGGGGGGAAAACACACATGTTGGGGCATGATGTTTTTTATCCTCTTTCTCAAAAAAAATGCACAGTTCAAATCCCTCTCTTTTTGTTAGTCTTCCACTGATTTAGTTTTGCAACCTATACATAAGAAATAAGATAACAAGATAAGATAAATGGAAGAAATATTTAGGTTCACCTGTGGTTTTAATAAAATCACTCTGATATGAATTATCAGAGATAAAGCAGAGGCATGAGCCCCACAAGCAGTGCCTCTGCCTGGTTCCCTGATCTGTCCACTGAGATTGTAGCACTTATTGCTTGGTAAAGCTTTTTCATGCTAATGATTATAATCTACATCAGTGCAAAGCTGGAACTATTTCAAAAATAGGTTTCTTCCCTCCCTATAAGCATTACCAGACTGGCAACGTAGAGTCCAGAAAGCCATGGAGATTCTGGGGTTCTGGCTGGGTGTGGCACAGAGTCTCATGTGCAACCAAGATTTATCTTCTCCCATCATTTTAATGGGAAAACATCAGCTTTCCTTTTAACAAATAGTTCAGCCCAGCCTTAACTACAGTTAGGGACTTCAGGCGCTGATATGACCCAAATATTAAGCAACACCTTTATTCTATTTCCATCTGCTTTGTACGTGGTCAATACCAGTTTATCAAGTATCAGTTTCACTCACCTGGATTTACAGCAACTCACTGCTCTTATCTCAAAAAAAAAAAAAAAAAGAGAGTGAGCAAACCAAGAAATCTGGCACTCAAACTAAAGGTTCACCGTGAAATGCTGAGCTGCTTCATTTCCCACTGAAGTTAGAGTCACAGGAAAGACTCTCTGCACAAGGGAGTGTCAGCTCCTTCTTCCTGGCAGAGCCTGAGTTTGGCTCTGACCTGCAGCTCCAAAGTCACTTTCTTTCTCCCCCACTTTAAATAAAACACCTTAATTTTACCCCAGACATGATGTCTGGCTGGCTATACCAGCATGGGATAGTGCTCTCATGAGTGGTATTATACCCTTCTGTATATGTTTTTAAAATACTTTTAGGTGAATAAAATGACAGACAATATAAAACAGAAACAATGAATGAAGTGCTTTAAAAAGTAAAACAAAACACACTAGGAGCAGTTTTATTTTGACAGATGAATATGGGTAGCATCTATTACACAGTGAACTCAATCCCCTCATGTGCAGAACACATTCTCTACTGAAATTCATGATCTTCTGCATATGATTACCATATCCCCTGGTTCTTTTCTTTTTTACCCCCCTCATTCTTTTGCTTTTGACTAAAGGGCAACTGACAGTTGCATGTTACTGAATTTACTTATTTAATATGAGCCCATTACTCTATAAAAGAGAGTTTGCCTCTATTATGCAATAATCTGATAATAGTGAGTTGCACTGAATATTAGAGCGTGCTTACATTTAATTAAGCAATGACCATTTGTACTCCACAGACTCAGGATCCCTGTGGTCCTAAAGCAGAAATAAAAGTCCTTTAGGAGATATGCCAATCTTTTTTATTTCCTTCACAGTCTTCCTGGTTTTCTGTGAATGCAATTATATGAACAAATAAAAGGGCTTGACTAAATTCCCCTACGTGGCAAGCCCCTTTCTGCTGATAAAGCTACTTGTGTGTGCCATAATTAAATGAGAATCTTAATATTTAACTAAACATAATAGGCTGTTTCTTTGGCACTTTTGTGGGGGTTGTGGTTTTGATAAAGAGCCAGGCTTTGCAGAAACAGGGTGAATATACTACTGCTGAAAGATCTCTGAAATGTATTGGCTGGGAGGGGCAAGTTTTTGTCTGCCTGTCCAGCAGAGATGGGCAGTGAGAGCAGGATAATCAGGTACCAGAAGTGTTATTTGAGGAGCTGGGGTTGCATGTCTATTTATCAGTGTGTCTCGAAAGGGAAGTTAGAGTCAGTGAAACATAATGTGCTGTGAAGTCTCACACCCTCCTTGGGTTCACGTGGCAGAGATAATGTCCTGCATCCCCTGGTTCACACCCACACTGATGCCAGTGGAATGAGCACTGCAACAGACTCCCCAGACCACAGTTCACTCATCCCAGCCCTTCAATCCCTCCTCCATGGGGCTCAGGATCTTTGCTATCACATGGAGACATTTCCCCACACTTAGGACATACAGCCTGAAGTGTCTCCTAAAGAGGGGCTCGTTCCCTACCAGCTGGGAAGGACTTACTCTTGCTCGTGCTGGAGGTGGCTGCTTTCTCTAGAAGAGGCTCAGCAGGTAGAGCACATGGCCTGGATGAGAGGATAAAGGTTAAATCCTAGGAAGGAGGAAGGAATCCTCTATTTCTGACCCAGAGAGTCCTTAGGTAAGACACAAGCAAAATGAAAAAAATTCTAAGCACTCCAAATGTTAAGACTGCTCCGAAACCTAACACTGCAGGTTTGTATGAGCTTTGTCCACTCTCCTCCCCCATGACTTTCCTTCCCATGGATTTTATCTTGCACAGCAGCACAACCTTGGTCTGAAGCCCTCCATAATCTCCTCCCCTTCCTATTTATTATGTATAACGTGGACATAGACTCAAGGACCTCTTCATTTGAGATCTAGCTTTGCATGGCAGGTGGATGTCTGACTGGGGCCCATGGCAGTGCCCCAGCACAGCAGGTCACATTCCCACCTCCTGCAAATCAGCTGAATGCCACTGATTTCAGGAATACAGCTTCTTCCCAATGCAGAACTTGGAAGGAGTTTGAAAGACTTAACTGAATTAGACATCTGTGAGGACTGGAAGGAAATGTGTTTGTAATGAAACTTGTGTTACACATATCAAGGTGACTATAAAATGTTAAAATGCATTTTCAAAAACTGTGCCAAAAGTTTTTGTGATCTTGTCTTTTTTCTTTCAGAAATTTTTGAGCTGGAGGTAAATGAAAATGTGCAGCTGGCTGTAAATGACAGGCAAATGCCTAAGGTAGAATACACGGAAATCAAGATAGATGATTATAGTAAGTAACACCTTTCTTCTCACTTATTTTTCTCTTTCACTGCTATAGCTGTGAAATGATACAGCCATCCTGGGTAGACTGGAAGGAGGAAAAATTACTTTGACTCTCAATAAACTCACACAGTTTGGAAAGCACTCTCCTAGAATGTGCTACATAAGGAGGTTATTGCAGAGGCAGAATTTGATGAGAATTCAGCTGAAGAAAGGCGAAATGATAGGATTGGGGTTTTTTTCCCTCTTTAAACTTTCTTTGTGGAGAAAAAGCCACTCTGGGAAATGACATGGTGGGGTGTCCCCATTGTTGGAGGCATTTGCCCTGGATGTGTGTGTCATTTGAAATGAGTTTGGAGTGGGATAATGTGTGTTCTTGCTGGCTACAAATGTGGCTGCCTTTCAGTGCACCATCTGAATGAAGATGGCTCTCCAGTGACTGCCCAATGGAGTCACTCGGGATTCTTCGAGAAAGCCATGTGATTTGGGAGGGTTGAAAACATAAAAAAAAAGCTTTATGAGAAAAGACAAAGGAGATTTCACCTGGAGTAAAAAAAGCAGACACTTGGAGCAGTTTGCACCTGCAGCTGGTGTGTTATTTCTACAACTTGTAAAATCATTCCCCACATATACATATATATATATTTGCCGAAGAGAGAGAGAAAAGCCTGATGGCAAACAGCCAAAGTGTAAGCCTGTCTCTGTAGTTGTACCTGAAACAACCTAAAAAACGTCTCCTCTGACTGTAAGCAGATAACTTATATGCAGAAAATCCCCTTACTCAGAGATGCACAATGGCTTCCCAAAATCCCAGCCTGCATGTATGGTGGCAACTCCAGAAAAAAAACCCAAAGACTCTGGGTTCAAATGTGGCCCATAATGTTTTCCATACCAGGAAGGAGTGAATCTCTCAAGCCACAGGCGGTGGAGTGAAAGCAGCGAGCTGTGCTGGGGGCAGTTTACTGATTTCAGGCACTTCCAGATGGTATAAAATGTGAAGTAAAGGCTGAGAGATGGTTGCCATCTGAAAAGGATAACAATGGCCCTAAAATGCTCTGTTTGCCACACAGGCATAAGGAACATAAACCAGTGCATAAAATAACAGGAACAGATGAGTGCTTCCATGTTTTATGGACAGGAAAGGATGGGTAAAGAGCCCATATTTTGCCCCATGAGCCAGCTCATGTGAGACTGGCAGTTTATTAGGAATAACCCAGCTGAATACTAAATTTTTTAACTGCAGGTCCCATTGCAATTTTGCTCATTTGACCAAAGATATATTTGTGTGCAATAAATACAAACTGGCCGCAGCCGTGTGGCCATTCTGCTGTGCCCTCCCTGTGTTTCCAAGGCTTTGGGCTGAGCAGCCTTGGGAACACTGCAGGTAGCACTTAGTAATATTTAAAGTCAAGCAATGGCCTTTTTGGCTGTCCCTGGGCCATTGATCCAATTTGCAGCTATTAGCATTCAGATGGAATAACTAATTAGGCAGAGTGTCAGGCAACGATTGCAAAGCAAACCATTTAAACCGTGCTGCTAATCTGTGTATTAATCTACTCAAAATGCTCCTAATACCAATTTAATTGCTGGGCCTTTGCTAATCTAGATTGTAGATAACATTTTAAAAATAAATATGCTGTCCTTAATGCAGAGAGTGTTTGTATGGAGGCAGTTCTGGCTACTGATACAAAGCCATAGAAATTACATTCAGCTAAAAGAAGCTTTAGTGATCACATCCCCCTTTTATATTGGTTCTGTACCAGTATAACAGTGTGGGCTTCAGCACCTTTGCCTCTTATTTACAGCAAAATTTAGCCCTTTAGAAGTTAGGATTAAAATACTTGTTTCTCTCTCTGTCTTCACACCATTATAGAAAAATAATTCTATTTCTCTCCCCCAGCCACCATACTTGATTGGGTTTTAAATTACCATTTTCATTGCCAGTTTTCCTCCTTCTCTGCTTCCCTGAAATATTGATTTCTGTCTGCGTCACTCATCCAGCTGCCAAAAAAGGAAAATTATAGCTATTGACAGATGTTAATTGAATGCTGTAAAAGTGATGCATGACTGAGCACTGTACTCCCCATTTACATTTCTTGTCACCTCGGCTATCACAATATGGGGCTTTTTTTTTGACGACATCTGTGTTTCTAAGGTGTTATTTGCCACTGCCTCTGAAGGAAGGACATTTTGCTCCTACTCATCTGTGGCCAAAACACCAGAAAAATCTATTGGAATCATGTCAGCGTTCCCACATCGAAGACATGTTGCTATTTGTTCTCTTTTTTTGCTTAGGATTGCCGATGCAGATCTTAAAGCCAGCAACCTTTTCGGACACGGCACACTACCCCTTGCTTTTGGTTGTGTAAGTTCCCACTTATCCTTTCTTTCTGTTCACGTTATCAGGGCAGAGTGGAAACCTTGTCCATAATCAGGAACTTTTAAGATATGTTTTGTACAAGGAATTCCAGAGTCCAGCACGTTGGTCCCTACCCTGTCTCACAGCTGGGAGAGGCCAGATGTTCATCCTTTCTTTCCCGTGTTTGAGCCAAGGTTTTCAGCTCCCAGGAGGGCACCCAAGAGTAAATTGTGGATTTTTTGAAGGTGTTCCCTGTACACTTCAATAATTTGTGGGGCAGAAACAGGAAGAGAGGAATACAAGATGTATTTTTGACTTTCTGTCCCAGTGCTAGGGCACCCACCTTGTGATTAACGGGTAATTTTAGAGTGGAATTCAGTCAGCCTTACTAGAGCTTACATTTTAGGTGCCCTCATGCAGAAATCATTTTCTTGTAAGTGCTGGTGTTCCCTGAAGTGACAGTAAAGAGAGAGCTGGAAACCTTTGAAGATCTCCACGATGTTAGCATTTATATTAGATAGGTAGGTTTTCCTCCTGGCGGGCAGAGCAGATGGGTATTTCTTTATGCAACATTTAGTAATAATAATAATACACATTACTGAGAGCTTTTTTGGGAATTCGGAAAGAAACTGCAGGTGGGAATCCACTGACCTTGGAAGAACCTGTTTGGCCCTGATCACATCCCAGTGCTTTGTTTGCTGCCTGCCAGGGAGCATCCCTTAGGAGAAAAGCCTCATGCAGGAGCCACAGATGCCTGGTGAATGCCTGTACCACCCTGCACAGCCCTCCATGAAGGACGAAGTCTCTGCAGTGAGCCTGTTGTTACATCACGAAATTACTGCAGAGAAAATGTGCTTCATTATGGAAGTGCTTGAGGAAGATTGGTTCTCATCAAGCACACGGCACTTGATTAGGCTGCATGGGCTGGGGTCTCTCTTGGATGCATGCAAATGACTGGAGCACAGGCACACTAGAATCCTCCTGTGAGGTGCCTGATGTCTCTGAGAACCCCAAAAACAACAAGATGTGGCTCTACAGTAATCCCAGTCCTAAATTATTGCTTCAAGTCATCATCATCCCATTTCCGAGCTGCCTGGCTGAAGTAGGGTTTGTATTTCTCAAAACAGTTCCCCTGTACAGGATCAGACCTGAAGCAGAAGTGTGAAGAGGGGGTCTTGCCAACCCCTTCCCCCTTCCTACCAATTTTGGGCCAAACTGGGCATTATTAAGCTGTTTTTTATCATTTTAGTAGATTTTTCCCTCTATACTTGTGTAAAGCAGTGATGACAGAACCACTTCAGCAGAAAATAAAAAAGAGCTTTGGGGAATGTAGAAAACAGATACACATTAGAGCAGGTATAAAAAAAGGAAAACTCAGCTGATACCTGTGTCACTGCCCTGGTTACTCGCGGGAGGAATCCTGACCAGTTACAGATGTGCTTGCTGGCGTGGTTCAAAGGGCAAGCTTAGAGACTGCAGGCAGAAACCAACCTGCAGCTTCCACCCAGCCTCAAAACCCATCCCACACAGTCAGCCTCCTGCATGTCATCCCTCTCAGAAACCTGTCCTGCCTTACCCTGCACGATGGGGCTGTGGGTCCCTGTTGTAATTATGGGCTGCCCTGGTTAGGGCCATTACAACAAAAGAAACTCCATTCTCAGAATCATCAGAAGGCAAAGATCTCCTTAATTTCATGCAAAGGCAAAGAGATCTCTAGAGAGACTCTTAGATCTTTAGGTTCTCTGCTTCCCAGACGTGAATGTTCCTTCTAGCACTGCCAGGAGCAGTGTAAAGAACAGCTACAATTGGTAAGTTAGAGAGCAACAAGTCAGGAATAACAAAGTGCACAGGACACTCCTGAGATATAGTTTACAAAAACATGAGATGGTTTACACAAACTTCTCCTGGTTCTCAGCTCCTGCTCGTGAGAAAGCAACTGCTTCTCACAAACAGAGAGAGCTGGAAAATTTCTCTCTGACCCACTTGTCAGCGTGCACAGCTCCCATCCCACGGCAATCCCACAGCCCTGGGGAGGGCGTTTGGTGCTGTTGCCTTTGCCTGATGCCCGTTTCTGTTTCAGAGATGGGACACCCGGCAGCCAGATTGTCACGGAGAGGTTCGAGGTGACGTGGGAGAGCGTCATGGTCAGCTCCCACAACGCCATCGTGCTCAAGTTCGACGGCCGTGGCAGTGGCTTCCAGGGAGCCAAGCTGCTGCACGAGGTCAAGAGGAGGCTGGGCCTTCTGGAAGAGAAGGACCAGCTGGAAGCTGTCCGGTGAATGGCACTGTTACTGAAGAAATTAATTCGTTACGATAATTAACAACCCATTAGTCCTGTGATGTGTAGGGTGGAGCAAGGAGATGAGTGGGACAATGTGGTCGTACAATTGCAGCTGCCTGTGAGAGGGAGCTCGCATCAGTCAGTGCAGAAGGAGAAAAGCCCTAAACAGAGCTAAATTAGAGCACACTTATCCGTATCACATGTTCAAAGCCTATTTATTTTTAGCTCTGTACAGTCATACAGTTACAAAAAACTAAGCTTGAATATCTGTTCCTGCATTAATCTTTTGCTTGCCTGGTAGTTGGAAAAAAATTCGTCTTTAAATCCTTAAACTTTTTAAACAGAATAACCAGGGCAAAACCCTAAATGTCAAGTCCTGTCA
This sequence comes from Vireo altiloquus, assembly GCA_013396875.1. Classification (NCBI taxonomy): domain Eukaryota; kingdom Metazoa; phylum Chordata; class Aves; order Passeriformes; family Vireonidae; genus Vireo; species Vireo altiloquus. The sequence continues at coordinate 148,553 of VZRF01000914.1, forward strand.
TATTGTTAGATTTATTCTGCACATAATCGCGTTAAAACCACTATCAGAGTATTGCAATAGCTTTGCAATAGCTTATTATGGCTTCCAGAGGTAGTGCAGGTTATTTGTTGCCATTGCTTGGTCAAATCCAACACATGAGGTTGCAAGATTAAATCAGACAGATTCATGTGAAAGCAACTTGGACCAGCGTGACTTAGATTGTCTGCATCAAGGGGAAAGGGCTTTACACTGAAAATGGGCAGGTTTAGATTGGATATTGGGAAGGGATTCTTAACTGTGAGGGTGTGAGAACTGGCACAGGTTTCCCAGAGAAGCTGTGGATGCTCCATCCCTGGAAGTGTCCGAGGCCAGAGGGATGGGGCTTGGAGCACCCTGGTCTGGTGAAAAATGTCCCTGCCCATGGCAGAGAGGTTAGAACTGGATGATCTTTAAGATCCCTTTCAACTCAAACCATTCTATGAATTTTTAATTCAGTTTAATTCAAAACTGATTAAAATCACACTGGTTTTGCTATCAAAGGAAAAAATATTTTTAACCCATTGCTTTTTCTCTGTCGTGTTCTAGGAAAATGCTGCAGGAGCATTTCATTGATAAAACAAGAGTTGGTGTGTTTGGGAAGGTAATGTTTTGCCATTGCTCCTCTGTGCTGTCCCAGTTGCTTAATATGGTTAAACAGCTGTGCTGAATCCTGATTTATTGAATATGTCAGTGGTGACTTTTTTGTTATTATTTATATTTGAAATAAACTGCACCTTGGTCGATCATGTTAAAGGTGGAAGCTTTCATTTCACCAATGTATTCATCAGTGATTTTTCTTAAATTAACTTCCAAGTGCAAAAAGTGACTATTGCTCAGAAAAACATTGTCAGATAATTTGGATTTTTTTTCCCTTAAAAACTTTTATTTCATTTTCACCTTGTCTCCTAAAGCCTGTGGGAACGTGGGTACATCTAACTCAGGTGTACAACAACGCTGTGGATTTCTGAGGCTGATTTGCCATGGGATGCCTGGCTGGGAAACAGCCACCCAGTACTGACAGTGTGAAATGAGAGTGGGACTGCGAGCAGAAATCATTTCTTGTGGGACACACGGGCGTGGAGTGGGCAAAGAGAGCTGCACATGGAGCAGCATCTCTGCAGGAAGCTGTTAACAGGCTGGCAGCAGACACTGAAATTGTGACGCTCATTTTAAATAGAGAAAGACTGGGGTAAACATTTTGGAGAGGTAGCATATCTGTTTAGAGCTATAGCCATAAAGAGGGATGAAAAAGGCCAGCTCTTGGGCACACAACCCTCCTGCCTTCAGGAGAGTGCCAGCCACAGGGCCAGGGAGATGTCCCTTGTTTCGTGTTTCTCCAGGGCAAGGTGTTAAATGTTTTCTAATGGCCAAGCATTTGCTGCAAGGTCTCAGCTGCCCTGTTTCTGTACCCAAAAGCAGCAGTGCCTCCCAGCAGGAACACTGATACCCCTGTCCCCTTTCTGTTCCAGGATTATGGTGGCTACCTGAGCACTTACATGCTTCCAGCCGGTGAAGAGAACCAGGTGTTCGCCTGTGGAGCTGCTCTTTCCCCAGTGACAGACTTCAGACTATATGGTAAACCCTGAGCCCACAGACCCTCCTGCTGACCACAAATGACATTTCTTCCCTATCTTTCCCTGTTGCCATCTTTCTTTCCCCAGATCCTTCTTGATTTATATTCTGTGTCTTTTTAGGACTAGCCATAACCCCTTTTTCCCCCCTGAAGCAATTTTGCTAGCACCACTGGGATCAGCTGATGCCTTTCCCTGGTCTTAAAATTAAAACCAAGGCACAGTTTATGGGGAAAAGAGGTTTTTATGTTGGTATTTCTTTCAGGATTCTAGGGTACAGCACTTTGTTCAGGTGGAATGCCCTGAAAATGCATGCACTTCGTCACACTGAAATACACACAATTCTAGGCCTTGCAAAATTAGCATATTTATCAAAGATTTTCCAATGAGAGGGTTGAGTGAACCCTCCATTCTGAGGAATTTTCCTTTTTTGATGGGCCTATCTTAGTTTACAAAACTATGTTTTGGAGAGGACCTTGGTGTCTGGGGCTTCCAGACTGTTTGGTCTCCTGGTTTAACAGTGCTGTGGGTCTGAGCTGAGTTATCAGACTTAGAAAGTTACAAGCATGCAGGCTAAAAGCACTAACAATACATAAAACTACATAAAAGAGTATGTAAGAGGGGTATAAAAGAAAAAGCAAAAAATCATTCTGCCATCACAGCCATGGTGGTCAGAGTAATCAAATCACTTTACTACTCTTTTTAAATAAAGGAGAATTATCCTTAAACCCCTCCAGCCTTTGCCACCAACCAGCCCCACTGCCTTGAACGTTCTTCCTTCTTGCCTGAACCAGCCTTCCATGTGCTCCAGTCTGCCTGGCCCATCCTGGCTCTGACCACAGCACTGCACTGCACGTGGTGGTCTTTTCTCTCAGGGGTGGTCGTTCCCTTTGCACTCAGTGCCAGTGGAAATCAGGGGACTGCCATGGAAGCCAGCAGTGTTCAGCCAGACTTCAGGAGCTGCGCAGTTATCTCTGAGACCAAAGGGAACTTGCTGCTGATGGAGAAGGCCCCAAGTGAGAGGAGAAAGGGACACGACATGGTAGTGCCCTTCTAGCTCAGTTGCATTAATAAAGAAAAAAAAAAAAGCTTTTTTGTGAATTTTTCAGAGACCAGAAGTACATGGTGACAATGACAGGCTGTGGTATCACACTTATCCTTAGTGCATTTTCAATAACTTAGGAATGCATCCTCTATAATTAAGGCCACGTTAGAAATAAGGTGTTTTTAACATTGGCAATATTTGACTCAGAAGCACCAGTGTACTCACTTATGACTGAAAGTGATATTTTCTTTTTTTCTCTTCAAGCTTCAGCCTTTTCTGAAAGATACTTGGGCTTGCACGGGGTTGATAACAGAGCATACGAGGTAACTGCATGGACACTGCATTTCCCTGATAAAATGTGAACTGGGTCTTAACTCTCCCTCCATGTGTTCTCCTTTGGGGAGGAAGCAAGGTTATGCTGAGGGACTCACTAGTGAAGTTCTGAAGGTGTCCTTCAGCCTGCTTACTGCTTTTCTTGTCTTAATAGTAATCATGGATAAAGTTTTTATTGATTAGCCCTCGTGTCTGCCTCTCTAAATTGGGTAAATACAATTTTAGAGATTGAAAGGGCTGAGTGACTCAGATGTGCCTGAGAGCACACAGTGTCACAACCTCCTTAAAGTTCCTGCCAATGGTCTTGCCACTTTGATTCTCTCTGAAATAAACAAACTCAAGTGAAGCTCAGCTTGATTTTCTGGAACTTTGTGATATTTCAGATAGGCAGAACTCTGTGCCAGAGCTGAGCAGGATGTGGGGAAGGAGACACACCATCAGTTAATAAAGACATTGTTTAATACATGTGACGAGATCAGTTGGATCCTGTGCTGCAACTACTTGGAGGCAAAACCTGATAAAGAATAGTCACACAAAACAAATTTTTTTATAGAGAAAACCTTGTTCAGCTTCTAAGCCTTGTCTCCAGCCAGAAGACATGAAGGCAGCAAAGGTCTGACACTGTTCTCACAGAGAAAGCAGGTAGCACCCTGTGTCTTCACAGGGGAAGATTTATCCTGGCTACCTAAACTCTGAGTTCTCAAATTTTGCACTCATTATCTCTACGTAAGTGCAATCTCTTTTTGTTATTTTAGAAATTGTTTGTATTTATTTTCCACTGTCCATCTGAAGGACAGCTGGGGACAAAGGCCTTCTCAGCAGTGGACACTTGAATTTCATATCAGATCCTCCCCCAACCTATCAAAACTCATTGAGGTTGGCTTTCAAACCACACCAAAGTCACTCCAGATCCATGAAGAGTTCTCAGGCACAGGCACCTGGGCACAATTTTGTATTCACTGGAAATTCACTTTGATCTTTTCCATGATCTGCAGTTCAGGCTTTTAGTGAGCATTATCAGAACAGATGAGGGTCTCTGACACTGCCCTGCCAGCACAGGATGGGAGTCTATTTTATCTCTAGATTTATATAAGTAGCCAGGACAATATGTTGTGCTGGTGTCTGCTTGTTATCCTGGCAATAAGTATTAAATGGAAATAAGTGCTTCTATTGCCTCCATATAAATTGCTAATTTCTAGCAAGATTTTAATCTTACTGCAACCTTTACCTTCACAGATCAGCAAATTATCACACAGAGTCCCATTACTAAAGGAACAGACATTTTTGATCATTCATGCTACTGCTGATGGTGAGTTAGCCCATCATTTGAGCTCATTTATATGTTTGTGATAGCTTTGAGTTTTGTTAATTAAATTTGCCTCTTTAATGATTGCAATCTGTTTTTACAGAAAAAATCCATTTTCAGCATACTACGGACCTTATCACACACCTAATTAAGGCAAAGGCTAATTACAGCTTGCAGGTACAGTATATGTTCCTTTTTTTCCTATTTGAACAGTAGAAGTAGCAGTAGAAGTAACACCAGCATATAACATGTTTCTGTTAGTCCCATGCTTATGTGATATCACTATTTTTATCTGGACAGTTGTAGAACAATTATTGAATTACAGTAAATTCCCTAAGGAATTTATTCCTGTTGACTTTCTTTGTGAACAACAGTACAAATTCAGGATGAATTTCAGAGGAAACAGGGTTCAAATCAACCAGAAAAGTTACAAAAAGAATTTTATTTCTGTTGACCTTCTTTGCGAACAACAGAACAAATTCAGGATGAATTTCAGAGGAAACAGGGTTCAAATCAACCAGAAAAGTTACAAAAAGAATTTTATTTCTGTTGACCTTCTTTGCGAACAACAGAACAAATTCAGGATGAATTTCAGAGGAAACAGGGTTCAAATCAACCAGAAAAGTTACAAAAAGAATTTTATTTCTGTTGACCTTCTTTGCGAACAACAGAACAAATTCAGGATGAATTTCAGGGGAAATGGGGTACTAAATGAAATCAACCAGAAAAGTTACAAAGATAAATGTCATTTAAATCTGATATCCCACTGTGAATAGCATTCTCTGGTCTAGAAAGCCCCACTTCCCACTAAATTATATCTCTGTTTTGCTGAATGGTCCATATCCAAGCCATTAAATCTTTCAAAATGAACCCATCCCTGCCTAGACAACCCATCATGATCCTCTTGCATTTCTTCAAGTTACCTGCTCTATTTAAATGAAAAGTTGGGTTTGAACTATTTAATTTGTAGCTTCCCATTTTTTTCAATTTAATTACTTCTTCAGCAAGATTTTTCTTTTTTTTAAACTTAACAACATTTTTGCTTTAAAACCCTCATTTTAGTCAGTATAACCCAATGCCATTTCTCTCCAGAACTGCTTGGGGGTTTTTCTGGTTTTCACAAGGAAAGTGTGGGCTGGTTCTTCTTAGACTGAACCTGTTCAGAATGGAATTAAATGGAAAATCCTTCCCCCTCCAGAAAGTTTCTGGTGAGGGGAGATGCAAGTCTGCACTCAGAGCACTGTGGTGCCCAAATTACCCTGGGCCTCACGAGCATCCAGCCCTAGGATGCTGGGGAGATGCAGTGGGTTTGCAGCTCAAGCTGCAGGTGTGGGTGGTCACTACTGAGACTTTAAGCTCTAAAAAGCTTGTATTTACCTGGGGTTTTTTTGCTGTTTTTTGCAGATTTACCCTGATCAAAGCCATTACTTCAGGAATGCAGCATTTGAGCAGCACTTGTACCAGTCCATTGTCAACTTCTTTGTGGAGTGTTTCCAGGTTCCAGACAAACTGCCACTAGCCCCACTGAAAGAGGAGGAGGACGATGATTAACCCTACTTGTCCGTGCTAAGCACAAGGCAGATCTCTCTGACAATATGCAACTGGATCATTTTCCTGAAGAAAGAGATGTTGTTAGCATGTATTAAAAAAAAAAACAAAACAAAACAAAACAAAAAACAAAAACAAAAACAAAAACTGAAAGCAGCTCCTCTGCTTTACTTGACAGCAACTCCTTCCTAAATGGAAGAACATTAAGCATGGTGAACTCAGCAGAAACTGCTGTCTGAAATAAATCTATCACAACCAACATATTCTTTTTCTTTGGTTGTTTTGGGGGTTTTTCCCTTTTTTTTTTTCTTTCTTTCTATTTTTTTTGTTTGTTTGCCACAAATGACTTCTAGACTGAAAGCAGTAAGACATTGAACTTGAAGGAACACCCCAAGAAACCACTTGGAGGACTGGAAGATTTAATGTCTCTTTGCATTCGAGCAGTCAAGCAGTAGCAGTGAAATCCATCATCCACGTTAAGGTTACTATAGTTAGCATCACACTGTGTCAGTAAAAAAAAAAAAATCTAACCTAATACATGGAGGAGATTATAGCACAATTATTTTAAAGGATACAGATTCATACACTTGCCTGCTCTTTTCACTCTTCAGGAGGTTTGTCATTGCTACAGGATACAGAAATTCAATTGTGCGAAGTATCACTATAGTTACACCGATCTTTACCTTCCTGTAATTATTTTGTTAATTCTGTATGGCTTTTACTTCTGTTGTTCATTGGGCCTCATGCTTACCTTATTAACTTCTCAGCTTGTTCTGGATGGGGAAAAAACATACAATGAATTAACCAACTCACTTTAGACCTCAGGGGTCTAATGAGGCAATGGGACTTGAGCTACCCAGATATTAAAAAAATCTATTGGAATAAAGCAAAGAAAAACTCACTCTTGAGTTCCCAAAATAGCTCTTGCCAGCAAGATTGAGTATTTTCTTTGGCAGCCTTGAAAAATATGCACATAAATAAGCTAAATCAGCTTACATTGAGATATTTTTTATTGCAATGTAGAAAAATATGCGACAGTCATGATTATTCTTTCTCTTCCTTTAGTGTTGGCACAAATGGTTGGCAACCTGTTGGGGAACAGCTAGGCGAGGCTGTGGTACAGGAGTTTGTACCAGAGACCTCACAGATCATATTATAAAGCCATTTAAACAGAGAAAATGTGCAGAGATTTATTGCACGTGCTGTATGTGGCTTAGTTTTATTCCAGGTCGATGATTAGTGTATTGTCATTTAATTATCTCTTCTGTTCACACTGGTTTTGACAACCATAAAAGAAAAAAACAAAGAAAAAAAAAAAAAAGGAGGATTTTTTTGCTTTAGAAGGTCTAACTGTTCATTTTAGCAGTGGAAAGCAACTTGTGAAAGCATTCAGCTCTCAGAAAGGAATCCAGCCTCCATCCACTTCCACATACTGCGTCATAAGAATTTTGACAGTGTCGCTCCTTGTAAAATATTCTGACCAAATGTACAGCCAGTATTAATACTGTATATTTCATTTTGTTGTATATAAAGGAATGTAAGTCAGCTCTTTGTCAGATCCCCAATCCAATATTAGTCTTGTGTTCGACATGCATGCGGTAACACTTCTTTGCTGATCAGGGCTCCTTAGAAGTACTAGCTTGGAAATATAACAATTAATGTAATTTCTTCTCTTGTTTTAACAGCTTGAATGTCAATGCCGGTTTCTACTTTTTACATAGTACTGTGGGTAAACTCACATCCTGACAGCAATGATGATGTTTCCATTGTGTTCTTTAGTGTGTCTTTTTTCTTACCTTTATTTTAAGCTTTGAATGTTGGTTGTACTTTGACCATCATGAAAAAATATATTGATAAACCACAGAAATTACCTAGTTTGGTTGGGATTATCTCCTTTAATTTACAGTGCATCGACATTGTGTGAACAAGAACTACGGTGTAAAATCTGCTTTATCTGGCAAAATGCCAAATGGACCACAAGAATGCTGCGTGTCCAGATTTTGCTACGCTGAACAGGCTCGAGAGCCTTTAATGAACTGGAACTGAGAAATGTAAAAATCTGCTCTGTCCACAATCTTTTGTAGAAAGAACTTTAGGATGTGGCATGGTAGTGTTTGTTCATTCATGGAATAAAACATTATTTTACCACCCTGGTTGCTACTGCTGTTATTTTGTGTTAAGATATTAAACAAGCATCACGTTGCTGGAAGTGCTGACTTCCTGCTCTTTGTCAGTGCCAGGGTGTTGTCCCATCAGCTGATACCCATTTGACCAAACCAGCTTAAGAGGAAGAGAAATTTAATACTTCAAAGCAAAACCAAGATATTATTGAGGATACTTACTCCAGTCTTTGTTTCCAGCAGATCAAGAAACAAGAAAATGGAGCGCTGGGATGGGGAAGAGCAGATTGCATCAGCACAAAATAGCTTTGCTCTTATTTTGCTTAATTACCTAAATGCAGCTAGTATATTTTATTGTCCAAACAAATCAAGCTTATACTCTTCAGCTAACTGGCATGTCTGGTTGCCATAATGTTCAGCTGTGGCATCCCAAAGATGAAGAGAACTAATGAGCAGTGCCCTACTAATTCAGAAGGAAACAGCAGAGGGTAACATGAGGCATTGCTGGTAGCTGATTAACAAAGCCAGGCAGGCAGCCACGTTTGTAATTGTCTGTGGATTCGGGCATGGAGCTTGTAAACCCATCCAAGCTCTGCTTACAAGCTCAAGCCAAACAAATGCTGCATCTTTGAAGGGTGGGAAGGAAAAAAAAAGAGTGAATGAGAAAGGGTGTGTGGGGTGTTCCCATGGGAGGACCAGCGGGGTCTGCTGTTTGCAACAGGGAAAAATGTTTAGTGGAAGAGGGCAAAGGTTTAGGGCCAGTGCAGGTACCTGGGAGGTGCTCCTGCATTTGCTGTCATGCTCATGTTGTCCCAAAGCTCACTCAGGTTGTTTTAACTTTGTGTGTTGGGTCTCAGGGCACATCTGCCCACAGTCCTTTGTGGGGCTGGCACAGAGCTGCCAGACCTGCCTGGCTGAGGGCTGGGCTGAGGACAAGTTTCTTCCTTGACAGGAATAAATACTGGCTCCCTGTGCTGCTCATTCATCTCTGGACTTCTTACTTGCTTCCCATTTGCAAAAGAAGAGTAAAAGAAGAGTAAATGGCAAAAATGGAAAAGATAACAGAAAAAGCTCAAGATCTCAGTTGCCAATTCCTTAACCAGGATGTCTCACTGAGCACAATGTTTGTTTATTTCTATTCTGCTCTCTAAAGTAAAGCTCCCAGCTGGAGGCTCCGAGTGGAGCTTAGGGCACTTGCTAAGATCTCCATCCTCTTCCCAATTCATCTTTCCATTCTCTCCCCATTCAGCATGGTTGCAGTCTGAAATCAAACTCACCACCCCCTGGGAAACTAGGAAGAGACAAATATAAAAACAGCATGGCGAACCCTCCCAATAAGCCATAACCAAAATAAGTTCTTTATTCTAATAGTTATTTCATGATTATTGTTTTTTCTTTTTGCTTTGAGACATTCATGAAAAGACTCAGGTTAAATGATGCTACATTCTGCCTCCTCACTGGAAGAACAGCTTTAATCAAAATGTCCATTTCCATGATTGAGAGCGAAGAAGAGTAAAAAGCAAATACAGGTAGAACGAGACCCCAGGAAAGCACAAAAGTAAACCATGCTCCAATATTCCTGTGGTTCCCTCTGGGCTGGGGTTTTTTTGCTTCCTTCACTTTAAATTTACCTTTTGGGTCAATTTAAAGGAAGAAACAACTCTCTGAGCTGATGTGAATGCTCTCACACTTGCTGGAAAAGGAATCCTTACAGTGTCTTTGCAACAGCTGTTGTTAGTGTCCTGAATTGCAGTTTGTGCTGGGCAGTTCCAGTAACTCAAACTGACATGTAATTTCCAGTGAGTATTTGGAACCTGCCTGCAGAAGATCCTGAGCACCTGCTCCCCACCTCCTTGTCTGAGAGCACCTTGAATTGAGGCTTAGTTCTTCATCCAGAAAACCAAACCCAGCAAGAGGCATGAACAAGGGAAATCCTCTGCTCCCTGTTCTGCTCTGAAACACCAGAGGAAAAGAGTGAGGAGAGTCAGGAGCCCAGATTGTGGCTGTGACAGTTCCCTGTAAATTCCCATTTCGATGTGCAGAAAGCAGGGAATTCAGGATGTTGTTTTCCCTGTATGTGACTCCTTGGACATCAGAGCAATGCAGCCATCACATGAGCCATGGCAGACAGGAGGAAATGTGGCAATCACAGGAGTCTGGTGATGCCTTAAATGGCTACCTAGAAACAGAGACTAGACAGGAATAAAGGAATAAAGGAGGGATTTATTTGAAAGCCCTTCAGAGGTACACTCTGGGCTCCAGAGGCTCCTGCCTCAGTGCATCCCAACATGGACAATGACAGCTCATGAGTTCTTCACACTTTGATATCAGCATCAATTGCCCAAGCAGAAGCCAGGCAAGGATGGAATTTGCCCAAGCTTGCCCCCCTCTCCCCAAGATGAAGGTTTGCAGTTGTTGGGCCCAGGAGGGTCTGGGTGTCCTTGGAGAGCGAGCTGGAGAGGCTTTGTTATGTCTGTGTGAGCATGAGAGAACAGCACTGAACGAGCTCCAGGGAACTGCAGAGTCACACTGGGCACTGCAGGGTTGGAAAAATATAAAAGTTAAAACCTAAGGTGTCACTGGCATGCGATGCCAAAAGTTTGTCACCTGTTAAAAAGTGTTGCAGACTAAGGGGAAAATGAGACCCCAGAGGAGGCACAGCCCATCCTGAGACACAATCCCTCCCCTGACATGGTTAGGGCCATGCCCATGGGAAACACAGACTCTCTCCAGATGTTTTCAGCCTGTGCACAAAGACAGATGCCAAAAGGCAGATGAGAAAAGCAAGACTAACACAGTAAGCTTAAATTTTCCAGCTATCAAACCTCTGTGGGAAATCTGCAGGAGTTTAGAAATCAGCATCAGCTGAAGACAGCTGAGATCTGGCTCCCAGCTCTTCCCCCAAGGCAGAGACTTTGAGCTGCTCAACACAGCTGGCACCCCCGGAGCTGCCAGGAGCAAGAAACACATGCACCCATAATGATTCTGAGAGGGCTGGGGGGGAACAGAAAGGGCCACATTCTCACCCAAAAGCCACCAGCCATGCCTGCAATTTTATCCTGCATCTTGTGTTCGTGGAAGTTAATGGTCGCTGAGGAAACCAGCAGTGGAATGTGAGCAGCACACACACGTCAGAGGGGATGCTGAAAGACAGAGAGGGGCTGGTGCCATGGCAGGAACAGAAATCACTGCTGCAGGACTACCAGTACCAGAGCTGGTGATAAGGTGTTTGTCAGATGATGACGATGAAGGTGTTGTAAGGGAGCAAACAATGTCCCAGCTCTCAGTGGAAACCAAAGCCAGAGTTACGGAATCACTTTTAATCCTTATCGTCTCTGCACAGTGAGCTGCAGTTCTTCTTAAAGAGGAATTTTTTGAAAGTAGAAGCCCTGGAAACAAACTTTATGTCTCTGTGATCCAGTAGACTTTTGTCTTCACTGTGATGATTCTGATAATCATATAATTTACAAGGAAATTGGAATTGGAGAAACTTTTTTCACTTGTCTCTGAGGCTGTAAACAATCTATCTTGCAACACAGCAACCAGCAACCAGAAACTCAGCCCAAACATCCTTTAAAAAAATCTGCAACTCTGCCTCAGCAATAACAGCTGAAAAAGTAAAAAAGTACAAAACTACTTTTCCTACACCAGGATTGTAAAGGGAAAATATCCTTCATCCCCTCACTCAGCATCTTCAGGAAAGAAAGTGAAGAAGAGGAATTAATCCCCACTTCATTGGATGCAAAGACTTCCCTATCTGCAGTGGCCCTGGGTTACCTCTTCTGAGAACTCCTGCAGGAAGATGCTTTTGGGAAAAGTTACAGTGCCACAGTTTTTTTCTGGACAGATGTCAGCCAGTTTCATGGAGGGATGTAGAAAAATGCAGATGTCTACATGGAATATCTCTGCAGCTGAGACTGCCATTCTAGACTTTATAACTTTTTATGCAGACTAATAGGCACTTTATGTCACAATTTCATAGAATCATGGTTTGGGCTGGAAGGGACCTTAAAGGTCACCTAGTTCCAATGCCCATTCCAACCCCAATTTATCCAGCCAGCTCCCTATGGCCACTTTATGAGGGCTGCATGGACCGGGCAGGTCTGGGTGAGCAGACCAACTGCAGATATCTCTTTTCATCCCAGAAAACAGGGACAACAAACAGAGAAAGTACTGGATTTGTAAAGGAATGGTTCCTAGCCCCTCAGTTTTCTACCAAGTTGCTGAGTGAAGCTATGAGCAGAGTACAGGCACTTGCTGTTATATATTTATTACACTTTCCAGCGCCGGGAAGCTTTTGAGTGGTAGGATGCCATCTGCTGCTCCAAAGGGTTATTTGCTCACTCCTTATCCCTTCCCAGCGGGCAGCTCCCACTGATGGGGAGAGATTTGGAATATATTCAGGACGTCTGTGAGGTGAAAAGTTTTTCATCCATAAAAAAATACCTTCTCAGATAATAGAAAATGGAAGAGGTTAATCTCACAGGTGCTGGCTCAGTTCTGAAGAAAAGTTTGTGCAATGAATGAGGCATCCTAGAGAAGACATAAAATAGTTACCCACACACCAGCTTGCCAAGAAGATTGGATTTTGTATAATTCCCAGTTTAATGCCAAGAATCTCTGCTAATTCTGCCAGCACCCTGCCCCGTTACCGCAGAAACAATCACCTCCATATCTGTGAGCCAGCGCGATGGCCTGTGACCCTGAGATATGGTCCCAGCATGTCTTTCTAAAGCCTGTAGAGTGAAGAACAAATTAAAACACCCCATCAGCTCTCAGGGACTGGAACTTAAACCTGCAAGCAAGCTCTATTAAGTCCAGTAATAGACACCAGTCATACTCAGCCACACAATGGAAGTAAAAGGGGATGAATAGCACTCCATCGGCTCCGGCACTCCAGAAGTAATAAGCATCATGCTGGGCTCACTGCACTGACTAATCCATAATTTATTTGGCTTCATAAATATCAAAACATACCACAGCTGTTAGTACTTCAGTGCAAACCCTGCAAATATTGCTTCAATTATTCAAGAGCTCGTCGCAGGAGCCAGTCGACTGCTTCGAAGGTGCAATTATAGAAGGTATCTATTGCTTGGGAGTTTTCAGCAGAGCAGTTGCCACCCAGGCCCCTGAGGCAGTTGGTACAGGGAGTGCTGGGAGCACAAACAATAAGAGGACAAAATTGCCTTTCCCTCAAAAATAGCCTAAAGCCTTGAGCCCCACACAGAATGGGATGCAGGCACTTGGTGGCAGCGCTCAGAGGGGTTGTGTGTGGTCCCTGAGAGCCTTCAGAGACATCTCTGCCTCAGCATCTCCCTCTGAGGGGCTGCCCAAATGGTCATTAAATCAGCAATCCCAAAGCTTGCACTGCTAAATTTACTCTCCATGCAGGGCAGACCCAGACTTGCTCAAATGATAAAGTCCAGCAGTCCAAGTCATGTCTCCACCAAGGAACCCCCACCTGAAGACACCCTAGGCTTTTTCCTGAAGATATCTCCCTCTCCCAATGGCGTTTGGGTGCCAGAGACAAGACCAGAGGCTGTGTGCAGCTACTGGCTGGTTTGAGGTCAGGGTTGCAGTGACCAGATGAGACAGTGGTGAATGCAGCAGGTCCCACCCACATCATCTCTGTCCATGCTCATCCTGCAGCTTCCCCCTCCCCTGGGGTTTGTACATCAAACCCCCTCTGTTTAAAGCCAGGTGTCCAGGTTGGACCATGTGGAAGTTGCTGATTGTGTTTTACGGGCCAATACATTTCTCCATTGAAAAGAAAAAATAAAATATCAGATTAATTTTTATTTCTTTCTTGTTCCTTCCTCCTGCAAAGAAATGGGGAAAGGGAAGTCCCAGGGGCCAGCAACCATCACAGAGCAGCACCCAGCCTGGATGCATGCATGGGTTTGGGATCCCCCCACCATTCATGAAACAACACAAAGAATATTATCTGGAATAGATATTAGATAGTCTGGCCAATGCCTGCAATACTTTTCGTTAAGCAAGCAGGACAAAATCAAACTACAAGTGTGACCAGACCTACCGCAAATCCCATCTGAGGATATGAAGCCTGACTTTGTAAAATAAACTCAAATTAAATTTCGTATCCAGGTACTAGAAACCTGCTGACCCAGTTTGGTCTGCCCCTTTGCTCCAGAACTGGGAAGCTGTTTTCCTGCATGTCCAAAGTTTTTAAAATGGGTTGAGTTTTTGATCTTTAACGGGACCACAGCAAACTTCTGATGTTTTAACACGGCCAGAGCTGTCAATAAGCCACCCAGTATCCCAAAGTCCAACTTTCTTTATTTTAACAGACAAGTTCTGCTCCCACGACTTTTTCAAAACAACAACTACAATAAAACCCCCTTTGCACTCAGTATTTCTATTATAGGGTTTGCTGGAGCACAGCAGGACCTTTTCCTGCAGCGAGGGGAAGGGCAGCGCAGCAGGGAAGGGCTCCTGCAAGTGAACAGCATGAAATTTTCATGCAAATTTCCCACCAGGGCCTCTGGAAAAAAGCTCCAGATTTCCCTGCCCTTAATGAATAAATCACTCAGCTCGTTAGCGGAGTCTCCGGCAAGAGGGCAGCAGACATCACCTTTGCTGCTGAGCTGACCAAAGAATTGACATGACCAGGGATAAATATTGCTCTTAAACTGGTGCTGATGAAGCCATGAAAACCGTGCTAGCTCATAATCTCACACACAGAGAAGCAATGTGCGGATAATTGAGATATAAGTGCTGCTCAGGCACCAACTTCAGAGATGTTTTTTCCTCCCTTAGTAGGCAAACAAGCCATTTCCAAGGCAGTGAAGCTCTTTAATGTATGTCTGGAGGGGGCTTTTGCACAGCAGCAAAAACAAAGGGGCTCTGAAAAGGGTCCCTTTATAGAAATATAAATATACATATATATCTCAGCTGCTAGGGCAGATGTGCTGCAGGAGAGGTGTTTTGGCCAGTGTGGTCAGTGCCCTGTGCACAGAGGTGTCCTGGGGCGTTGTGCAAGGTCAGTAGCTCAGGCATTTCCCGAAACACACATCCCATTAATCCCACACAGCCCAGACCTGCAGGAGCCTGTCTGAGTCAAACAGGGCCAGTGATGCTGCCCAGAGCCAGAGTGCATCATCAGGAGGGGGATTCTCTCATCTCTCATCATTCTCTGATGCCCATTAGTGGTACCCGACAGGGGCAGCTCCCCAATTACATCTGGCTCTCCCTCCAGCTCCGCCGTCTCCCTCCTTCCTCATTAATAAAATAAAACGTAAATTTTCTGGAGCTTACCCCCATTACAGAGCACCTGGGTGTCTTATTTTCCTAAGCAGGCACTTTGGATGTGGCAGCAAGGGTTCCAGCTCCAAATCCAGCCTTGGCTCCCCCCATATCGAGTGACCTCAGTCCTCGCATGGGCGCAGTAATAGAGGGAGGAGCAGCATCAGTGGTGCTGGTTCAAGACAAGAAGAGCTCCAGTGTTCGTGGATATGGATGTGCCTGGTTCTCCTGAAGAGTGGGAAGACATTTGAGGTGTCCAAGAGATCATCCAGCATATTCCCAGGCAACAAGGAATGCCAGTGTTGAGGCAAAAGTCTTCTTGTGTGCCCTTCCCTTCCCCACACACCCCAGGGAAAGGCAGGTCAGCGCTCCAGCATTTCGTTTGCACAGGACACTGGCCTGCTTCAAGGCATGGGCATTGCCAGGGAGAGCCTTGATGGAATTTCAAATCTTCCAAGTGAAGCCCTCTGTCACTCAGAGGAAAGCTTTGCATTTTCTCCTATTTGGTACCCTGAGCACTGCCAGGCTAAAAGGTCTCATGGCTTGGTGTCTGCAGAAGCCACAAACTGATTGCTGAGCCTTGTTGTATTTGTGCTGCAGGTTATTTAACTTACCAGTAATAATGCTCTTGGAAAACATGGGAAAACAGCCCCACCTGCCTGTGTCTCCACCCTTGCTCACACTTCTAGAAGGACATTCATGGCACCTGCCACCCTGTCTCTGCCACACACTTCAAACCCCACAGATCCGAGCCAGAGACTCTCAGCACCTCCTTTACTGCACAAGTTTGGTAAATCCAATGCATATCCATGGAATCTAGCTGCTGTAGAGGAAAATACCTATGTGGAAAGCCTGCTACAAGAGAGATAGACTGGCAGTTCCCTGGCTTTCGGTCAATATATGAACTTACGGCAGTTGTCTGCTTTTTAAATTTCATAACTCTCTCACTCCTCAGAGTGGCATAAACAAACACTTTTCTGTGTACACCTCTGACAGCTTTAACTTCAACAGGGCATAGAGGGAAGGAGGCTGATCCCTGACTGTTGAACTGTACTTGTTTCACAGTTCAGCTCCTCTGGCTCTCTGGAGATGTGTCCCTGTGATGGGACAAGCCTCGTACAGCATTCCCAGTCCCATGGCGCTGCTGCAGCTTGTGCTGCTAACACCCTGCTTTCCAACATTTCCCAACAATGCTTTCTTCAAGATAAGAACATTTGGAGTTAGGGAAAAATTCCCAAAATAATACAGATTCAGGCACCATTACTGCTTTAAGCTGCACACTATCTTACCTCATCGTGCCGTGGTGCAGAAGCTCATGACTCAGACACTGGAAAAAGTTGAGTCATATTAGAGCAGTCTCTCAAAGGGCTAATGGAGCCCTCAGGAGCTGCTGGAGAGGAACACTGGATATTTAGATGGACACTGGGTTTATTTAGAAGGCAGGGGAAGGACTGACCTCAGATCTGTCTGCTTTCATGTCATTTCACCTCTGGAATTTCTTCCTCCAGGACCTTAAGCCCTGAGAAGCTTATGCCTCCATCCCTATAAATAGTAGAATGCCAAAACATTGCACAGGGAGATCTGGCTCTGCCAGGGAAAAGAAGGGATGCTGAAGTTGTCTCCTGCATGTTGCACTTTCCCCGCTCTGCACCTCCACCAGCCTGCAGAGCTGGCACACAGAGATGTGGCCCCATGAGGTTTGAGGACATCTCCACGGGGACAGGAGCCAGGTCCAGCTCAGTTTGCAGTGGGAGATGGTGTTCTGGCTTCAGGACATCCTCTGCTCCTAGAAAAACAACTTCACCTTGGTTTCCGTGAGAGGAATTGAAGGACACATTCATCCAGAAGCTAAAGAACATTTTACAGCTGTGAATCACAATTGTGTGAGACAGTTAATTAGGCAATTAGAACAATTAGGTGTTAAAAAGACACGATGTCTAGAAATGAGGGTGAAGAACAAGGAAAGACAGGAAAAATCCTTGGAATTGGGCAGGAAGCTTTTCAAATGCCAATGATGCAGGAACAAGATGCTGGAGAGAGGAGAAGGGAGGAAGGCAGAGGGCAAGGTAAGTTGTCTTGGACAAGGCATGCAAAAATTAATATTTTTCCCTGTGAATTTGTGCGATTTCTGAGGTGGTTGTATTTGCTTATCAGAATCAACAATCAAAAACCTACAGAGGACACCAATTATGTATTATTTGGGCTTTGGAGCCGTTAAGATTTTTTGCAACCTTTACATTTTGATGCTGTGGTAAGCCAGAGGCACCACTTGAAGAACTGTCCTGCCTCCAGGCATGTCCCTGGAGAGCCACATTCCCTATCAGGCTGAAACAGCCTGTTCTTCTGGGGATTACAGTTTGCTTTGTCTGCCTGGGGCTTTTCAGTCTCTTGTGTCTCATACAGGGCTGACCAGATTGTGGTCTTGCCAGAATCAGGTAAAACTGGTTGCAGAGTCATTTCAGGTCTTTGCTTTTTCCAGGCTGTCAATTTGGTCATTTGTTGAGGATCTTCAAGGTGAACCTTGGCCTGGAACAAGGCTCAGAGCTCTGGCTGCCCCCAGCTCTGGACGCTGTTTGCGTGGCTGTGGCTGTCACTGGGCGTGCTGTTGGAGACCTCAGAGAGGCCCCTCTGGAAAAAAGAAAAAATCCCTCCTTCCTTAGGGAGAAGTCAACGTCTCAGGTGCACCAGCCAAGAGAAAGAGCATCTGCAGGGCTAAAGAACTCATGGAGATCAACACAGCAAACTCCACACAGGCTTTTCCCCTGCTCTGCCAGGAGCTGCTCTGCCTCCCATCCCAGGGAGCAGATCCAGCACCAGGATGGAGAAGGGACCGTGGTTCCAGACTGGGACTTTGAGAGGTGCTCAAAGATTGCCCCATTTCTCTTCTTGGGAAAAGGGTTTGTCTGACTTGCCCTCTGAAAAGCTCCAAAAAGAAAAATGGAGCAAGAAGTTGGTTTTTTTTTTTTTGGGCTGTAATTCAGGTAACCAGGTGAAGCTTATATATAGCTCTGCTCCTGAATTTCTGGGGTTCCATGACCACTTTCTGGCTTGCCCAGGCACTGCTGCCCATAGATGTGGAAAGCAGTACTGATTCTCCTTGTCAAAGCCTGCCTTGTGAAACCACTCTGGCACAGGTAGACTTTACTCTCCTCTTGCAGCAGCAGCACAGGCAAGCTCAAATTGCTGATTGTGACACCCAAGGCTTTTTCAGCATTCATCTCTGCCTCACACGGGGCTCTCCAGCCTCCCACCACCCAGAACAGGATCTGAGCTCCTCCCCAGCCTCCTCACTCTGCACCACATCTCCACTGTGCCTGCTCAGGCTGCCATCCCCCTGCCTCCCACCCTCAGCTCCCCTCTCCCCTTCCCCAGCTCTTTGCACTGCTCTCAATGGAAGGCAGAAAAAGCAAATTTTAAGTGCAAAAGGCATTTTCTGGGTTTCACTGGTTGTGTGTTTGCCCTGGTGTTTGGGAAGGGTCTGGTACAGCATATCCTTGCCGAGGTGCAAGGTGCCATGGCATTTTTCTGTCCTGCCACCACACCAGCATCTGTGCTCAGCTGGAACAATTCCTTCTTCACCCAGCAGGCAGCTGGAAAACCATTATCAAGATTTTCTTTCCATTTTCTGTGCGTGCCAGCAGGGCAAAGGGGACAAACACAAGGTGACTATTGCTCCTCTCTTCCCCTGTGCCTGCTTCACAAACCCTCCTGTGACTTTTATATTCCACTCATCCTCCCTTGCATTTTTTTTATATTTCACCTTCACTCTCTTGCATTTACTGTGGCCAAAAATCACTTTTAGCTCTGATTTCAAAAAATTTCTCAGTGCCTTTTTGCCAGCATTTCAGGGCTATAGCATCTTCCTGGGCACATCTGTTCATTCCTTTCTCTGCCTCCCACAATTCTGTCCAAATCTCAGCACACAGGATTAGGCACACACCCCTGTTCAACAAATGCCCTTTTACTGTTGCTGCTGTACTTCAGTGCCAGCTATGTCCAAGTTTTTTAGGAAGTTTGTTACCACAATCAGGTTTCACAATGAAGTTCACTTTCTCACAAGCCCACTGTCCCTCTTCTCTAAGTGGCTAAGGTACCTTAATGTTTATTTGTTTAAAAAACAACTTTATCTATTTAAATGAAGCATGCAATGGCATTAAAAAGTGGGGGGAAAAAAAAAAAAAAAGAAGTGGATTAGATACCAAACTTACTGAAGCAAATGGGAGTTTTGTCCCTGACATAAGCCAAGCTGGGGTTTCACCCAGAATCTGAGAGAGCACAGATGAGCAGATAATAGAAACAAGCCAGCTGTGAAAGCTGGATCTGCAATCCCAGCCCGAGCTCTGCTTCCCCACACAAGGGTTACAGCATGGCTCTGCCTCTAATTGCTGTAGGAATTGCCATCCTATTGCATTTTCTGCTACTCCATCACTGAAAGAAGGACACTTCTGATACAAATGACAGGGGAAAAAAAAAAAAGAAAAGCAAACCATAAAACCCATAGGTATTATCCTGCCTCATGCACTTATGAAATGTGAAGGTTATTACTACAGAGAGGAATTAAGCTACAATGCTGATGCTCTGTCTCGCTGAGGGTTTACAGAGTGGTAATTAAGAGCTACACTTTCTGCATAAGAGAGCTCTTCTGCTGCAGATGAATAAAAAACATTTCTGCTTGTTTTAATCAGGTATTGATGGATGGCGTTAATCAGCTACGATAACGTGCATCAGCATCTCCCTTGTCCTCTGCAGAGCTCCTGGAGCTGCTGGATACCCCCAGCACCCTCTCTTCTGGTCTGGACCACAGCCCACACTGCTGAGGAGACATGCAGAGGCTGGATCTAGTAGGACAGGGAAAACACCAACCCCACTGTTTATTTGTTTCAATATTTCCAGCATTGTTTTGGAACCCCTGCAGCTTCGCAGACACCAAACCCTGAAATGCCTGAGCCTGCATGAATGAAAACCCTTTTCCCCAGGTCAGGCTGCTGTTGCCCATGGGCATAAATCACTGGAATGAATTTCAGAGCCAGTGACACAAGAAGGACACATTTCTGCAGCAGAAAGGGACTCTAAGGACTTTATGTGAGTGTCTCTTTCCCAATGGTCTTTACTCACCTCCATGGGCAGCCTGGTCTGGGAGGCTGCAGGAGGACGTCAGGAGCCCTGTGGTGCTTTGAAGGTCTCTTTGCACACACATCCCACAGCACTGGGAGCTGTCATTCCTGGGAGGCTGGGGAATCTCCCTGTCATGGGCAGGGAAGCAGCAGGGCAAGGTTAAAGCCCCCTGCACTGTGTTCAAAGCCAGGAATGCAGGTTGCATTAAGCATACCTGGGAAGTTTGGGGTGAGCTGATTATTCACCACACAACAGCAGGAACTTGCTCAAAACAGTCTCCAGTGCCACAGCCCACGATGGGCACCAGGGCTCAACCCAAAACCTGCTCAAGGTTACTGAATCATTCAGAGCTTCCCATCTGCTTGGCAGCTTTTGAGATTGGGCGAAAAAAGAAGTGCAGAAGACACATAAATGTGGCTGGTGGGAATGATCTCCACTGCCCTGGAGTGCAAGTGGTGAGAGAGGGGAGAGAACAGTACAAATGCAGGGGCCTGAAACCCAGACACCCAGTGCTGCTCCTCTGTTTATCCACAGCACTGTCCTTGCCAGGTTTGAGGGGTTTTCATCCAAGGGAAGCTGTGAAGATGAGCAGACTGTGAGAGACAGCTGAGCCTCCCTCCTCAGAAAACTCTTCTGTTACATCTTCTGCCCATGGAAAAGTTGGAAACAATTTTTCTTGTCCTCCTGCTTGTCCAAAATCAGCAGGGGACTTTCTCCAGCATCTGTCTCCTTGGAACATCACGGGCAGCTTTCATTTTATTTTCAAGCACATTTTTAAAGTGCAGGGAGAGAGAACAGCCCCTGGATGCACCTCAGCAGAGGGCCAAGCTGGGTGCCAGAGGCAAAGCATCACGCTCAGTGCCAGTGGGTGCAAACACTCGTGCCCTGTGGTCCTGCTCAGTCCTGCAGCTGCCAGAGCTCAGAGCCACAGCTGAGGGGGAGCAAAAGAGGATAAAATGGAATTTCTTTGAGTGAAAATAGCCTTCCAAGGACACAGCTGTTACTCTGAAGAGCGGGGCAGGACAAGCCACAGGGGTCTTGCTTTAGCATGCTGCTCATTGCCAAAGGCACTGTCTGAAGGAAGGGAAAGGACCATTGGGAAGCACAGGTAGGGCAGCCCTGGCTCCAGGTGAGCAGCACAAGCATCTCTGTGTTGTTGCTCTAGGCAAGACAAAGCCTTGATCATGAGTTAAGGGAGTGCATAAATGCCTGGGCAGTTTGTGGAGCAGTCCATGAGCCTGTTCCTGCAGATACATTGAGTATCTAGCTGTGAGTCCATGGAGGAACTGTGGCAATTGCAGGAGCAAGACCTGGAAGCAAGACTCTGGTGTGGAGCCCACCATGGGATTCCTGTCCCACTGGAGTGAGGGAAAGGTGATGGACAGAGACATTTCCCAAATCACTCTGAACAGAAAGAGGCCTCTCCAGCACGTGGTTACAACCATGGCCTCTTCAGCGTCATGATTATAGATGGGACTGGAAAAACGCAGACAAACAGCAGAGCTGGTGTCTCAAAGTGGGTGGATTTGTGATTTCTTGGTTAAACTTTCTAAACAGAAGTCAAGCAGAGAGACACAAGCGTAAGGAAAAATGCCAGTTCTTGAACAGGTTGGCTTTGTGTTGGTCCAGATCTGCCTCTTATGAGAAGGCTTCTAGTTACCATGAAGGAAAAAAAAAATCACAAACCCCAGTGTGGTTTTGGCTTTTAACCAGCTCTTAGTGAAACCAGGAGTCACAACTTCATTATGTTGACTTTTACAGACCCACAAGGACTTGCAGATGGTTTCTCCCACTGCCTCAGGCTGCAGAGGTTGCAGATCCTGCCTTTTTCCCCAGCCTGGGACAGAAAATCATCCAAAGCCCTGGGACAGAGAAGGTTGATGCTCAAAACATCCAGAAGGACTTTCTGTCCAACCTCTGTTGAATGGAAGAGGTGACAAAGGAGCCAGCACTGTCCCCAGCCTGCAGCTGCACTGCAGAATGCAGCTTCTTGGAGGAGGACTGAGCTGTCAGTAGTGAGTGATAGCACTGCACATCTCCTTCCCAGGGACAGGGATGTCCTTCCCAGCGACAGGGATGAGAGGAAGAAGGACTCACATTTCCCAGATTTTTAATCCCCTGCTGTAAAGTGCTCCAGTGCAAGAGCTACAGAGACTACAATCTTGGAGCATGGGAATAACTGAGAGCAGCCTTTGCTGTAAAGTGTAAACAAACAAACAAACCAAACCTTCAAAAAAGCAACAGCAAACAAGTCCAAGGTTACTGGCCTATACACGTGATTTCTAAGGCTGACTTTCTTTTTTTAAAACCAAGGTTGACTCTCTCTCAGAGTTATTGTTTGGATTACAGTCTTGCCCTGAAAGAGGATGAATCTGCCTCTCTGTGCCAGCAACAGAAAATGTTGTTATTCACATCTCTCAGGAGGTGCTAGACAAAAGTAAGCACTGCCTGTAAATAAGCACTGTCTTAATAATTAATTGCCAGCACAGAGAGCACAATAGAAAAGCTCCAGAAATACCTTATTACAAGTAAAATTTCAAACTAACAATGCATGAACAGCTTCTGAAAAGGCCTCCAAAAAGCAGACCCTGAATTTCAGAGGAGGGTAAAATGCTACCTATCAACTAGTCTCTGCTCTCTTAATAAGAGGCCTCTTATTCAGGTTCAGGTGAGGCAGCACATAGCCCAAAAATGAGTCCCCATCAGCAGTCCCTGGTTGCCAAATGGGAAAATAAAAAAGTTTCAAAGTAGCAGGGATGAGTAAGCTATGGCAAGGTCATAGCGAGCAGGGAAGAGGAGGCAGGAGGAAATGGAGAGGGAGGGGAGATGGATGGATGGATGGATGGAGGGAGGGATGGATGGATGGATGGATAGAGGGATGGATGGATGGATGGATAGAGGGATGGATGGATGGATGGATAGAGGGATGGATGGATGGATGGATAGAGGGATGGATGGATGGATGGATAGAGGGATGGATGGATGGATGGATAGAGGGATGGATGGATGGATGGATAGAGGGATGGATGGATGGATGGATAGAGGGATGGATGGATGGATGGATAGAGGGATGGATGGATGGATGGATAGAGGGATGGATGGATGGATGGATAGAGGGATGGATGGATGGATGGATAGAGGGATGGATGGATGGATGGATAGAGGGATGGATGGATGGATGGATAGAGGGATGGATGGATGGATGGATAGAGGGATGGATGGATGGATGGATAGAGGGATGGATGGATGGATGGATAGAGGGATGGATGGATGGATGGATAGAGGGATGGATGGATGGATGGATAGAGGGATGGATGGATGGATGGATAGAGGGATGGATGGATGGATGGATAGAGGGATGGATGGATGGATGGATAGAGGGATGGATGGATGGATGGACTGATGGATGGACAGGTGGATGGATGTGGTCTGTGAACATGGTCAATAAGAAATATCATCCTATGGAGAGAGCAGCCACCAGCATCTCCTTCTCTGTGAAGTTTCATCCAGCAGCAATAGGAAAAAGAGGAAGGTGAGGAAGGCAGGACCTCTTTAGGCCCTCTCAGGGAGCACAGACTTTATCTGAGAAATTTAAGGTATGAGGCACATGAAGAGGACAAGCTTTATTGAAATAACTTACAAAAGCAAAGAATATAAAGTGGTTTATGTCCCAAGCCTGTCAGTGTTTTAGAGGAATAATGCCCTTAACAACATTCTTTAAGCCCTTAATAAGTCCTCTTCTCTTCTCTTCTCTTCTCTTCTCTTCTCTTCTCTTCTCTTCTCTTCTCTTCTCTTCTCTTCTCTTCTCTTCTCTTTCCTATCCCATGATTTAGGACAATTCAAACCTCACTTTAAGCTATCATTAGCAAGTAGAGGAGAGATGGCAGTGACAGGAATGATGGAGAAGACACTGTAAATAGAAAAAAAAACCCAAAACCCACATTCAAGCAGAATTTATAATTCCCATACAAAGGAAAATAGTGGTAGTGATGCACATTGAACCAAGGAAATCATCCTGCAGACTGACTACTGGCTAATTAAATTTCTTACTTAGCATACATTAACTGAGCTGCAACTGGCACTTCACTGCACTTTGGCATGAGCCAAACCTATGTCCCTCAGCAGTGAGAGAAATGCCACAGGAGTAGAGCGAGGCAGCTTTATTCTACACTACACCCACGCTGAAGTGCAGCCAGAGTCAGAGGACAGCCAGGACATGGGGCCAGCTGCAGGTGGGGCTGTGGCTCAGCTCTGAGTGAGCCCTGTGCAGGATCACAGCCCTGGCACAGCACTGCAGCATGTGCAGCCCTCAGGTAAAAGGCCACGGTGTGCCCATGGCAGGGCAGGGAGGTCACACTGGTGACTTTTCAGTGGCTGTGCTTCAGACGTGCTCTGACTGTGAACCACGAGCGCGTTCTGATCCAACAACCCTGCTCGTGAGAGCTGGAGCAGAGGGGTCAAATCAGATTTCTTCTGGTACACAGGTCTGTTTTGTGGCTGGAGATTCATTATTTAGCAATTTTGCTGAGGACAGGAGGGCTGCACTAGGACACAGTGACTGTGTGCTGATGACACAGCTCTGGGACAACAGATCAATACACCTCTCCCTGCCCACACACTCCCACACCCTTAAAGGCTGATGGCCTTCAGGTGAAATGTTCAGACACCTCAGGTCTTAAACAGCTACAGCTGTGTTGCTTTTTTTCTGGAAACACAGTGGCATCACCATCAGAGCCCACCAAAGATCCCCTAACAGTCTGAGCCAGGAACAGGAAAGCAGCCAACCATGCTGGGTAGCCCAAAGATTAGATGAGAAAACTCTCCTGTCACCCTTCCAGGTTTGCATCCTGCCAGTGCTGCCCTGATCTCCCATACTGCTATGGGGAGCCTAAAAGCAAAATGCTGAGTGGAGACACATCGGTGTTTTCACCTTTCTGGGGCATTTCACAGCCTCTGTCACTCAGCATCTCCATGGGCACAACTGAATAGCACCAACCACGGCCTGACACCATCAGATGGGCAAAGAGCCTTCCTAAGGCCTCCAGAGAGCAGCCCCCCCCAGCTGGCAATTACTGCTTTTAGAAAGGGATTAGTGGGTAATGGTACAAAAATGCCCACACGGGAGCTGGCAGCTGCTCTTATGGAAAACTCTTCCCCTTGGTTTGCTTCAGTCTGGTTTCAGGGAGCCTTTGGGAGCAGGATGCTGCCATGATGCTGGAGTTCAGGCTTAGGTAAGTGCTGAATCACAGCAAACATTTCACTTAAAAGTGGACTTCATTCTAAATGTAACAGAGAGATGGAATTATTTTTTTTCTGAATTTTAGTCATAATATACACATTCCTTTATGAAACCATGTAATTCTTAATCAATATTTAAATCTTTAAATTATGTAAATTTATTGATTTTTTTTTTGCATTTTTTCTGTCCTTTGCTGCTAAATGACCAGAAAACTTGGTGGCAAAACTCTCCATCATGCAATTTTTCTCCCCTGCATTAGGACTGAAGATAAAATACTCAGCAAAGTTCAGTTGAGTCTGCAACTCAGTGACAGGAAGGGATCAGTCCATGAGGGTTCAGAGGGTGTATCTCCAGAATAGAAGGCAGGAAAGATCCCACCATGAACCACAGGAAGGGTCATCCCTGTATCCCAGGCATGTTCTTCCATCTGTCTGGACTGCCTGAAAAAGTCTTCCTTGCCACAATGATCTCTTGTGTGTTACACAATCTTTGCTGAACAGTTACCCCAAAACCATTGTGGTTTCTTGGTGGGTAAAACAATTCCCACCCCTAACAACCATAAAACTCTTTGGGACAAGAACAGCCATCAAACTGGAAAGCCCTTGAGTCGAAGCTCTGTGATGACCAGCTGAAGCCTTTCAGAGCAAGAGAATCAGTCACCATTTCCTGCAGATCAATGTTCCTCCAAACCCAAACTTCAAGGTCAGTTAAAGTTTTCAAAATGTGCCTGATAAAAGTTCTGCAGTGCTGCCTCTCCAGAGCCTGGCTTGAACGGAGAGCGTGTGGTAACTTTGCTCCTGTCTGGATGTCTGATTCCCTGCTTGGATCCTATTATCATCACTCACTGGGGACACCAGCTACGTTTGAAGGAAGCCAAGCCTTCCAGCTTGTCAGCTCTGAAATATGTTGCCTGAGGCTGCCCAGGCTCTGGTTATTCCTCATTCTGTGTGTGGGCTAAGGGTACCTGCAGCTCTCACCCTCTTTGCTCTGCAGATGGATTTATCCTTGGACTGCTGCTGTTTGCAAAGAGGGGGGAGTTGTCTGCAGCACAGGACAGGAACAGCCTTTGCCCTTATTAAACTTAACATTACCCAGAATTGCAGTGCCCCAAAAGGACAGAGGATCCATTGCCCAGTGAAACCCAGCAGTGAGGCCAGCCCAGGCTGGCTGCTGGTCTGAAGCTGGAAATACCTCTCTAATTCCCCTCCAGCTTGTTTACCTTTCACCCTTTATCATCCATGTGCCACTCTCTGCCTATTTCCTCTCACAGTGCATCATCTCTAAGGAAAGAGAGGGTGCTGTCAGATGGAAGCAACAACCCCCACAGCCTCCCCCTACTGATGCCAGAATGATTTTTTGCTTTTTCTGTTATACCTCTCTTACATACTCTTTTATATAGTTTTATGTATTCTTAGTGCTTTTAGCCTGCATACTTGTAACTTTCCAAGTCTGATAACTCAGCTCAGCCCCACAGCACTGTTAAGCCAGGAGACCAAACATCCTGGGAGCCCCAGACACCAAGGGCCTCTCCGGAACATATTTTTGTAAACTAAGATAGGCCGATCCAGGGGAAGGTTCTTCAGAACGAGGAGTTCACTGGAGCTTCTCATTGGGGAATCTTTGATAAATATGCTAATTTTGCAAGGTCTATAATTATGTGTGTTTTAGTGTGAGTGGAGTACATGCATTTTCAGGGCATTCCACCTGGACCAAGTGCTGTACCCCAGGATCCTGAAATAAATACTGAGGTAAAAACCCCTTTTCCCCATAAACCATGTTTTGATTTTAATTTTAAGACTAGGGAAAGGTATAACTATGACAACACCCACCCTCCTGGTGGTGGGGCAGCGGCTCTGGGATTTGGCATCTCTGCCACACTCCAATTCCTTGCAGGAACACCCAGAACTGCAGCTCCTGGAGCATATGCCTGCACCACAGGATGCCTGGAAGCGTGGACGTGTCAGGACTTCAGAGCACCATTCCAAATGCAGCCAGCAGCTGCTCAGGGAGATGTGCAGGGAGGCCTTCCCAGAGTGCGGCCAGCACAGGGCATCCTCCTCCAGAGCCACTGGAACTGGGCATCCCAAAGGGGAAAATGAGGGAGCAGGGACACAGCCTGGCACCCTTGGCCAGCAGCATGGGGCCATGCAGGGCAGACACGTGTGGTCACTGCTCTCTCAGGTGTCTGTGCGAGGCCAGGAAAGGAGAGTGTGCCAAATGAGGGTGGGACGAAGCAGCACCCCAAGCTCCAGCCCTGGGAGCACATCTGCCCTCCCACATCCAGGTAAATGCCCTGGCTGTGGTCAGGAGCTTTGGGAGCTGCCACTCTCTCTACAGTGGTATGGACTCAAGGAGGAGCAGTGTTTGGACACCTGAGGTTTTACATTTACATTCCCCACTTGGCCCAGGCATTCCCAGGCTGCCTCAGCAGGACGGGATGCCAGAGGGTGAAATCCATTCATGCTGCAACTTGGGGGAACTCACTCAAGCTGAAGCGAGCTCCCAGGTGCTGGTGGGAGGCTGTGGTGAACATCCAGGTGCCAAAAGTCAAGCCAGAAAGTCAAGGCAGGGAAGTGCTGCATTGCTGTGAGGGTGGTCGCAGGAGTGGTGCATCAGGTTGGGGGGACCTGCTGCTGAGGGGGTTTAGAGAGGGGGACTGTGGAGGGCAGGCTCAGGGACACAGGTGTGAGGGTGTCACAGTCCTGTGACACAGGGCCCCAGTGCCACCAGCTGCTCCTCCCTCACAGGAGCTGCCAGGATGCTTCATTCCGGGTTACAGGAAGAAAGCTGTATTGCCATGCCGTGAAGCAGAGCTCTTCCTCACATATCTCAGCTGGGAAACTTTCCTTTTCTAAAGAAGTCTTAGGTGAAGAAAACCTTTCATGTTCAGTGGCTGTTTTCCCTGCGAAAGCACTCCCAAGCCTTTCTGCGGGTCTGCTGCAGCTCAGCCATCGCTCCATCTAGTGGGAATCTGCTGTACAGAGCTGAGACACCAGCGGTGGGACACAGGGAAGGCTCCGGGACAGCCACCGCTGCTGCTGGGACCGAGGGGAGCAGCCAAGTCCCGACCTCCTCTTCTGCTGCGATACCCACAGAGGGTCCGGGCAGGAGGGAGGATCTCACCAGAGCTGGCAAGAGCAAAGCAAGGATTCCGATTTTATGGCTCACGTGGCCCTGAATGTCTGCACAAACCACTGAACTAGAGGAGTGAGTGCTCCTTGTCCACCCCCATGAAGGCAAACTGTGAAACTCGATGGAGTTCAGGTGAGGATTTGAGTGGAGGTGTCACCTTCCACTGTTCCATCCCACTCCTTACCTCTCCTCCCATTCTGGGGATGCACGTCCCTCCTAACTTTATCCCTTTATTTTCAAATTTCCTTTGATTCTTGTTAAAAAACGTATTAGATTAGATCAAAAAGTAAGCCTTTAAGCCCAGAATCACTGTCTGCTCTATAACTCCCACCACCACGATGACAGCCAAACAGGTTAAAGATCAGTTCAGCCAGAGAACAGAAAAAATTCCCCTAAAGTTAAAAGAGAAAACTGAGAGGTACCACATGAGAAAGAGAGGGACACCAGCACGGGTTGTTACATTTTTAGCTAAGCAAGCTTATGCAATGTTCTCTGCAGTTGCAGGTGCTAATTTTCCTGCCTCTCCTCTGTCTTCAAGCACTGAAATTCCCTGTCCACTGCTCAGTGTTAGCAGAGATAACAGACCCAAAAATACTCAGAACTCTGAGTGAAAACAGGTGCCTGCATTGAATGATAAACTTAAATATCCTCATGGAAATCAGTGACATTCCTGCATATCTGTGAAGCCGCACAGGATAAAGTCCCCAGAAAGCAAGTGGTGTTTGTTCTGCCATTCTAGAATCCATTTCTTTCTCGTGGAGTGTGGAGAGAGATGAGATGAGATTAGCTTTTACCTGGCTCAGTACCATCACTGTGGTTTTGAATAGGAAAGGGAAAGCCAGAGGAGTAAATCAAATTCATGGACACAAATTCCCATTGGTGTAGGACTGACATTGCTGCTCTGGTTCATAAACTCCCCACATTCGAGGCCTCACACAGATTGGAGAGCTGCTTTTTCACAGTCAGAGTAAGCCCTGGAATAGCATAAAAGGCCCAAATTCAGTGAGACAGCTCACGTGGCACGAGGCTGGTGCTGGTGTTCTGGAGCAGTTTCTAATCTCGGGATGCCGCAGTGCTGTGGGACAGAAGCTGTGTGGGGACAGGAGCTTTGTGGGGACAGCAGAAGGGACTGAGCCTGTCAGAGCTGTCTGCTCTCAGTGCTTGCTGCACACAGGACCTCCCTCCAGGAGCACAGCAGTGAACAGTCTCACCCCAGCCCACCGCTGGAAGCACTGGGAGCTCGGTGTGAGCGCTGGGACAACTCACAGTGGGGCACTGGCAGGGGGACATCTCAGCTGAGGTCTGAGCAGGGATGTGCAGAGGAACTGGGATGGGATCAGATCCCCAGGGTGCAGCCCCACACTCTCAGCCTCACAGGCAGCAGCAATGCTGGCAGCTCTCAGAAGGCAGCTCAACTGCCTGAATTCGAGGCTCAGGAGTTCAGCTTTCCCCAAACACATCTGCTTCTCCAAGTGCTGCCCCAACAAAATCCAAAATGGGAACAGCATCAGTCAGTGGAGGCATCAGGAGGACTGTTTTTTTGCAGCCTTAAAAGTGGCCTGGGCTGTTGTGGTTCATGACAGAGAAATACCTCAGGCTGCCCAAATTCCCTTGGGGTGAGACACGTGAGGGCAAGGTGCCCCTTCTTACAGGGTGGGTGGGCAGAGGTGTCACTCTGCATGCCAGGGGCAGCTCCACACCTCAGTTCTCTCTTGGAAAGGAAATCCCTCTAAATAAACCCCTGGAAGCTGTAGCAGTATTAGGGCAGGAAAATAGTAATTTTCCTCATATTTAAAAGAGGAAAAATCAAGCATGTTCACTTGTATCAGCAGTAGTGTGAGCAGCAGGACCAGGGCAGTGACAGTCCCCCCGGCATTCATCGCTGGTGACACCACACCTCAAATCCTGTGCTCAGTTTTGGGCCCTTGCTGCAAGAAAGACACTGAGGCAACGGAGTGGGTGAAGGGTCTGGAGCACGAGTCTTATGGGGAGAGGCTGGGGGAGCTGGGCATGTTCAGCCTGGAGAAAAGGAGCTCCGGGAAACCTCTCTTTCTACAACCACCAGAAAGGAGGCTGTGGCCAGGTAGAGATCGGTCTCTTCTCCCAAGCAGCAAGCCATAGGACAAGACAAAACGGCCTCAAATAGCTTCCCAGTGCCAAAGGAGGTTTAGATTGGATATTANGCTCAGTTTTGGGCCCTTGCTGCAAGAAAGACACTGAGGCAACGGAGTGGGTGAAGGGTCTGGAGCACGAGTCTTATGGGGAGAGGCTGGGGGAGCTGGGCATGTTCAGCCTGGAGAAAAGGAGCTCCGGGGAACCCTCTCTCTTTCTACAACCACCCAAAAGCGGGCTGTGGCCAGGTAGAGATCGGTCTCTTCTCCCAAGCAGCAAGCCATAGGACAAGACAAAACGGCCTCAAATAGCTTCCCAGTGCCAAAGGAGGTTTAGATTGGATATTAGGAAAAATTCCTTCCCCGAAAGGGTGGCCAAGAACTGGAACACGCTGCCCAGGGCACTGGTGGAGTCACCATCCCTGGAGGTTCTGAAAAGGCGCACAGATGTGTCACTGAGGGACGCGGCTGAGCGGTGGGCTGGGGGTCAGGGCTGGACCCGGAGATCCCGAGGGTCTTTTCCATGAGGAGCGATCCCGGGAGCGCGCGGTGCCCGCAGTGGCGCGGGGCGGGCGGCAGAGGGAGCCAGAGGCCGCGCTGAGCGCTGGGACGGCAACACGGACACGGACACGGGTATGGACACGGACACGGACACGGACACAGGTATGGACACGGACATTGGACACGGACACAGGTATGGACACGGACACGGGCACGGACACGGACACAGGTATGGACACGGACACGGGCACGGACACGGACAC
>VZRF01000914.1:180624-386780 GCA_013396875.1 Vireo altiloquus
ACGGACATGGCCAGGGGCACGGACACGGACACGGACACGGACACGGACACGGACACGGACACGGACACGGCGGGAACTCCAGGATCCGCCGTGTCGCTCCCGGCCCCAGTTTCCCCGGGGACACACCGCGCTCCGTCGGTGGAACAGCTGGCCAGGACCTTGTCACCGCCTGTTTTTCCCCTAGTCCCCCCCAGCCGCTGTTTCGGGAGCGGCTGCTGGGGATGCTGCCCTGGAGGGCCCCGGGGCTGCGGGCGCGGAGGGCGAGCGCTGGGAGCCAGGAGGGACAGCGGTGCCAGCAGGGTGTCACTGTGACACATCCCGGTTCAGAGCTCCCAGCAGTGACATAATCCTGCACTTTCACCTCTTCCTTTCCCTTCACACGCTGTTAGGTGTTACAGGAGTACTGTACGGGAGTGCCAGGATTCAGGCTCTGGGCTGTTGTGTCCCCCTTGTGCTGGCCTTAGTTCTTCAGGGACCCACACAGACCCTTCCCTTTCCAGCCCAGGTGTGTTGATGCTGTGGGTCACCCTTTGTGAGGGGTCTGGTCCAGGGTTCAGCTCAGTGCTGTGATTTGCTGCCCTTACTGCACAGCATTGTCTTTTTGAGACCCAATATCCAAACTAATTTCCTATTTCTGTGATTCTTTCAATCTCCTCTTACAAAACAACTAGTAGAAAACATGTCTCAGTCAAGGGAGGGGGAACAAACAGAGAGACTTCCACAAGTGTCTGTGATTGAAATTCCAAAGGCAAGGGGATGCTAAGCACAAATCTGGGTGTATCCTCCAATGACATGGAGGTGATCACACACCTCGCAATGAAAAACTGTTGACTAAATAATTCCTTTTACTGTTACTTTTCTTCCCAGGAAGCCAGTTTGAATTGCCTGTTGGAGTCTCCATTTAACCCAGCTCCATTTGCCTGATCAGTGCTGGCTTCAGAGTGGATCCTTTCCTCCTATGGGGAATCAAGGAATCGCCTCCAGCAGCCTCTGTGCACCTCCTGGCTCATCAGAGTGATCCCACCTGTACCACAGCCAGTATTTCAGCCTATACTCTGAGTCATAAACAACTACTTCAGTTAATAAAAACCAATTCTGGATGACTCTGAAGAGCCCCTCCTCTCTACCAACAGGAGGACTAATAAGGGACAATGTACTTGCAGACAATATTTTTCCTTTTCTTCTTTAGGCTGAATATGTACATTCAGCTTTTAAATTCATTTTCATAAGAAGAAGAAAAATTAGCCTGGATTCAGATTGCCAAAAGTGTTGGAAACCCAAGCTGTCTCTGAATCCCAAATAAAAGCAAACCATTGCAGCAACTGAGATGCTGCTGTCCCTCAGAGGTGCAGGGATCACACCTGAGCACGAGACTCCAGACGTGAAGTATTGCTCTGCAAAGATGCTAAGCACCCTAGACAGGATGAATCCACAATTTTCTGAAGCCACAAGTGCCAGATATTTCCACCAGTCTTGGAATGATTCCTTCATTGTGATGCTCATTCTCGTTAGAGCTGATCTTGTTTGAGTAAGCCTAATTCATGGCATTAGCTATAAACTGCAACTCCCTTTATAATAATTTTCTTCTCTCCTATTTTCATTCCATGGATATATTTTGTTAGGAAATGCTGTTCTTGTGGCTCTCAGCATCCTCACAGCTACAAAACTTCTTCTTGAATCAGAACTCCTTAAAGTTATGAAAACTCAGTTTAAGGAACCATGATGTGACCTGAAGCATCTTCATGAAAGACTAAGAGCAATCTGTGAAGCACATCAGCAGTACATTTGTATGGGTAAAATTACACATGAATATGTTTTTAATGTTTTATTCATAGCTGCATCACACAGATAAATTATAGGGTACCAACTGTGTGACAAGACATAATTAGGAGCACTATTTATTTTAATTAAGGTGTATTATTAGATGTAGTATTCCAGCTCCCCAGAGGTGCAGCAATAGCTCTCTGAAGGGATGTATGCAAAACATCTTCTCGTCATACAAGAAATCTGCTTCACGTGCTGTAATTCCTGTGCAAAACATACTTGCAGAGGAAAACATCTGCCTCTTGTGAGAGCTTAGGAAATCCTGCTTTGCTGGTGAACATGAGAAATGGGGTTTCACGAGGAAAGTATTGCTGCAATACAGGGACTGAACAAGTGGCAGAAGAGACTCTCAGCTTCTGACATAATCCATATTGATGGTGAAAAATTTTGTTGCTTGGTGTCGTGGGGACGTCCCTTGCTGGCTGCAGATGTTTTGTCTGGGCTGGCATCAGGCATCCCTGCAAATGCATGTTCCCTGTAGATGAACAGGTGAGTTTTCCAGTGTTTCTTTTCCAGGTTTAGAGGACACAATTGTATCTGCTCATCTTTTACAGGTGTCAGACAGAACTTCTGCCCGACACAGGCTGAGCTCAGAGCTGTCACTTGGTGAGGGCAGACACTCTAGATGGTGCTTTTGTTTCCTACTGTTGAACAGGTAAAGGAAAAACTTCACACTCCAAAGTCTACTCAGCCACACACATCTGGCTTTCTGCCTGCCCTGGGTGCTGCTCCCTGCATCCTTGGCTGGATTGCAGCAGCATCCCTGGAGTTGGCAGCTGCAGCCCTGCTCTCACCCTGGTCCCAGCTGCCTCCCAGTGCCCAGGCTGCTACTGGGACAAGGAACCACCCAGCACAAGGCATTTCCTCAGGCAACACCACTTTTTTATGAAATTATTCCAGGCCAGTTTAGGTAAAATATCATTTACAGAGAGAGGGAATAGCTGAAAACATAGCAGTGACACCAAATGCTGAACTGGGACAATCTTTCTCCCCTCAACACAGGTTGCTACATCCATATCTAGAAGTCCTAAAGCCACAAAATGGGTCTTGGAAGCAGGGATTGAGGGGAGCCTGGCATTGGGCAAACAGGGTGAATGAGGACCCTGACAGGCAGCACCCTCCTGCTGTTTCTGCAGAAGAGCTGGGTCTCACCGTCCTGGTTTCTGCCCATGATCAGTTGACTTTGAGATGTCACACTGGGATGATGAGACTTCTCCTGGAGTGGCCAAGGACTTAGGGTTTTTAAACAATATTTCAAAGAGCCTGTCATTTTAAGCCACTTTGGGAAAGTTGGAGGAGTTAATCACCATTTCCATGAGTGGAAAAAAGATGACAAGAACTATCTCTAGAGAAAGTTTCCATCCCTGAAGGCCAGAAACACTGATTCCTGTCTCTTTGCAAGAAACATCAGAAGGACGGCGATCTCTGAATTTTAATGCATGCTTCTGCATGTGATTAAGCCCCTGTGAGAAGGTGGCAGCAGTGCTGCTGCCTGTAGGGATCCCTGGAAATTCGTGTTGGCAGGGGAAGGAGAGGGCAAACAAAGGTCAGAGCAATATCCAGGATGTCCTTTACCATATCTGCTTTGCTCCCAGCACACACAGAATTGCCTGAGCTCCACTCTGGGTTACTGCAGCCACACAGCCAGTGCAATCCCACCCCAGCACAGCTGCTCCAGCCCCTTTGCCATGATTTTTGGGGCTGATTTATGAGTGGGGAAGAAGGAGCTGCCAAGAGCAGCCACCGAGTTGCCATCTTTGTTCCACTTTCATGTCTGTAGTCACTGTTTTATTACAAACGTGGGTACTGAGGGGCCAGGCTGACCAGCCTAGTGTGAAGGCTCCTCACACCATGATTTCATATTATCTTTTCTCCCTGTAAAAGCTGATCTGATTAACTAGACTCAAAACCCACAGCTGTCTGCCAGGTAGGTGCTGGTGCCTGGGAGGGAGCCCAGCTAGATGCAGGTCGAGGCAAGGTGATCTATGGGGTCATTCTTGAGTGAAATAAACAGCAAAAGAGGGTGGCTGAGCTGCACTCCAGGTGTGCAGCCACAGCCCAGCCTGGGCAGTGTCTGACTGTGTGACAGGCTGCAAACAGCATCAGGGCACAGGCAGATGGGAGCAGGAATTCATCCCTTGGACCATCTGAAGGTAGGGATCAGGCCTAAAGAAAAGTGTTGTGGTAAACAGGAATGATTTTCTGTGTTATGCTGACACGACGCCTACTCCAACTTTCAGCTCGTTTCACTTTTATTAATACTAAACCAGGGGTAAATATGTGCAAGTGGGTTTCACGAAGAGCCACCAAGAACATTAAGATGAGAGCAGTGAAGTGTGAGCATCTGTCCCTGCTTTTACCCCGAGGGTTCCTCTAGGGCAAGGGGAATCCCACAGACCCATGAGAGGAGGCTGCTCCTCAGCTCCCCATCTCCCACACCTCTGGTGGGAGCACGTGGCCTTCCCTGGCTCCATCTCCTCCTCTAACAAAGGGACTAAAATCAATCATATTGGAAAAGGGAAGTCAAGTGACTGCAGCCCATATTAATGTGCTGCTTATTAAACAGAGAGGAAAGGCTTTTCACAGCCACCTACACAGCTGCACACATCCACAATTATCTTTATAAATTCTAAATCAAAGCAAATTAGCAGCCTAGCGCCGAGCAATAAACATGATTTGATTAGGTATTCCATACCCAGGGTGCAACAGGATTTTTTTTTTTTTTAAGCACTCAATTACCATCATGATCCTGAGTTCTGTGTGTTATGAAGAGCTCACTGGCCTGTGTGACAGCTCAGTTCACAGGGGCAGCTTTCAAAGCTCTCCTTTTGCCCTCGAACACTGAGTAGATGCTGAGATCACAAGAGCTGGCAGCTCTGCAGCTCACTGTGCCTCGGGTGGCACTGCCACTGTCAGCTCCAGCTCCTGGAGTCCAAGGGCAAGGTCCCATTCCTGAGCCAGGGAAACCCCCAGAACAAATACAGAACCAATGAGGGGACTGAGAGCAGCCCTGCCAAGAAAGACCTAGGGACAGCAGGGATTGAAAATTGGACATGACCTTGCAATGTGCGCTGGCAGCTCAGAAAGTCAGCATGTGCTGGGCTGCAGCACAAGCAGCACGGCCAGCATGCTGAGGGGATTCTATCTCTCTGCTCTGTCCTCGTGAGATCCCTTCTGTGTGATCCATCCAGCTCTGGGGCTCCCAGAACAAGCTGGGACCTGTTGAGGCTCTCCTGTGAAGAGCTGAAGAAACTTTTTTATGCTGAGGGCAGTGAGGCGCTGGAACATGTCGTGTAGAGAAGCTGTGGATGCCCCATCCCTGGGAGCATTGGGTGCAGTTTGGAGCAACCTGGTTCCTTCCAACTCAAACCTTTCTATGATTCTAAAATTCTACAATTCACAAAATCCTTAGTTCTCCATTTCTTATTTAAAAACATGTGTCTATACCTGTGGCTGATGAGAAAACTTGAAAATATGCTTAAAGTTTAAGCCCTCCAAAATTAGATGGCAAAAATATGTTTTAAATGTCCTAAATCTCAAATCACACTGGACCTCAAGCTCCGGGGGGTGGCAATAGCAAGTGCTGGGGCTCACATCACTCAAATGAAACACATAATTTTAGAGGTCCTTACACAGACAACCCCTCCTCTGTGATGCTGCCAGACCAACAGAGAGGACAAAGGGTCCTGAGAAAATTTGCTGTGACTGTCTCCATCACTAAGGTCATGGGTTTGTGCTCAAAAGCTGTATAGCAGGTGAAACACGAGAGCCAAGAATGGCCATTTGGGAGACAGCACACAGATGTCTCAACAGTTCAATATGCAGGACTAGATAAATGTTTGATACTCATTAGCATTAAATAAATATATTCTTACAGGGGGGACACGTGTCGAGCAAACATCACACACTTAAATTTGCTGTGATGGTGCATATTTAAACAGTAAATCTGTTACAAACCTGTCTGTAAGGGGCTTGCTTCTCACCACCTTTCAATTCACTCCAAAAGTAACACAGGAGGTGAACATCAGGAACACAGGGTTCTGCCAGGCTGCAGAGCCCAAAAAAACCAACAAACAAAACAGACCAGCATTAGAAGACACAGTACAGCCATGCCAGGGCAATTCCATGGCACAGTCCAGTCCCTCCAAGCACTTTTTTGCATGATGTCCCAAAGCAAAACCCTCTTGTGCTCAGTGCTGCCTTTAACAGAGTGTTTGGTCACACTTGTGTGTGAGGAGCACCAAGCCCAACACGAGCACAGCTGGGAGGAGAGGTGGGGTGCAGATGACAGATGTGCTGCTGTTCCCACCCTCATTCCAGAAGGGAGCATCCTTGCCCCTGCCAGGACCACAAAGCACAAATGTTTTCCCTGTTAGAAGGGAAACGTGTTTTCCCTGTTAGAAGCCACAGGACCCTGAGACTGCAGCCCATCTAGCTGAGAAAGCAGCACTCTGGCGTGCCTGTGACAAGTACTTGGTGACACTCTCTTGCCTCTGCTTACTGTCACCTGTTTTTAGAAGGGTCCATTAGTGCCTATTTGTGCAGGAGGAGCAGCACTCTGAGGAGCTGCAAGTAATGATTATGATGGAAACCTCTGCCACGTGTGTTAACTGGTACTTTATCCCTCCCACAAGCTGCAGCTGTGGGGAACTGAGGTGTCCTTTTCGGACCCCAGGAGTGTGTTTGGAAAAGTAACAGGTGGCAAACACTCATTCAGGACTTGCAGAACAGCACACAGCAACATGCCACACTGATAAGGGTGCTATTTCCTTCTTCCTTTCTTCAGCATTCACTTCTGTGCAGACACAGTAACTGGCACTGTCACACGGATTCTCTGTCACATTAAAGCAGTTGCATGTCCTCTGCATTTTACAGGCAGAAGTGGGGCAGGTGCTCGTCTTCTCTAAGTTACTAGGGTGAGTTTTCTTCCTTGCTGGAACTGGGACCCACTGCAAATTCTCAGAGCATGGAATTGCAAGAGAAGTCAGCAGTGAAACCAGAGGTCTTGCTCTGTGCACTTGCAGCCAAAACCACATATTTTGGAAGAAAATTGCCTTGGTGGATAAAAGTTAATGGGGAGTAGTGAGTGGAGTTAATGCAGGAGGCTTGGAGCAGGTGGCTGTGGCTCTGTCTGGGTGGCTCATTGCCAGGCTGTGTCTGGTACCTGGGTAACCCCGGCTCTGGTGCTTTAGGGTGGGTTTAAGTTTGGTGATAATCACAAGAGATCAGTACAGCTACTCCCATGTTTCCTGTTAAACACGTTTTCATTCCCCAGGGAAAATCCGTTACCTGGGCTTTCTTCACTGGATTCAGCACCTAAGGGCAAAACCCAGAGAGAGCAACTCAATTTTTGCTGATGTATTAAATTCTCTCCATGTGGCACAAAGGGGTATTATTGCTCTCCTAAAAATCCTCTACTCACCACAGCAAAGCAAACCAAACTTTCTGCAGAAAGCAGCAAAGCAAAGCAGCACTGGCTACAACAGCTCCTCCAGCCTCCTTTGTCATTTCCAAATTTGAAGAGCAGAGACCAACAATCATGTTTTTCCACTAAGAAATATAACCCAGCTGGTATTTGGTATGGTTGTTTCTCAAAGGAGAAGAAATTGATTTGAATTGTTATAGGTAGAAAAAGAGCTGTTTGTGCTTTAATATTTCCCATGCTGAGCTTAAAAATTTTATAGGATAGTGCTATCAAACCTGTGATTTTCCTGACAGTTCTTTGAAGGACATACTTCTCCTTCCACTTCTGCCCCTCTTTTTTCTTACCTCATAGAAGCTGCTTAGGACAGAAACTTCACCTGTGCTCAGTAAGGACTCCATGGGTGTTTGGTGCTTGTGTGTGGAGGGAGGGTGATGAATTTCTAGATGTCTGTGTAACTGATTTTATGAATTAAACAGTTCATAAAATCAAATCACCTAAATAAATGCCTGAACTACACTGAAGTGCTGCATGATGTGCTGGTGTTGTTGTTAAAAGGCACTACAAGGAGGAGGTGGTAAGTTAGCACTTATGCCTAGTGTGGTGCTTGAGGAAAAAATAAACTTCTAAAAGTTCTCTCCTTGCTTGTTCAGAGTTTTGGATAAACTGCCAAGACTTCTGCAGTGTTTCAGCAGTTACAAAGTGTTGCTGCTGCAAAACTGGAAAAGAGAATTCCCATTTCAGTTTCCCCCACACTGAGCATGTTTGATTATAGTGGTTTTGTTTCTGTTTCATTTTCTCAATTAGTTTAATATCAGTTACTTTATTATTTGATACTTCAATAATTCATTTTGCCTTCCGAGTCAAAAAGCCCCAAACTATTTTCATTAAAATCGAGTTTCTTCCAATATACTTCAATTTAAATGGAATAATTTACTAATTTGGTAGCTCCCAGAGACTCCTAGCCTTATGAAGTCCCACACACACTCCCCATTTTTTGGGCAGGATGCATTTTCTTTCATTGCTCAGAGGCACTAACATGAAGTTTCCCCTCTGCTTGCTATTATCCCTGCATCTCTTTCAAAGCAAGCAAGACCACGCCTGCATGGGATGCTCCATGGGATGTTCCAACTGCAGGCTGAGGACAAGTGACTGAGTTCTTGAGAGCCACCTCAGCACATCCCATCACATCTCCTGCATTCCCTTGCTTTTGCTATTGAGCTCAGCATTTCATTTAGCTCTTATCATTTTCTTGGTCCTCAGAAAGCTGCTGTGTCTCCCATCCATGTGAGAACGGGGTTTAAAATGGCTCTCTAAATAGTTCATCACTCACAATGATCTGTGGAGAGAGGCACAGCAGCTCCAGCCCCTTTGCTCTCTTGCTGTGTTGCTGATGAGTGACTGATGTTTCCAGGGCTCCACACAGCCCCCAGCTCACCCCATGCTGCGAGGGATGATGTCACTTAATCAGACGATGTCATCAGGTAAAATAGAGGAGTTTCCAATCACAAAACCTTTCCTCCAGGTGCACACAAAACTCAGAGCGTGGCCACTTTGATCATCTCTTCTCGGAAGATATTCTCTCTCCTTGTAAAGCAGTTTACAAACATTCTTTTCTTCTACTTACCAGGATTTCTTTAATAACTGGACTTTATTATATTGTCTGTTCCACTGAAGTAGAAATGCAATTCACAATATAAGACTTTCTGGGATGGTAAGAAAGGAAATGAAGCTGTGTCAGTCACTGTGAACCAAGAGGAAAAGGGTCCATAAAGCCAACATTTTGAGATAGTCATTGCAAAGAAATGCTGGAGAATCTGCTTGTGAGCAAACTGCTTGATTTCCACTCCAGAGCCACTCCATGGCCCCATGTAAGGAACAGCCAAGTTGAAGAGCACACATGGAAATGAGAGCTGCTGCTGCTCATGCTGCAGACAGTAGCCTGGAGGGGTTAGAGGCCTAGGACACAAAAATTTATTGCTTTTAATCCACTTTTAATATGCTGGATAGCTTTTATACCGTGCTGGGTCCTCTGTCAGATGGTCGCATTGGGAGACCAGATAAAGAAGTCTACAGCCCAAGAGCAGCTAGAGAGTCTGGAAAGTTAAATTAATGGCTACTGCAGCCTTCTCTAGGCACAGAGGAAAAAGGAGCCAGGGCAGAAGCAGTATGAAATGGGAGAGTAAGAAGCACTGGACTGACCAACACATTCACTGCATGAGAAGCAAGGTGCTGGTGTTGGCAGGGGCGTGAAAGTCTCACTCCATCCAGGTAGAGTTACAGGGGTTTGTTGTGTTTGAAACTCTGCTGGAGAGGTGACTTAAATATGCCTTGGATCACAGCTCCTCTGAGTTCTCCCCTGAGGTGATGTGACTGTCCAGCCCCTCGGCTAAAGGATGGTGGAAGAGGAAGGACATACCTGTGTTTTGATCCCTCCCTTTTTCTTCCAGTGCTTTTCAGTCACATCTGCAGAGTCTCTCAAGTAACCTGCACCTGTGTGCAGGACCTGTGTAGCTCCAGCAACATCCAGGTTCGAACACAGGTGAGCCACCACTGAAAGGCTCTCTGGATGCCCTTTCCCAGGTGAGCAGCAGAACGTCACTGCAGACAGAACAAAGCTGGTTTATGTCACATCTGTCACGGCCTTGGAGCTCCCAGCCCAGACAGAGGTCGGTAACTTTTTAACCCCTCCTGGCTCATCTGCAATTCAGATTTCTCCGGGCTGGCCCGGTGGTTCCAGGTTGCCTCTCTCCACGCTGGGCTGGAAGCCACAAATGTCACGTGAAAAAATCACACTCTTCTCTCCCTTTCTCCTTTGAAAATATTTCATTGCTTTAACAGAACATAAGACAATTCTGAGCTGCTTTGAAGTACATACTTTTTTTCAGAGCTCTCCTCTGGGGAAGGCTGACTTTGCCTGCTCTTATCGCTGAGCTCCTCCTCCTTCCCTCTGCTCCAGCCTGGCCTCTGGAAGGCTGGTGGCCTCCAGTTCTTTTGGGCCCCAGGGGTTAATCCAGCCTTCACAAATACGGTTCAAATACTTATTTCTTTCATACAAATACATTTCTCTATCTTCTCTCACGAAGTCCCTTTGTACTGCAGGAAGGGACTGTATGACATAGTTATTGTCAATAAAAGCTGTGAGTTTATCAAGTTTAAATATCAAAAAAAACCCCATGAAAATTGTGAGGATGTATATTTGCTTATTGAAGTATTTGCAGTATGTATCTGTAAGAAGAAAGTTCTTCAGTCAGCAGAAAGGACTGTGCAATTGCCCACAACACTCCAACTTAGATGGAATTAAGTGAGGATTTGTCTTATAAAGACACAAAAAGCAGGGAAGGAAACTTCTGTTCCATTTCTGATATAACTGCTTCACTTAAAAGTCCTTTGGTTGACATACTGATAAAATTTGGCCTCTTGAGCTTAAAATATTTTTATTTTTCCTTTTTGGTGTAGCTTGCTACAAGGACAATCCCACTCAAACCTGTCTGATCTGGGGTGCTTCCTGTTACTGATGCTTCTTCCTTGGCTTCTTTCTGGTAAAACACTGCTCAAGAATCAGAAATATTTACCCTCTTGGTAAAGGTGGGAGCATTTTCCCAAGCATTCCTCACTCTTCACACTTGTCTGCGTACATACAATACAGGTTAAAACTCCCTTTGAAGAGCTGGTCTCCTGAGGGCTCGGTCCTCCAGGGAAAGCTCCTGTATCCCACTGAGGAAGCTTCTCAAGCATGCCTGTCCCTCGGGAGGAGCCTCTTGTGCTTCGAGAAAAGAAGGTAAGAGCCAGACTCTGCTGGGTGAAACAAGCATCACCAGCTACTTGTGGAACAATCCGTTTTCAGACTAAATACAAAGATGGTTTATTTTCCTTGAGGGTAGCAAAATACAGAAACAAAATACCCATAGAGGTTGTGGCATCTCCATTCTGCGAGATGCTGAACACTTAACCTCCAGAGGTCCACTCTAGATGTATTTCTGCAAATCTGTTCCACTATTTTACTTGATGACTCACAGCAAAGAATCCTGCACAGTAACAAATGGAGACCATGTCTGCTTGAATTCCAACATATCCCTGACTGATGGAATATCTGCTATTAGACATGTTCTTCATTTACCTTTAAATAACTACTTTATCAGAACAGGTTTTCTACAAAACACAAGTTTGTATTACGGACATTTTGCTTCTGCAAACTAAGTGACAACATGCAAAGGTATTTTTTTTCCCCCCCTGAATACAGAGGACAGGATCAAATGGACACTTAAGCAGGACAACCTTCCACAAAGGGAAAAACATGTTCATAACAGCAATGCTGTATCAGAATACTCCATCAAACCCTTTCTCTATCACTAATCACACACAGAGTAACATCTGTGCAAGCCAGTTGGCTCTGGACAGCTCCTGTGGTTCTTGAAAGACTATTTCTTGGCAGGTTGTGTTTTTCACTCTAATTGAAAGGTTAATCAAATAAGTCATACTTGTATGTTGGCTAAATAAACACAGAGTCTTCACCGATGATGAAACAGATGCATTACCACTCAGGTTTCCCATGGGGTTCATTTGTTCCATGATCACATTTGGTTTTCTTCAAGCTTCTCTATGCAGTATCTGACAGCATTTTGGATAGTTTTCATAAGGAAATTTACCTTGCAGAGGCTATTGCATTCATGTCTTAACTCTTAACAGTGTCTGGTAAAGGTATTACATAGTCTCAACACTGCTTCATTGTGGAAGATGTGGAGGAAGCCAATCCTACAAAAGGTTGAGAACTTAGTGAGCACAAATGCATTATGGAGTGAAGTCTACGCTGCTGAAACTGACTGCCAACACATCCAAACCTGGTTTCCCTCTGCCTCTTCCTCAGTGAGGCTCTTATCTTGCACCAAGCTGTTGTGGCAGGTCTCTTTAGCTTCTAGAACCCAGTCCTGCAAGGTTATGTGCCTTGAGTCTGATTTTGTGTGTAACTGAGCCAACCCCTGACACGTGTGTGTCTCTCTGAAAGCAGCATTTACCCTTGACAGACAACACATCATTGATAAGGCAGGTAGAAGTCTTGCTGAATGCACAACAGGTACAAAATATGCACTGAACTTTTGTGCACCACAACATTGCCACAATTC
Source organism: Vireo altiloquus (assembly GCA_013396875.1). Taxonomy (NCBI): domain Eukaryota; kingdom Metazoa; phylum Chordata; class Aves; order Passeriformes; family Vireonidae; genus Vireo; species Vireo altiloquus. The sequence goes on from VZRF01000914.1 coordinate 192,994, forward strand.
AAAAGCTGCAACAGCTGATTTTTTTTTAAAGGAAAAGGCACTAAAGAATCTTCCTGCAACTTGGTAACGAGAACAGTAAAGAAAGTATCAAGCCACACAAAGATTAACACAGATTTAGATAATTTCAATATTATATGCTTAAGCGGTAAAAAGGTGCATTTATTTCTCCATTAAAAAACAGTATTCATTCAATATATTATAACATTATTTAAGGTGGGATTAACTTTATTTATTTTCTGTGTTCTAAGATTTAGATAACTAAACTACTTTGTTGAACTGTTTGAGATGTGTCTCTGCAGGGCTTCTAAAGTCAGGTTTCAGAGATGTTCTCTCCCTCCACTGACAGTAAAGGGAGACCAGACTTGCCGGGTTGACATCTGAACAATTTAAGTCATTTGCAAAACAACTTAGCAACCAACAATTAACTCCCACTGCAGTCCCTCCTTCATTTTCACTATTTTTAAAAGTTAAAGCACAAAATCATGTCATCAATGTCCAACCTTAGGTCTCCACATTACAGACTTTTCCTTCATCTGTCTCGTAATGAAAAGGGAGCTTGAGAGCTGAACATCACACTAAGAATAAACATGGAACTCTGACAAAAGTAAATGGCATTTCTGAGAAAGTACCATTTCCTCCTGTCCTGTACCACACCTTTTTAACCTTTCATTCACTTCAAACCATCGTGACCAAAGTGCAACATTCTCATTTATCCCATTCTGCCACCTTACCAAAAGTCATGCTGGTAGAAACTTTACCTTTCCTGTGATCTTCATGTAGCCCCTGTTGTGCCCAAAAGAAGAATCAAACAGGAGCAGGTCATGGATACAGCTGAGGAACCAGAGCGAGCAATAAAAGGCAAGAGGCACACACTGACCTCTGTGGGACCTCACTCATCCTGACATTTACTACCACTGTGCTTTTACAGCAGCAATTTGTCATTCACTTAAGCACTTTGTTCAACTGAGGCATTGGGAAAAAGGTAACAGAATCAGTAAATCCAAGCACCAGCTGGATTTACACTTTAAGCCACAGCACAAGAGACCTGAAATCAGTAACTTCCCTGATGGGGAGTGCAGATACTCACTTGTCTGTACAGCATCAGAGCTGAATTACCTTGCTGATCAGATAAAAACAAATGCTTTTAGGATCACTTTTTCATCTACTGAAATCTAAACTGATAAAAATGCTCAAATCAGATTATTAAAACTGTGTGTTTCAGGAAATACAACTGAATATAGATTCGGGAGACTGTTTTTTTAATATTTATTTAGTAAAACTCACTATACAAACAAAAAGTTATCACAACAGTGTAATATGCAGGGTTATAGTTTCTCCTCCCTTCGAGCTGCTTCTCTGCTTCAGTAAAAACACATATATACATTTACAACGATTTCCCTTTAAAGCACTGGGATTCATATATTAAAACATACCTGGTAAAATAAGCTTAAAATAATTTCACATTGCTTGGAAAAAGATTTGAGTAATTTACTCTTACCAGAGTGCCATTGTTGCACAGTATTCAAAAAAATGAACGACCACTAAAATATAGAGTAAAACATTTAAAAGTACATTTATTTCAAATGTGGGCAAAATATCAATATAAAAGAAAATAGAGTATAAGAAATAAAAATAAAGTACAAAACATTTTCATCTTCAACATCCATAATTTAATAGATAGCAAGCCCTTTTATTTTTACATCCAAATTACACTTTTGGCTGAAGTACCATAATTTATTTTAGAACGCTTAAAAATGGGCTCATCATGATACCTAAAGTGGGCTCTTTTAAAATGGTAGTATAATACAAAACATAGTAAATTATGTTTCAGCATAATAAAATTACACATCCTAAAAAAGATGCAGTTTATTTTTGCTTTCCTGCTTTAAACTGCTCATCATCCCTAGGAAAACAGCTGGAAAACAGCATCCACAGGAAGTTCTAGTTGCTTTGTACAATGGCTGAACAGCTAATATAGTGCTCCAAGGATTCCGGAGCAGTAAGGCATTTTACTCTCCATCAAGTAAATTTATATGTAAGCTTGTTAAGAAAGAACAACTGTAAGAAAAGACAGCTATAAAAAACATGCATAAAGACATAGAGGCCTTACTGTTACTGGCCCCTCCACTGCATTTATCAAACAGGGTCTATAATCTTCAGTAAAAAGCTGTTTTTCTCATCTGAAAGTAACTTGGGCCAAATATTTTCCTTAGTGACAAGTTTTTTTCCCATTGCCTAATAGGCTACTATTTACTAATTTATTCTAATATTTACTACTCCTTTGTGACCACCCTGCCTCCCTCCTCCCCTGAAGTATTTCCCACCAGAAAGTAATTCCATGTTAAATTTAAGACAGGTTTGTGGGTGTTAAACTACCCTCCTATCAAGTAAACATTACATATTCTAAAAAACTACAATTAATTAGTTCCTAACTAAGAAAAACTTTCAGTAAACCATACTCCCCTAAGCAGCAGAATGTCTTTACACAAAAGGATATGATTCATAATCCAGTGTTTGAGTAAGTACTCCAGTCAGGACAAACTCTGCATTGTGGACATCTGGAAATATCAAAATTCATACAGTTCACACCCTACACAGAAATTCTGCCTCATTCTGCAGGTGTCAGGAGGGGCTGTTCTAGACCTTTGTGGCCTTCATGCAAAGATGTGCCAGGGTGTCACCCCACCACTACCATGGCCCTACAATCAGCCCTTACACCTGACACTGCACAGACCACACTTGCCCATTCATACCCCTGTTAATAATTAGCAATTCTCAGGCTCTACACTAAAGTAAAAATACCTATGGTGAAAACTCCCAACTCACTTATGAATATTGAGACGGTGCCCTGGTTTCCATTTGGACACATTCATTTCTTAGTAGTTAATTTCTCAGTTGCTGGTTTTGCTTTCAGGATGATAATGTTGATAGTAACACTGATGTTTTAATTGTTGCTAAGCAGTGCTCACCCTAAGTCAAGGACTTTCCACTTCCTATATTTTGCCATCAAACAAGTGCACAAGGAGCCAGGAAGGGGCACGGCCAGGACAGCTGACCCCAACTGGCCAGAGGGATATTCCACACCACAGAACACCATGCCCAGTATATAAACTGTGAAGAAATGGCTGGGAGCCACTGATCACTGCTGAAGGATGGGCTGGGCACTGGCCAGTGGGTGGTGAGCAATTGTGTGCATAATTTTTTTATTCCTCTCTCTTTCATTACAATTATTACAATTTTTATTATTATGCATGTTGTTGTTATAGTCATTTATGATGACCTGCCTATAAAATAACTTAAAAGTATCCAGCAAACAGCAGGTTCAGATTTCTCCATGCATAGTCCATGTATTCCTCTAATATCTGAAAGCTTCAAAAGATCTCTGTATTTGTATAAAAACTGTAAAATAAGAAAAAAATCAAAATAACAGCTACACTGTTGAAATGACAAAGAAATCTTATACATACCTATGCCTCGTGCAAAATATTCTCGACATAAATGAAGGTCATTTTCACAGGAAATCAAGATTATCTCTGGCAAACTCTAAAGGAAAGAAACTAATGGTAAGCTCAGAAGAACATGATAAGGTATTATCAAGAAATTTTAGAAAGCAACACTCAACACACTTTATTCTGCTTATGCTCCATGAGTTTTCGAAAAGAAGGTTGTTTAGATAATACTTTTCCTCCTGCGCACTCCACAATAGCTTTCATGGTGGAAAGACTGGGGCAAATTCCAGGTGTAATGTAGAAATATTTTCCCTAAAAAGAGAAAAGGAAGAACAAGAAAAAACATTAATTTGTTAACTGATTTCTGCAACACATGAAGCTTTAATGTCATGTGACACTTCTTTTATACAACAGGGCAGGCTTTGTAAGCTGGGGTTGGGTTTATGGACACAGACTCATCAGTTGATGAGCTGTCCTTAATTACTGCTGATGTTTCCCCCTGGAGGGGCAAATCCACAATTTTGATAAATTTGAATAGTTCAGGTGTGCCTATTTCCACAGCTGTAAAATAACAACTGCAGCTTGGTAAGACACCTAAGAGCAATGCGCTTCTTTGAGAACAGGGACATCTCAAGTGTCACAAAAGAACTTTAATCTTCTAATTAACAGCCAATTTATTACTTCCTGACAAAAATTATTCTACTACTGAGTTAGGTGATCAGATCACAAAAATGATTATCTCTTTTTACCAGCTAGAAATAAAAAAGCAGAAAACACCTTGCTTTTTAGTCTGCAAAACGGAGAGCAAAATGTAGCATTTAGATATAACAGAAGACATAGATTCTTATTCATTACAGGTTGAAAAAATACTTAGTTTAGGTGCTTTACCTCAATAAACAGTCTGTAATTCTGTTAGGCTGAAGAATCTTTAGCGACTCAGATCTCCAGATACCTCTCTGAACTGTAATGTAATTTTAACCAGAGGCACAAAAACATCTCGCACCATCTAGCAAACAGCCTGGTGGAAAGTGCAGTCTCCAAGGAGAATCACACTACAACTCCCTGAGGCTGAAGGGCAAACTCACTCTCAGACTCCCATTTTTATGGGCAAGTGCTCTGACTATGAGGCTGGTGTAGAAAAAAAAAAAGACAAATGAAAGAAAAGAAAGTCTCTTGCATAAGTGGCTTTTTACAAGTAACAGAAAAATGTTCTAAATTTTGGTAGGGAATAAATATATCGAGCCTGTTTTCTTAACATCTAGAGGATTCAGTCATTCAGAAGGTTTACATCCACCCCAATGATGCTTAGGCAGGAAATAGGCATAAAGTCAGAAAGAAAATTTACAACAAACGTTTCATGTTATATACCAGTCTCCTCTATTGCTTTCAGCTATAAAACCAGTGGTCCTAATGCTGAATAAATTAGGTTGAAAAACTGCAAGTATTTAAATGCTGTGTTAAACTGCATACCTTGAACAGTGGGGCTACTTGTGCTCTCTTTAGAGACTCCTCTAAACTAAAGCAGAAAAGCACCTCAGCTTCAGCATCTCTGAGCACAAAGTTCTGCTCATCTGAAAAAGAAAGACTGATGATGTGGCACACAAAACACAAACATCCACAGGGCCCAGGATGGAATCTGAGCAGAACACCCTGGTGGTCAGAATGGCAAACATCTACTACAATTTAGCTTGATTACGATACCCCCTTTCATTAAGCTTCTTACAGTGATGACCCCAAATTACTTGCAGAATTAAACTGTTTTACACTTGCATACCTAGCAACAATCACTGTTCTATCAAGTCCCTTTTTCTAACTTATTGGAGAAACTTGCAAATTTTTATTTTTTGATTCTCTACAAACAAAGGAACAGAATGATCAAGCAGAAGGATTAAGTTTAAATTAAAATTACTATGACCACTTATGGGAGCCCAGAACCTGTCTTCAAGTCCTCACACAGTCTTATCAGAAAGAACTTTCCATCTGTTTCACTTGTCCTGTTATTCAGCCAATTTTTCATTTTTTATGAAATGGGATGGAATTTCAGTCTTTATCTTTCCACAAAAGCTATGTCAAACACATTTCTAAATCTAATTTAATCCAAAACCCCTAAGTCTAAAGACCAAAACCAAAAAATTATAGAGAACAAATTGGTCTTTCCAAGGACAATTCTGACAACTTGCAAGAGACAGTGTAAATACTCTTCCAAAAGACAAAAGAAACAATTAAGACAATTTTTGTAAACAATTACTATATTTTCCATCATTGTAACAGGTACAAAACTGCAGCCAGCCCATTAGCTACAAATCAACCTAATTTCAGCAAATAAGTACTTCCAGTACTAGATCACAACAGTCATCCTAAATGCCCTGAATTTCTTCATCTTCTAAGAGTTTTCAAATGAATCAATTTCTCAGTTCACTGATGCTGAAGTAAGCAAATTAACTTCTTAGGATTTATAAAAATGTTTGCTGGTTTATTAGTTAATTATCCATAGATTCAAGTCTTTATGGTGGTTTGCCAGCAATGTTACACATTTTCTTCTTACAAATAAATTATATAAAAAGCACAAAATAATCAGAAACCAAATAATCACCCTTGCAGAAAGGGTGAATTAAAAAATAATGCAGCCACAGGTAAAAATCTACAAAATGGCTACACAAGAAAGAAATATCAATACTTAGCAACATCCAGTCATTTAATCACCCCAAAGCAAACTTTTAAAGCATGTTTTTCTTTCATTTAAGGGGAAGAAACTGTATTAAAACAAATAAAAACTAAATGAAACAAAATGTTCTGAAAGAGAACTTGATTTTTTAAAAAACCCCACATAACTCTTGTGACAGCTTTGCTTAACCATACTAACACAACCTTCTAACTCAAGCGGAATACAAACTAGCTGCTAATATCATTACTTAAAAACTTTGCAAATTATTCTTCAAGAGGTGTTAATGATGATAGACTTGATGTAGAATTAAAATTTCTGCTTTCAAAAGCTGAACTCTTTAGAAAACTGGTAAGAAACACAGAAGACAAAACAACAAAGTAGATTTAAATATCCTTGTCAACGAACCTTTACCATAGGAATTGATACTAATTTAACTTACCAACAAATTTCTGGCATTTGAAACACTCTTCTAACCACTCTGGAGTTACTATGTGCTTGACTACAGAAATTGCTGTCAGAAACTTGACAGTTCGAGTCACTTTACTGGCAATTAGATGAGTACATTTCTGGGCAGAGTCTGCTACTTCACCTCCAAGGATATACAGTTTCTGAAAGTTGTACAAAACACAAATCACAATGGAATAGTTGTTTAAAAAATGGAGGAAAAAAAGAAACTAAGTATCATAACATCACCATCAAATAAAACTTAAGCTCCTAATGAAATAGTAAATACAGATTTCTGTGTGACAGTCACTCCTTTACTAAAGCTGATTCATTCTGACAGCATTTACAGCCATTGAAAATCCAGGTATTTCCAGACATAAATATCACCTGGCAAGACTGAAAACTATTCCCCACTTCTGCATTTTTTGATTTTGGGTTGTGCTGTTTTTAAGCAAGGAACTAACTGTAAGATGCAAATTAAATTTTTTTCAGTGAAAAAGGGTATTATATTTTAACTAAGCAATATTAAGAGTATATAATAATTTTGCTCTTTTATAGGGAAGGTGTGGTACACACTGTAGCTACAGCAAACTTAATTTTGGTAGGATTTTCTTTAAAGAGAAAAGCATCTCATGAAAAGTACATATTCCACATGAATTTTTGATCATACTGAGTAACTATTCCATTTTCCCTGGTTTAAACTAGCTTCTCACAGTTGCTATCTTATCAATTAAGCCAGTCATTATCTGAAGGAATGAGTAACACAGTGAATCAGCTGGTGAGGAACATCAGATCACCTCAGGTGTTAAAGAGTGCTCCCCTCAAAAAAACTTCAAGAATGAAAAAATATTTGGACAGCTTTAGCAACTATGCATCCTCGGTTTCTGATTTTCTAAGACAAACATTTTGCACAAATAAATAAAATAAACCCACATCACTATCTATAAGTATAAATATTTAACAGACTAGGGTGATTTTATTACATGAATCCTTGGGAGTCCCAAAGCAAGAAAGCCTAAGGGGTGGGTTGGAAGGCCTAGGAGGCCTAGAGTGCAGCCCTGTGCACTCTACTGCTCTGATAATGATGAGCATGTAGGACAGACAGGAACAGTGCTTACTGCTCTGCTTTACCATGCTCTGACGGTTTGCATCAAGACGACCCACGAAAGTATTATTCAATGACACTGAACCTCTCCACTATTTACTTCCTTCCTGGCATGTGTAAACACCCTGTGAACAGTACACTGCACCTCTCTGCAAGGCAAAGGCTGATGTTTCTATATTCACCACAAACACTTCCACCTCTGAGTGCAAGACTTCCACTCTGATGTGGAAGAAACATTTTGGGCATACAGGTACTAAGATTACCCCTCCATCTCAAGAAGATGAGAAGTATCCAAACTCTGCAAAGTTTTGAAGCATCGGTGCTGACAGGTTTAGATTCAACTTCACAAGCTTTGAGGCTGAAGTTGATTTTTTTGTGAGCTATAGTTGTTACCAAAACAGATTCTCTATATAATTAACTTGGTATCAACATCAGAAAATGAAAAGTTCACACTGGAACTTTATGGGATACACTGAAAAACGTTTTATGTCCCAAAATATTTAATATCAAGCTTAAAATGAAAACACTGCAAGGGGAAAAAAAAACCTCTGAAGTTCAACCACTTTAAAAATAAGTATAGGTGTAATAAAGAAAATATTTTGTATTTTTGAGCACATCAAAGTGCATATTTCTAAGAAATGTAGTGGATTCAAACTAAGCCTCATTTACTTCTCATTATCTGAATGTTATAAATTATTTACAGTAAGGTTTTAGCACAGCTTTATTAGTGAACAGAACAAAACCTCCAAAGGAACTTATCTCACACCTGCCATAAGCTTTGTCATCAGCTTTCTTTGAAGCATTTGGCACTATAGACAGCAACTACCACTAGAAGAATCTTGGGTCTTATCCAGTACAACCACCACTATTTTTCTCAGCTAAATTTGGTCATAAAATTTGCTGATTTAAAAATTAATGTGGAAAGGGCTTTCTTGATTTTTAAAGAAGTCCTACAAAAAGAAAAAGCAAGTAGCAAGTGTAAAGTAAGTTAACTAAAGGAGAACAGCTACCAAGTAAAACTCATTTCACATAAACCTACTCTAACCTCAGGGCCAGTAAGCATGGGGTTTTATATGCTAGATATATGCTAATCAAGTCTCTTGAGAAAATTCAACATCCACAAAAAAGTTGTCAGATGTTTCAATGTAGTTCACAAGAGATAAGCCTGAAAGTCACCTTAATGTACTGTTGCACCTGCATAGGTTCAAATCCTGTGAAGAGCACCATTGGTGTCAGCTCGGGGGTGAGTTTTTTAGTAGGTGGAGGCAAGTCTTCAATCCTACAAAATACAGGAAATACAGCAGAATGTGACATTTGCACCCAAAGCTGTATAATTGTAATTCTAAAATTAGACATGGACACTCTTGCAACTTTTACCAGCAGAATGAACCCAGATGAATGACCATTAGGCAGGACTTTTTCTGAAGAAAAAAATCACCATGCAGAGAACATGACATATTCTTTCTGCACTCTCCCTACTCTCCTACTACGTCACTCTCGTAGTTATTGTTTTATTCCTGCCAGCTGAGTAACTGGCAACATCCAACACCCATTGGCAGTTATTTCCCTGAGCAGGGCACAGGATGGTGCAGGCTGATGGGCAGCTGACACTTCCGAGGAACAGTTAGTTAAAGACCATGGGCATTGACTGCTCACTGTTCTTACCTTGCTCTTTTGGAAGATGGTTGAAGACTGGATTCATTTTGCTTTGGTTTCAAAGGCAACCTCAAACCCTGAAATCAGACCAGTTACATGTTTAGATCTGAATTAAGCAGGGAAACGAGCTTCCACCCTGAATTAAACACAAATGAAAATAACAGGCTGCTGAATACATGGGGAACCTACAGCTTACACAACGAACAAGCTGAGCATCAGCCAAAGTTTCTCCACAAACTTATATAAGTGTTCACCAAATAAAATAATGTGGGACTTTTTTTCCTTTATCCACTGATAATTCTCAATGGAAAAGTCAATGAATTAAATGAGAAAGAGCTTGAAAAGTCTGTTCATTTGTTATGTACATGAAGATTACAATATTCTTCCGGGTGCTAAATATCATGAAATGGTAATATCCAAGAAAATTCTATTTCACATTTAAGTTCCCTAACAACATAAAAAGAAACTGGATAGATAGCCCCACGTCCTCAGTACCAGATCAGCCCTTAGAGCATGTGGCCAGGGGTGGTTAAATGTAGCTTTTAAGCTCTCCTTGGTCTGAGTAACCTGAAACCACAGCTCTCAGGTTCAGGAGTGTGTGATATCTATTCCTTTTTAACTTTCAAACTGACACCTGAAATTTAATGAAGAATGCTAGAGACACATGACCAGAAAGAGAAGCAGCATTGTCCCAGCCTTGTTGTGAGAATGTTCCTTTGGGAGGAACAAGCCACAGGTCGTGTTCCCTGCTCTCAGGAATAGGCATTTTTATACTAGATAGCCCACAGTATGAGCAGCTGGAAAGAAAAGCACACACATTCACATTTTGATGGATATTTCAACTATGCAAATGCAGGAAGTAGATGGCATCATCATGAGCATCTGACAGGATAGCTGTCCTCAGAAGAGGACAAGACAAATAGAAATGCCTACTATGAAGGCAGTGAAGAACCTTGTCTTCCGTGACACTTCTTTGTGCCCCGCATTTTCTATTACAAAACGTGGGCACTCTGAGGGCACAATTGGACTGGACCAGATTGTCTCCAGAAGCCCCTTTCAATCTAAGTTACAAAATTCCCACTTCACATGGGCAAGAAGAGTTCCCATAGAAATACAGAAGGGGAGACACTAAATTACCCATCTGACCCCTGGAGTCTCCATTTGCTACACAAGACAAAACATGGAGAAAGATCTGGGGTAACTGACACACACAAAGAAGGCATGTGTCCATTTTTAAGCAGTCTGGATGCAAAGGGTGGTGGCAACAAACCCAAAAGCGAGTTAGTTAAAAGCTATTTTAAATACTAATACTGCATATACTGAATCTTCTCAAGGATTTTTTCATTTTGCAACAGCAGAGTATTTTCCTTCTTCAGGAAAATATAAAGACCACAAATCTTTAAAAACATTTAGTTTTCTAAAGATAAGTTTCCTACGGGTCCACAAAACAATAGCACAGGGGTCTACAAGAAGAATGTTTCTAACTTATGGTCAGGAATACAATAGTGTCTATTTCTAAAGCTGAAAGGTATTCAAGCAACAGTGCCCTGAATCCCCATTTAAAACATTAGTACAAATTCTGAGAGTTACTATGCACCTCTTTTCTGGAGTTTACAAAATGACTGCGATACAACTGATCCAGAAAAGAAGATGTGTGGCAAAACACTTTTGTGCAATATAAAATATTACCTGAAAGTCACCTGTAGTACAAATAAACTGAAAGTTAATGAGCCTAAACTGGGATTTACCTACATCAAGACATACTATGAAAAATTATCAAGTATAAATCTGAAATGGGAAGAAAATTTACAATACAAAAACATGAGATAGGTGTAAGAGCTTACATGGAAAGTGCAGATTATTCTGACTATGCGGAACACTATCTCATGCTTTGCATGATTCACAGAATACTCTACATGACAAAAATTTACTTCTCCTGTATTTTTTCAAGGTACTATGTTTCATTGTTCATTTCCGTTGATATTTCAATTTCAGGGTTATCAGCTACACTTTTTAAAGTATGGTATATTTTTAAATCCTAAAATACACGGCATGTATGCCCATGGTTTGAGTTCTTAGTATACATCAGAAAGATATTATAAAGAAATTCCACCCTTAGCTTATATTATGTATCGTACTTGAAACTGAGTCAATATTCTCACTGATTTTGGGTGCTCTGTCTTAAAAACCCCTATGTGGTCTCATTTACAGAGTGTTAGGTACTGACTTAAAAAGTACTAAGCTCTTTCTAAAGGTCTGATGCAGAAATTCAAGAGTGAAACACCTAGCCCAAGGTGTGTCAACAGCAACTTCGTTCTGCATATCCCACTAAGATTCCACAATTCTGGAGAATTCTTTCTCAGATTCCTCAAAATAAAATAGAACATCAGCAGAAAGTACAACCAGGAGCTTCAGCACAGGCAAGGAGTGATCTTATCAAAATAGCTGTATATACAGAATAATTCAGCATACCATTAGAAGTTCTGGTGACACCTTTAATGGGACTCTCCAAGCATCTAGAGAACAGAGAACAGAACAAAAATGACACCACTGCCAAGTTATTTACACCTGAGGAAACAGACTCCTACTGATTAAACAGGCACATAAAAATGCTGCAGAAGAGAGGATTTTGTGACTGAAACTCTTACCCAGCAGGTTTAGCACGAGGTGTTGGCTGGGAGAGAGTGGGTCCTGGAGGTTGAACACGGTGTAGCGGCTGTGCTGGATCTGCCGCAGCGCCTCGAAGTTGCCCAGCAGGATGTCACAGAGCCACTGCGCGTTCACACACGGGATCCGCCACTCCTTGGCCTTCTCGTACTTCAACCCGCTGGCCCTTGGTGGCCAGAGAAGAAAAAAAAAATTAATTTATATTACAAAGAAATCGGTAAAATAGCAATTTCTAACGATAAACCTAAAATACCAGGATTTTTTTATTGGCCTATTATTTGTTTCAACTGTGACAGAAAAGATACTCTGAAAAATGCTTTTACTCTACATATCAGAATCAGTCAGAAGAAAATTTCTGCTGCAAATGGAATCTTTAGACCTGGATTTAAATTCTCCCTCCTCTAACGTTTTAGAACAATTACTTTTAAAAAGGTATTTTATTTATGGATGATCTAAGACTCAGCATCACTTAAGAATATTATAAAACAGCAAAATTAGAAATTACTTTGCCTATTTTCAGAAGGCCAAGTTCACCACTCAGCGTGTGCTGTCATTTAGTTCAAGAAACAACATAGCTAAGTCTGTTGTTATCAAACTGCAGAAGTGATTACAATTAACATTCTCATAAAGAGCCATACATAGCACCTCACATTCAGAGAGGCACTAGCTGGCAAGAGGTTGCTGAGAAAGCAAGGACTGTGGAGTAAAGCACTTACTCTTTACAGATGAGAACTGTATTGCTGCGACACAGGTAGCCTGTGTATTTGGCACCTGCTAGGTAGGCCATGAGCTTGAGGTCATCTCTGTCACTATCAACAAATCCTGTCACAGAGATTATCTGCAGAAAGACACAGCTGTAAATTACTGAACATTGACAGCACTTACACTGATAGCACTCCCATGGAAAATATTTTTCCATGACTAACTTTTTACATTACAATGAAATGCACAGCATGGTGTACAAGCATTTAATTAAAACATGGCTTGTAGGATACAAACGGTACAATTTAAAAGTGATTTGTTTATACATAAAAATTTCAGGTTTCTAGAAGTAGCTCTGACTCAGGAAGAATCATTTTCATTATTCTGGTCAGCTCTTTCTCATTTACAGAGACCACAGTTTTAGTATGAAAGAGCTCAGAGCTAATTTGCTTCTCACAGGTTTCCCCTCTTCCCTCTGCTGCTATTTATATAGAAGCACAAGAAAATGCTTACATTTACTTCCTCTGCTCTAAAAATCTGAAAACTGTCCTCTACTCTGCCATGAAACCAAATAAACTGTGCCAGCTGATCAAAGGTGGTGAACTGTAATTCCACATCTTGCATTATTATTTTTAATCTTGACAGGTTTTAATTTTTGCCATTCTCTCCTTTTATTTAGGAAAAGGCAACAGTAATTTTGTTTAAAAGTGTGTTTATTACATTACATATTACATTTACTACTAACCACTGAGTTCACATGCATGTTATTATACTCTGATTTTCCCAAATCCGTATTTCTTTTTCTGTTGGTCAGAACAGGCCATTAGCAAGGCCATCATCCCACAGGGCTGCATCCAGCACAAAGAAATCCAATGCCAAGACATACTCTGGTATCTTGGTTTATACAGCATAGTACATTCCTAGATGCCTCTGAATAAACTAAGGTTTTTCATCCCCACAAAATTCCACTTCCATACAGTCTTTCACTACACAGGCAAGGGAACTGTGACCTCCTATCCTCTGATTAGCAGCACAGGCTTCCTTTTTAGGTATTTGCTAAGCATTGACTCAGAAAAAGAAAAACTCTCAAAAATCCTCCCAGAATATTGAGTTATTGTAAAGGAAGCACATACTGTTAGATGTGCTGTTGCTCTGATGCTATAAACTGTGCAGCCTGGATTGCTGATACCTTGTTATGTGTAAGTCATGCAATCTTTGCCCCCTCAGGGTCTGAGAATAACTCTTACAAGGGCAGCTGTTACTCCTCACTACTCTGAACTCGGGAACACTTGCAAAGCACTGAGAATCACCTGGCAGCAGCACCATATCAACACAGCAAAGATAAACAGAAGCTCTTCTTCCAAGGCAAAAGAAATGTGTGTTTTGCACTGAGTAAGCACTTTCTAGCTCTGTTTTAATACTGCTCATGTAATGAAGCAAGCATTCTTTTGAAATAAGCTTTTTCTTCTTACATGTTGAGAGCATGGCTTTCCTCCTGGTGGAAATGCCACTGGAAAATGAAGGGCTCGATGAGGTGGGACCATTTTCTTCTTCTTCAAGATTGCATTCAGCCAATGTGCTGTAATACATCTCTTCCTTTCTCTTAAAGCCTATGAATACAGGCACAAACAGCTTTTAAAACCCAAAATACATGCTTATATTATTTTACACTTTTTCTACAAATCAAAGCTTAGATTTTAATTTTTTTTCTCTACTTTTTAGACTCCTTATTCTCATAGCATCTTCCTTAGTGCTCTCTGCAACAAGTCTACTATGTGCACTATGGAAGTTTGTACCCCAAAAAACAATAAATCATAAAAAACCACATAATGAGAAACTTTTATTTGCTATCTAAGCATGAAGTACACAGTGCAAAGCTCTGTCTTTCCAGTGATAAAATGAAATCAAGTACCAGTACAGGCTCCCAGCTGGCTTACCTGAGCATACATGTTACTGACTTGGCTTTCACAGAGAAGGTGAGTACATCTGCTCGTGAGGGTAGGGTCCACTGTCCCACCATGTGCTTGGATGATCTGGTAAGAGAGCAAACCCAGAACTTCTAGTAGATAACAATTTTTACATTACATTAAGAAACAAAAAGTCTGAAATTAAAGTCCACCCTTTAGGACACTGCCACCATTAGCATCACTTTACTGAAGAGTTACCCCCCAAAACCAGGTTTGTTATCTAGCTTAAGAACAATTTTGAAAACAAAAAACAAAATTACATATGCAGCTTTTCATTGAACAAAAGGTCTATTTTTTAGAATAAATGGAAAAAAAAACCAAAATAAAGATATATAAACAAAAATAACCCTTCTCATGTTTTTTATTTTTTGCAATATAACTATTAAACCATTTTTCATGAACTATTCAATTCTATCTCAGCAATAAACACAAGTGCTGTTAAAAATGTCAACAGCTTACTTGATTATGCAAAATTGTAGGGAAAATTCAACTATAAAATCCATCAGAAGTTTCTGAAGAACATCAAAGTCCTCTTATTTAGGAAAGGATACAATCAGATTTTTCTGAAAAATAGAAGTTGGCAAAAAAATAGCAACACTCTATTCTTCCATCTTATTCACTCAGGTGGATACCTCACAGGCTAATAAATGCCAAAATTATATGCAAAAAAGAATGTTTTTATACAATCAAGTTAAAGATAGACAGCGATGCTATATCACATTTGCTGTACTACAGCTGCCTTATTAAAAGCATAAATAACTGGGAAATAGTTAAGGCTGCAACTTATTTAGCTTATGTTCTGACTGAACACTTAATTCAACCAAGCTGCACACCTGAAGCATTTTTACTACTTTTTCTGGTCAGCAGCAGTTGAATAATTTTTTTTAGGTTGTAACAGAAGAATTACACAAAAGGATACCTAAAGAAAAGTGAACAGTGCTGAAGTAGTTCCAACGTTTTCTTTTAGAATTTAGGGACTATGACATTATGTTATAGTTTTTTAGAAATACAGCAGAATCTTACCCGTTTCCAGGTTGCTAAGAGCTGCTTGTCAGACATCTGTTCTGGGTAATCAGCAATTGCAAAGACACAGCCCAGTAGGAAATACTCTTCTGGAACTGAAATAGTTTGGCACAAAAAGAACAAACAAATACTTAAATGTCTGAAGAGTTCATCTCAGAACACATTTGCTACACTACCCTCTTCCTACTACCAGGTTATAAACTTCCTAAGTGTACTTCCTTGGAAAAAGTAGGATCCAAAATTTCAAAGCTGAAAGCCTTTAAGGCACAACTCAGCCCAGAGTTTGATTTTGTTATTGGGCAGGTTTTTTTCCTGGATAAAGAGGAGCTAAGAGGAACACATAAGACAATTTCCCCTTTTACAAAGATCAGCTATGAACAGCAGAAACAATCAAAAAGCTTTTGGTTCTACTAGTATGGACACAACCCAAAGCAAGGTGTGACAACTTTCTGATACTGAATCTTAGTTCACTAGTGTACTAGTTTTCACTTAGTTTACTAGTATTAGTTTACTAGTATTTCCAAAAGTGTATCTGTCCTTCCAGTTCTTATACTGTTCGAAAGCTTCCCCCTCCCCCTCTTCCAAAGGAAAAAAAAATTTGAAACAATTATGCTATGCATTTACTAACACTGTTCTGAAAGGTGGTGTGCTTGTGGTATCAAGTGTATATTTGAAAAGAGAATGTTCTCAGCACTCTCGTACTTTTCAGATTGTTGAATTGTCATTATTTAAGTATTTGCCTAAAAATCAGTAAAACGAGTTCTGAGCCATGAATGGCATTTCTTACAATCCCATCCTGTAAACACAGCATTACTTTTTGATATTCTAGCCCACTTCATGTCATTAGCTATGTTTTTCCAGGATCAGAAGGCAAAAATTACTAACTCTCCACTGCTGGATCATGCCCAAAGAGCGGCTGTTGCTGCAGTTGCTGCTGGTGGTGGTGTGGCTGCTGGGCTGCAACTGGAAGCTGTAGTGCTTGAGGTGTCTGAGTCAAGTGCTGCGCTGCCTGATTCTGCATTTGCTGTTGCTGATGCTGCTGGTGCAGTCGCTGTAAGTGCTGCTGCTGCAGTTGCTGCTGCTGATGTTGCAGCTGTTGCTGTTGCAGCTGTTGCTGTTGCAGGTTCTGCTGCTGCAGCTGTTGCAACTGTTGCTGCTGCTGCTGCAGCTGTTGCAGCTGCTGTTGCAGCACATGCTGCTGCTGGAACTGGAGCGGCTGTGGAGGGCGGTGCAGCTGCTGCTGCGCGTGGAGTGGCTGCTGCGGGAACTGGAGCTGCTGCTGGGAGAACTGGTGCTGCTGATGGACTTGCTGCTGCTGCTGGGGAAACTGGTGAGGCTGCTGCTGTTGGAAAGACTGCTGGGAGATCTGGGGTTGCTGCTGCTGCTGCTGGAGCTGCATAAGTTGCTGAGGTTGAAGGTGTAAAAGAGGATGGTGCTGTTGCTGCTGTGCTTGATGTGACTGCTGCAATAAATGTGTCTCTGGTGTTAGTTTCACTTGACTAAACAGCACCACATTTGGATGTCCCTGTTGGCTATGATTTACTTGTTGTTCTAAACTTTTTGTAGGTGCTGAAAGTGATTGTAATATCTAGAAAACAAAGATTATTTTTGTGACCTTTTGGTTGTCATTTGGTTTTAAAAAAATTTAAAGAACTACTGGGAAAATACAATTCCTAAAAGTAAAGAACCCTATGTCTAAACACCTTGTGAACTAAACAAAAATCTTTAACTGCTTAATAGCAAAATGAAAATACAGGACTTACACAGAGAAGTGTGAAGCTGCATGTGGATCCTAATAAACAGCAATGCACATTTTAGTAGCTTTTAAGATTAAAACTCATCCCTGTATTATGAATAATTTCTCCAAGACCATTATGACTATTAATGCTATATTAATTACATTGATCAACTGCAGTATTAATTTTAAAATCCCATTGGCCCATAAATTCAGAGCTTAGTTCTATAGTCTTACTTTCACTTAAAAATTGCTAATGATACCTTCAATAATTAGTGCTGTTTAAAAATAGGAATCTTGTTCTCTTCTGAACCAATTCAGGAATATAAAGCTCATTTTTTAATCTCAATTCCAAAAAACAAAGAAAAACATTGATCTGCTGAGCACTCAGGGTTTCTTGGAAAAAAAAGCCAGAACAATCTAACCTTCCTACCTAAGAATACTAGATTTTAGGTTTATATAGAGTGTTGAAGTAATCTGGAATTTAATTTTAGAGGTATAACTCACTGTTAAGAGAAAAATCATTTTACACTAAGCAGACACACATGTTAGGAAGAGAACTTTTAAGTATCAGGAAAGGGAAAATTAGGCAAAGTTCTAACAGATTAGGATGAGTTCTACACATTTATTAAAATATTTTAATATAAACTACCTATTAGAAATGAGAAGGAGCAATAGGAAATTCTAGACTTGCCATTCATAAAGTCTTTTAAACATGAAATCAGCTTTGATGAATCCTGCAAAGCTTGTTTCCTTCACTCTCACTACTTCAACACACACAGCATCACCTTCAGCAACATGCATGTGTGAGAGAGGAATCAAAGCCCATCACTAGAGCACAAAGCCAATTAACTGTATCCTCTCAACCAGACATCCATCAACTCTCCATCAGAGGTGGCTCAAGCGTTTTCACAATGTACATCAAAACACCTCAGGTGTCATCTAAATAATTCTGATGTGGTTGGTATTGCACACATGTGCAACCACGATTATCAATGCATCGCCCATCACTCACGTCTCAGCAGCACCACAGCAGAAACATTCAATAACTAAAAATAACACACACAAAAAATGTTTCTGGGGCTCAGTATGACGAGCTACTCTCCACAACAAGTACCAAAAGCCAGGTATATATTAATGGAATATGAAGCTTCAGTACACATATTTCAAAAAAAAGGGATAAAACTTTCAGAAGTATTCTACAGCTATATTCAGAAAGTAACTAGGTATCTGCAAACACCTGGTGATGACAGATCTTGCCACTCAGCAGAAACCTGGGGTCAAACTAAATACTAATTTGCTAACAATGTTCACCAAGACTTGCACTCATCATTCCAGGCACAAAGTAAAAGAGAAGTTACAGCGAGAAAAGCAGAACTGGCATTCCTCCCTCTAGGAAGCAGATTCGTAATTCTAAGGTTCAAAGCTTTTTTGCACATGCACATGCTGGAAGCCTGAGGGTACTTGGTACAGCCCTTGCACACCAGAGTCCAGCCCCTACCCCAGGAGACTTGGGGTGAACAGAGACAAGCCAAAGCACACCACCACCAAGTGTCCTGTAGCTCTGCAAATATTATTGACAGAGAAATACTTCCACAGGGACACCACTCTAGTGTGTTTGACAGCACAGTGACTGGGCTGGAGACCAGGTGGTGGCCAACTTACCCATGCTGGCCAACCGAGCAAAAGGTTGGCAGTTCTGCTCAGGCCTTGCCCCAGAAGTCTCAGCCCTCAAAAAATTCAGGGCACTGAGAAGAGGAATCTAAGACTCAGATTTAAAATAAAGCCTGTATTTCCATTCCATATTCAGATGTCATATAAACAGTACAGAAACAACATTTCTGACTGTCACCACTCTCTGTGTTTAAGTACCGGCTAGTAGTCTCTATACTACTCCAGCAGGCACCTTTTAAAGTTTTACCATCAGATGAACTTCCAAAGAAAGGCACCAATGTAATTATTTACGTAAAAGATATGTCTTACATTTACCAGCACCTCATGCTCCCTCCCCACCAACATCTAAGAATTTCAATGCTGCAGGTGCAGCATGCTCACTTGCTTTTTATCGTCTTGTAGAAATACATTCAATGCAAGAGCTGCAATTATTTCAACTACACAAGTGGCAAAAGAAAGTGTAAGTTCAGACTTCTCCATCATAACATGTATACTATGTAACAACCTAATGATGCCCAGCAGAACAATGCAGCATAGAACTGTGCCTACTGTGGGAACAATCAATTTCACAGTTTTATGTGTTTATAGCATAAATAATTCCTTGCACTGACTCAGAAGCTTGAAGGATAGGAAACCAGGTTTCCTGAACTAGCAAAATAATTCTAGATCAATGCTTTTTTCCCGCTCTCTTACCAAGAAGTCCTTACTGGAAATCCAATCCATGCTATAGTTATACATAGCTTTACTCTTCTAAATATTTTTCCCAAATGCATTCTTACTTGTGTGAACCTGCTAGTAATTAAGTTACTTATTACAGGGAAGATATGAATTTGGTCACAATTCTAAGTAATAAGGGGAAGTTTTAACTTTGGATATTTTAAGAACAGTAAAAGGAAATGGAAGTTCTTGGACACGATAGTTCTTAAGAAAAAGTCCAATAGCTTATAAATTAAAAATCCAACACTTACATGTGCTACATTTGATGGTCTATTAATCTGCTGAATATCAGCACTATTAGTAATATTCCTTAACGTCCGCACGGCTGGATTCCACGTGGCCATCATTTCCTGGCGGTCAGAACTTTGGGCACCTTGTACTGAAGCCATGAGGTTGCCTCTCATATCAGGAGGCAAAATGTTACCTGGCACTGGTGGGACATTGGCACACAAATTAATCAACCCGGAGTCTTTCCCTTGAGGCAACCTACGCTTTGCTGCAGATGCCTGTGGGACTTCAGCTGGTGTCCAATTCAAATTCCTTTCTTGCTTTTCTGGAGAGGAATCGGAAGAATCATCGAACATCAGTTCCCCTTTCGCCTTATCAGCAGTAGTAGATTTTGGTGAAAAAGCTTGATCACCCAAAGGTGATCCTTCTCGAGAAGATGCTGGGCTTGATAATTTTTCATCAGTACTAGCCTCATTTTGTGAATCTTGTTCTTCATTTTCTGCTTCTTCCTCCTCTTCCTCCTCCTCCTCTTCCTCCTCGTATATAATTAAACGAGGATGATAAGGAGTCTCTTCTTTTCTACTCTTATCAGCTATAGAATCCAGTACCCAGTCTGGGGTCACAATTTTAATGCTGTCCCGTTTATAAGCACATTCATATTTTTCCTGGGGGGGAAAAAAAATTATTTAAATACAAAAAAACCCACAAGTTGAGATCAGGGCCAGAGCATGGAGAGGGAGATCACAAGAGGCTGTCCACTACCAGATCTCACCCAGATCAAACAGGATACACTTTACACTACTGGGCAGAACCACAAGTTCCAAGACATTAAAAAACCCGAAATTCGGCACATTTACAATATAAAGGACTCAGAAGGCACAACTGCAGAAGATTAATGTCTTCAATTGCAAAAGTCTTCACTAACCCAATCACCAAAGGATTGCAACCCAGCAGCAAGGAACATCACAGTCAATATTAAAACACAAGTGATTTTAGATGGACATTAAGTTAAATACAGCTTATGTTTTGTCCACAATGAAAAAAAAAAGGAAAAAAACCCCAACTCCACTATGAAAAAGCATATGGGGAAAAAGTCAGAATTTCGTAATAAAGTAGAGACAAATATTTAGAAGTTGATCACTGAAAAAAAGCATTTCAGCAGAAATACAGCTTAAATCTTAAAAGATTCACCATTTCCTCTACTAATAAACAGACTAGACACAGAATCAGTGTTCTATTTATTCAACTATCCTCTCTGATGGAAACCCCTCACAATATCGAAACAGTACAGAAAAAAAACCTGTCTTTAAAAAATTTGAAACTTTTTTCAGGACCTAATATTTAGAAGTGATTGAGCTGGTATTTTCTGACAAACAACATAAATTAACAACAAGCACATTCAGAGGAAATTAATTTAGTGAGTCTCTAGAGTTATTTCCTACAATGAGACTGTCATTCATACACAATAAAGAGATTGGAGATGAAATCAGGTTTATTTGTCAACGCAAGTTTTTATTCTTTCTTTCTGGTGAGAATTATTACCAATCTTGTTTTATCATCCTGTGTCTAGTCAGAGCAATCATGTAAGTTTTCCTAGTGACAGAACTGTTCTCATTACAAACTGCTGCAGTTTCCCTTGCAGTGTATCAGAGCAGCAGGACTGGAAGCAAAAAGTAATCATCCCATAAAATTGTTTCCATTCAAAGATTATGTGCATTAAAATATTTGTACCCTACAGACAGGAAATGCTAATACCTTTTTAAGTTTCTTGACTGGCAAGCTAAAGACAACACCCTTTGTTCTAAAAAGCTTATTATTTAAGCTTTTAAGTAAGTTATTAAAGTATGATTCTTAATAAATTTCATTGCCTCTTACAAACAAAATTTTAGGTAATAAAGCTTTGTCCAAGCATTATATTTTATTGTGATGAAAGGGACAACTAGAATGGTGTTCAATATACCCTTCTAAATAGTCCACAGAAGAAAGATCAAACACTTACTAGAAAGAAAAAAAATCAAAATCAACACACACACATATTTACCAAAAAGAAGCCAGCCCTACAAAGGTTCCTGTATTTTAAAGAAGGAAAAGCATTTCTTTCCCACAGAAACACTTTCTCTTCTCCCAGTGCCAGCCCATGTTTTATTCTTCCATTTACCAATTCTGTCCTTCATTTTTCTTCACTGATTCTGTATCTGTGCATTTACAAATCACAATCACTAATGACTGTGACATACCAAAATTAGGTTAAGACAAAGAAAATAAATAATAAAATTCTTCATTTAAACAGGAATTCAAATACCAGTGTGAAATTGGACATCTTTTGAATTAATCAGAATTAAAGCCATGCAGAAAGTAAGTACAAACTGAATAGCTGCAATGCATAATTTTGCTGAATTTGGCTGCTAATGAACAGTCTTAAGAATTCTAACTTCAGGGACACGGAAAATTTTTGACTATTTAAAAGCAAATGAGAGTTACAAGAAGAAGAATTGTACATGTAATAAACTCTTACCCCCTTTGGCTCAGGCACAATCAAATGAGTACACTTCTTATTGAGGCTCAGCTGGCAATTCCCTCCATAAAAAGTAATCAAAGCCCACAGCGTACTTCGGTCTTCAGATGAAACCTAAAAGGAAGGTAGAAAAGCCTTTCAGTTCTGAGCACCCAGCTGTCTGCAGTTGGAAGAGTGCTAGTAATCCACAACATACCATTTACAAGGCTGGCTAATATATTACCTTTCACTTTTAAATACCAAATTAGCATGAAAGTTAGAAAGAAAAAAGGGTGACAAAGACACACAACAAGAAAAACCAGTAAAGAGTAATTTTTTAACCGGCACAGATACAGAGAAAACAGAAAAAAGAAAGTCAGAGTACAACAAAAAAACGGGTATCTTTCCTTAAAAAAGTGAAGCATCACACATATAATGCACATTGGAGTACACTGAAATATGGTTCACTTCTTACCTGAGAGAGACAAGCAGTGACTCCAAAAAAGATCTGACAAGATTCTGGAGAAAAGCCATTTACACTGGAAAGCAGGTGTCAAGGATGAAAAATAATTAGATGAGTTTCCTGAGGGATATTAGAATGAAATTAAACAGACTATGTAGTACTTCTGAGACAATACCAAGTATTTGACCATTCAAAAACTTTCATCTTTGACAGCACATTGTCTGTTTGCAATTTAAGTTGTATGCATCAAGAAAAAACCTGATGTACAAACTGAGTCGGGTCACCTATAATATTACGATCAGTTCTGGTAACACTGTAAACCAGAACTGACCTGGGAAAGACAGACAGACCATTGGACTTTTGCAACTTCCCTCCCTTTTCTGTGTTTTCGTATTATTGTATGTTTAAGATCCATGCACATTAGTCAGAAAAAAATGACTACAGAGACAGGTGTACATTGTGTCACAAGCTGATGCTGAGAACTTTTTAATGAAACAAAATTATTTTCCCCATGATGCTGACAGATGCACCAGCAACACTCAAGTTCTGAGGCCCAGAAGAGACAGTACACAACAAGCTGATGACAGAGCCCAGAGCATTTTAAAATTTAAGAATAAATTACTGCCATTACCCAGAATACCTCAAGAAGTCCAAGCCTGATGAATATCCTAAATTGTTCTCCATTTCATCCAAGACAGAAATTCAGAACTGGATCTTTCAAAAATGTACACGTGTCTACTCCCTGAGTATCTACTGCTAGCATATAAAGCAGAAAGTCAATATTTAACTTTTAAGAGGTCCATCAGTTTGCCTGGAGCTTGCAGTCACTAAAGTACAGGAGTGAAACAGACTCTCTTAAAACAGTTACAAGTAGCAAAACAATAACACAAAAAAGAGGGAAAAAAAACCCTCACTTTTTTCCTTCAAGAAACAACTTCAGAAGTGCTCTGACTTTAAATCTGTAGAAGATCATTGAAAAACACACGCTCCTCATTCTTGCTTCTGCTGTGAAAGAAATTGCCAGCCCTCTTTACGGCATTATATAGAAGTTTTCACACTTGAAACTTTTTCCTTCTCCACCAAGTCTGCTTCCAGCTTCACTTTTCTGCTACTTCCCTTCCACTGCAGGTTAGTCAGACTTTGCAAACGTCAGTGGCAGGGCACAGGAGAACACTCTGCCTTCTGAAGTTCCCCCTGATGAAAACAACTTCCGCCAAGGAACAGACAAAATTACTTTGCTTTTACATTATATTAAATCTTTCTATATTAAACTTTACCTTTAGCAACTGACAGGCAAATGCCCATCAAATAAGCACCGGAATTGGTAACGCAACATAAAATCCTTAAGGCTCTTATTAGATCCATATGTCTAACTGACACAAGATGTTTCTAGGACTTGGTTCTTCAGAAATTCAATGACCACTTTGAGCATTACCAAATTAAAACATAAACGAAAGACAAAAATGCAGAATCTCAAACTTCTGCCTAAACTGGGTCCAAAAGCAATCAACTAGAAAAACTAAGCCATTCCTATTAACGACTGTTTTTTTTTCATTATGGCAGTACCTAAATCCCTAATGAAAGGCCAGATGTCACTGCACGAGAAGTCATAAAGAGGCCAAAACAAGATAAAACAAAGTTAAGACTTAACAACCTGCTTTAGTGAACACAGTAAGGCTCAGAGTAAAACCTAAACCCACCATGTTCTAAGGACATGAAGTGCTAGAAAATCAAAGGTCCAAAGACACATTTATTGCTGACAGGTGTACAAAACTCCCTTCTTCCATGCAACTGAAGAACAAGACCCTACTGAGACCTGGTCTTTTCATTTGGCCATTCCAATGTTCCTACAATAAAGACTTCCTAAGCAATAGCCATTGAGGGCTACATTCCCACATTTATTGCTACAATTTTGTTTTGGACTGCATCACTCTGTTGTTTCATCTGTTTATTTCTCTTCTGGGTATCCAATAACGTCAGTTCTTAGAGTACCCTTTTAGAAAACCCTGGATGCAGATGGAAGACAAATTTTTTAATAGTGCAACTTCTTCATGTGAAAGAACGTCAATAATGAAACGTTAGGTTACTCATGTCGGAAAATATAGCTAATACCAAGATGGTTTTTTGTCAACACTACTCATGGACAGGAAGAAGGTTTAGAGACATGTCACATAAACAACTAAACACCCTCATGCTGATGATGAAAGGACAATAAACACACTTATTATGTCTAGACACAAATGACCAAGATCACTAGCCTAGACCACACCACAGAAACACAGTGAGAAGCAAAGGCACACACCTTTATATATATATAACTGCTGGGTATAAAGACATTATTCTGAATCCCTGAAGCACAGTAAGGCCTGAATTCCTAATATGAACACCTGGATTCCTGCACCTATCACCTCTTGTTTTCCAATTGGTAACAATTGTCCTCTAAGTGCCTGTGAAGCACAAAACAGGCAACAGGACAGGAAAACTGAAGACAAAGAAGCTCCAAGCACACTGCAATCTTGGCAGGCAAAACACATGACATTATTTTAGAAGTTTAAGCTGTATCTATTTGAAACAATCTTGAATCCTTCACTGGTATCCATTTTATCATGTTTTCAACAGAATTTTGAACTTAAAAGGATACGGCAGAAGAGCTCCACAGCGAACAGACAAGATCACCCAGGAAGGCTAGAAAAAAAAAAAAAGACATTAAAAACTTTGGTCTACATGCACAAAATATTAATTACCTTCCAAGTTTATGCTGTAGCTGGTTTTAATATACGTTCTCCAGCTTTGGAAGTCTAAGTGTTTCACAGACATGCACTTAGTCTTTATTTTATAGACTTTTCATTTATTTACAGGAGTTCACATAAAGACAGCTCAAAGGTTGTGCAGCAACCCCCTTCCCTTCATGCTGTTTACAGTATTTATTTATCCTCTCCTTTTTTGCAGTTCTCCTTGCTTGCAAGAAAAAATAATTCAGATAATCTCACCCTACACTCATCACCAAGGAGTGGAGAACCATAACCTTACACAGAAAGAATAAGACAGAACAATGCTGGCTGCTGAGCAGTGATGGTCCCTACCCGACAGTATTCTGGGACAGGACTCAAAGGGACACAGGGAGGTGGCAGCAAATGAAGGAGATGTAGGACACTGGTCCCAATGCAGCAGATAAGGAAGAATGGGCAAAGAGTGACATCACATTCAGTATGGAATTACTTTTCCTCAAAGACAAACCGAAAAAATATATGGTGGCAATTACATTCATGGTGTCCCAGTTCTTGTTTTTCTCTTTCCCTTTTAAGAATTTTCCCTTTCTCTTTCCCCTTTTAATACAAAAAATAGCTAAAAACATTTAACTTCTAACTCCTTGATCCTCAGGGGGGGAAAAAAAAGTATACGGAAAAAAAAGTATACTTCCCTCCCTTAAATTTTTATCTTCCTTTTTCCCTATAACCAGCTACCTTTGCCTCTGGGTTCCAGTCCCTTAATACTTAGCCTGATCTTGATTACAGATCATGCTGTGATGTTTTCAGATCAAACTAAGTGACATTAGTGAAAAATTTGCTCTCATCTGGCAAATGAGTCGGCAGTTATAAAGCAAATTAAATTATTTAAGTGAGTGGCATTAGAAAGCAGGAAGTGCTCACTACGATGTTGATGTCCCTCCTTCTCATGAAAATGGCAGCAGTTTCCTTGTTTATGAAGTTAAAATTATACCAAAAAAAACTTCAGAAAAAGGAACTAAGTATTATCCAGCACACCCACTATAACCATAAGGGTCCCTAGCCAAGCAACTTTCACTTTTTAGAATTAATTCACAGTTCTTCACTGTCAGGTTTTCTCATGACAAAACCTATCAAAATTCTTTCAAAATTCTTTTCTGTCACCTGTACCCACATGGAAAAAATAATCCAAAATCATGTACCCAAAGGTATCAGCAGTGAAATTCTAGTGTTATTTCTTCCAATCTCTCTCATGACTGCCAGAGTGACAAGCTCACATTTTCAAAGACGAAGCCCATAATTTTTCACAGGAAAAATACCCCATTATTGCAAGGTAGTAACAAAATACTAGTAATTCCAGTGTAAGAAAGAAAAAAAAGACTAAAAAATCCCTTAAAAAACTAAAATAAAAAGGAAAAAAACCCTAATTTTCTACAAGTTCCTATAGTCCATAATTAGCATAGTACGCATATGCAGAATCGACAAAATAATTTTGCACCTTGCAATTATATATGTGTTTAAAAAAAACCCTCAGCAATCTACTACTTATTCTAAATTGAGGTCTTCCATTGCCAGAAGCTTTTAAGAACTTTCCCATCAGAAATATTTCTAAAATAAAGCTAACAGGACATCATCTCACAGATGGCTGAAAGAAAAATCTGAAAAAAAAACCAATGCAGAAAACTAAAAAAACCCCACAACACTGATAGTTAAAGAGCAACAAGAAAAAGGTGAGAACAGAATTGTAATAGAAGTCTGCAAGTGGGGATAAAAGTTTGTGCAACAAGAACGTAAGATTTTTAAAGACATGTTTTATTTGGTCGTCATCCAAACATGAATATTTTGTTATAACACTGAAAAATCTATGTCAGTATTTCAACAATATAATGGATGAGTCACTCACCTTTACCACAGGGAGATCAAAAACTTCTCGAGATTCCCCAACTTCTGGATTGTCCCCATCTTCTGAAATAATATGTGAGGCCAGTGCATTGTAAGAAACTTCCTTTGCTTTCCCAGCTTTCAGAAGTTGGATAACCTAAACCCAAAGGAGAACAGGGAGAAGTCAACAATTTTTCGCAACTTTTATTTGAGAAAAACATTACTGCAAGAAGACACTAACATTGGATGGATGGATGAATGAATATGACCTCTCCTGACTGTTCTCCTGTAGGTGGCCAGCACTTCTCCTGACGTTGCCAAACACATTACATTTAAAACCTGCCTGCCAAAGGTTTATGTCTCTTCTACATTTTCATCATTCTACCTGAACATCTACTTTTCAAAATAACTGATGATGGGGTAGGAGTTGAGGAAATGTTAGTTTTTCCAAAATACATATTCCTCAAAAAACATACGAAAACAATTTTCTCTTAGGCAGGTAGGGAAAAAAATTCTAAGTGCTTGGTTTTGCATAGGGTAGCTCTGGAAGTGTTTGAATATACTTTAAAATACGAGGTTGAATTCTAAGGATTAAGCAATTTAGAGAAATATAGGGAAAAAAAACAAAAACAAAACAAAACAAGCAGGACTCATGCTCCCTAAATTTACTTTTAGGAGCTGGAACTGATGTGGCTCTCTTCACTGCTCTGTTCTGAGTGAATGCAAAACACCTCCCAGCCACCAAAGCACACCTCACTCCCAATTTTGCAAGGCCCAAATAGCAGATGCTGCTTTAAGAGTTCAGTGTTCTCTCAGCTCTGCACACCATTTTGCACACCAATCCCCTAAACCATGATACACCCTCCTGCACGAAATCCAGTTAACCATTAAGAAACACAGGATGCTATCATTCCAGTGAGAGAAGCTAAATCCAAATAAAGCACTTTTGAAAACAGAAGGTATTTAAGAACAGTCTCAGCACATAAGCTCCTTGTCTCACACAGCTCTCTCTGAGTTACAATCCCATTCAACTGCTCATTTAGGGGAAGGCTAAAAAAAGGAGAAAACGTCATGAAAACTGAGAACCCAAATCTGACAGCATCAGAAAGAAGCTATAAATAATGTGCTAGAAGTATGATTTTTTTATATCAAAACAATGTTGCATTAAAGAACTTAAGCAAAGCGTCTGCTTATACAAAAAGTTACACTGGATTCATGTAGCAGTTTAAACACTATAAATATGATACATAATAATTCGATTATTTTATGTGTCATGAAAAAGACTCTTCCTAATTTAGCTCATGTCAACTTCAAAACTCCTCTCAGAATACACAACTTCTTCAGATTAAGTACTGCCTGGACCGAAAAGTTGTATTGGCATAAATAAAGAACTTACTTATCAACCATATATCTGTAACTAGAAAACAGAATGCTGAAAAGCCTTAAAATGAACACTAAAAATCCTGCATTTTAGGTATTGGTTTATGTCCATTAAATGAAATTTCTTTTTTTTTTGGGGGGGGGGGAGGTCATAAAATTTTTATCTTGTTCTTTCCCACTAAAATCTGTGTTGGAAGCAACAAGAGGAATAGTTCAAAACTATTTGACAATGGGCATAAAAAATAAATTAAACAACATAACCAAAACCCAAATATCCTGTTCAAAGACCTTGTGCTGGGTTGCATTACTTTTTATTTCTTTCTGAAAGAAATATTGATTTTAACTGGTGTTTCCAAAGCATGATGGTTTGGTTTTATACGTCTGAGGAAAGCAAGAACAGCATTTTTTAAAAGAAAAGGAGGAGCTGACATCTACTCATCACCTTCAGTAAGGTGTAAGCAGCAAAGTGCATCCAATGGAATGGAATGGAATGNGTAAGACAACGGGCATAAAAAAGAAATTAAACAACATAACCAAAACCCAAATATCCTGTTCAAAGACCTTGTGCTGGGTTGCATTACTTTTTATTTCTTTCTGAAAGAAATATTGATTTTAACTGGTGTTTCCAAAGCATGATGGTTTGGTTTTATACGTCTGAGGAAAGCAAGAACAGCATTTTTTAAAAGAAAAGGAGGAGCTGACATCTACTCATCACCTTCAGTAAGGTGTAAGCAGCAAAGTGCATCCAATGGAATGGAATGGAATAGATTTAAAGTTGAGAGCCAGCCTAATTCTCCATCATGTGCCAAAGAAGACCTAGGCACAATTCCAGACTTTTGTTTCCCTTCCAATTTATGCTGCATATGCTTTAGTAGGCAGTGGTATGCAGTTATTCACCTGAATAAATTACTTTTTTTCCCCTTACTCCTGGATTTGTTTTGATTAGTGTGCTCACTTGTGCTAGGCCTGTTTTAATATTTATTACAGTAACTGGTTTTCTGTGAAACCATTTGGAAATTTAAGCTGATCAAAGTGTACTCCTCCCCAGAAGCTGAAGGAGGAAACTTCTTCGCTAAATCAAGCTGCCATCCACTTGTATAAGAAGTAGTAAAAAGCGCCAAATATATTTGTAATTTTTTTATCAGTAATGGGACAAATTTCACTGTAAGAATGGTTTGAGTTTGATTTACAATTCTTGCATTCTGTCTTGGCTCAAAACACATCTGAAAAATGCTCCTTGTTACTCAGGTGCCCCAGGGTGCCACAAAGGACACCCGCAGGAGGGTGTTCTGGTCTCAGCAAGGATAAGAGTTCCTTTATTCTCAGTAGCTGCTACAGTTCTGTGTTTTGGATTAGGAATGGGAATAATGTTGATAACATGCTGAGGGCTTTGGTTTTTGCTAAGTCTTGCTAAGTCAAGGACTATTTTTTTGTGTCTCATGCTCTGCCAGTGAGGTGGAACAAAAAAGGCTGGGAGGGAGCACAGCCTGGGCAAGTGACCCAAACTGGCCAAAGAGATATTCCACATCAAAGCATGCCATGCCCAGTACATAAACTGGGGGAGTTACCCATAAAAAGGACTGACCTGGGTCCAGGAAGGAAGTCTGGCACCAGTCAGTGGACAGTCAGCAATTCTATCGTACATCGCTTGCTTGGGGTTCTCTTTCTTTCCCTTTTTCTTACTATTATTATTTACTACTACCATTACATCTCACCTGCTTTTCAATTAAACTGTTTTTATATCTCAACCTCCAAGTTCAATTTTTGATTCTCCTCCCCATTCCGCTGGGTCGGGGAGGGGGGTTAGAGAGCAGCTGTGTTCTGCTTAGTTGCCAGCTGGGCTTAAGCCAGCACACAGGGTTCTCCCAGGGCTAGGCTCAGCTCAGCTCCTCGCTCTGACCCAGCTCTGCCACCCAACACAGGCAAAGGAAAATTCAACGCACCAGGTGTGGAGCAAATCCAAGCCCTATGACAATGACTCTGACTGCAAAGAAGAATAAAACTTAACATGAGAAAGAAAACCAGTTTCAGAGAATGCTTGTCTACTTGCTTGATGGGAAATCTGTTCATTGTCCTCCTATGTCCATACACAACTAAGTACAGGCCCTTCAGGACACTACTTCTATGACAAATGATGTATAAGAGTCCTACAGGATTTTTACACTCATCCTCATACACGTAATAATAATACTGCTGCTGTAGGGTTTTTCTCAAAGTATGGGAATTTGTTATTTCAGCACTAAGCCATTGTCAAAACTTTTATGTCTAAAGATTTAAATTTTATATCTAAACACCTGTCAAAAGAAGTTTTCGTCCTGATCTTTAACTGTATTCTTCCTAGACTGTATTTCTTTTAGCACAATAGGAACGAAAACCACCTGAACAGGCCAGTGCCTGTGTCTCCGGGTCACTTATAGGCATACGAGGCTCGGTGAGTGCCAGAACAGGAAGCTAAAGGAACTCAACGCTGAACTAAGACTTTACCGCAGCAAATACCAGAGAGGCAAAGACTTTAACTTCAGCGTGAAGCATGCAGTAACCGGCTTGCAGGAAGCTGCTGTCCCCTAAATCTCGGTACGGCGCACTTCAAGCACCTGTCTAATTGGACACACCACAGAAACTTTGTTTCAACCACCTCGCCCACCACGGGTTGTTACCCAAGGCCACCTGCGTTACCCAGGGCGCTGCCCCAGGGCACGGCGGGAGGGCTGGGCGGCCCTTGGCCTAAACCACACCAGCACCACACCGGGCGGTCCCGGGGCGGTACCAGGGCCGTGCTCGGGGCCGCGCCAAGGCGGAAAGGTCTGTGTGGGAGGGAAGAGCCGGTCCGGCCCCCCATGACGAACCTTCCCCATGGCCTGTCCCTGTGTCTCCGTACGGAACCGGGCACAGGGAGGGGCTGGGCCTGCGGAGCGCTCGGGTCGGAGGAGCGGCGGCCGCTGCCCCCGCTGCCCGCCCGGCCCGGCACAGGAAGTCCCTCCGCCCGCTCCTCCTCCGCTCAGGCGGCTCCGGCGGGGCCTGCGCGGCGGGGCCGCGGCTCCCATGGCGGCGGCGGCGCTTCCCGCGGGCACGGCCGGGATCGGGATCGGGANGAGAGAGACGAAGGGGTAGGCGGGAATAATCTGAAGGGATGACCCGGTACCTTGGGGTCGATGTCTCCCACCACGAAGAACTTGACGTCTTTGAACATCTCCTCCGGGACTTTCAGCTCCTCCTCGTCGTCCGCCAACATGGTCCCGGCCGGCAGCGGCGGGCGGTCCCCCCCTGCCCGCTATTGCCCCGCGCTCACTGTGGAAAACCCGCCGGGGCCCGGGTCTCTCCCGTCCCCCTCCCCCCGCAGAGCCGCCGAACCGCGCGAGCAAGGCGCGCGCTGCGGGACACACCATCCCCCGCCGGGACGTAGGGGGGGTGGAAGGGGGAGGGGAGAGCCGCCCTCACAAAGCGGCTCCCCCCGCCCGATCAGCCACCACCGCTGCTGCAGGGCCGCGCTCGCTTCTGATCCACAGGCGCTATCTCTGCTCCTCCCTCTCTCTCCGAACCGGACCGGCAGATAGCATCCGGGTCCGGGGCTCCCCCCGCGCGGGATGCAATGGACTCGCCCCGACCGACAGAGGCGGGCAGCGGGGATACCCGGCCCCGCCCATTGGCGAGGGGGCAGGGACGGCAGCCGCCTCCGGCCCCGCCCCTCCGGGTGAGAAAGCCCCGCCCCGGTCAGGCCCCGCCCCCGGTCAGGCCCCGCCCCTCGGTCCCGCCATGAGGGGACGCGGGCGATGGCGGCGGGTCGTGTCAGCCTCCACCGCCAGCCAATAGTTTCGTTGTGTATTCCAACACCCAACTCATCAGAGAACATACTGACTACTCCCGAAACCAGAGCATACAACCACTAAGGTTGGAAAAGCCCTATAAGGTCATCGAGTCCTACCGAAATAAGACATTTTTCCCTCAGAACCTGCAACGCATCCTTCTACATCGATAATGAACCGTTCCCACTTAGAGGAGGATGTATCTTATCCGTTTTAGATAACAGAAATCATCACTGTATGAGTTATGGTCAACAGAAAGAAACAAGCACTTTCAGAGCCTGACTCGTCGAATATTTTAAACATTGCTGCATTGACAGGGGTATATAAAATATAAATATTACATAATATAGTTGTATCTATATAATAAGCACTCTCCTTTCCAAAGGAGTTCTGGACCCCCTCATAATACTTTGATGTGGACAATTTTTCCCTCCCATACTCAGAGCATTTTTAAGAGATAGCATCATAAGATGTACTGAAATAAAAATACAGGGCACCTACTGTTTCCTGCAGGCTGCAAGGCCTGTCTCACTTTCCCAGCAGAAAACTTATTTTTTTTACCCATGCTACTCTCAAAACAATGATAGAAACTATAAATTGGTTTACAAGTAATTTCTGTACTTTCACTGGATAAAGGCTTCACCTGTCTTTCTCCAGGTCTCCTGGATCTCCACAGGACATCTTCCCCTCTCTACTCCAGCTATATAAGAAATACCCAACCTATCACCTGTTCTTTTTCTGCTCCAGAAGGAAACCTTACCCTTTGGTTGAAGGTTTTATTGTTTTGCCCACCCTCCCGATGAAATTTACTTTTTAAAGTGAAAATCAAACTAAAAAGTCCTTAAGCTTTTATATGGTATGCTTTTTTATTGTAGGGCAGGAAAAAAAAGTAGAAGTAACCATCTGCTTTTAAATCCATTTATCCCTTTCTTTCAATGATTCATATTCTCATCTCACTTTCTATTTTTTCTAATAGCCCTTGCTTAGAGTAATTTTCTTCTGTCCCACGTATTTCCTGGACTGACCTTGAAAAGACTTCTCTGAGCTCTGCTTTCTTTATAACCACTTTCAGTCCAGCCTTTGCTTCCTTACTTCCATAATTTTCCCTCTTTCCAACTCCATCTTTGATCCATTTTGACTTTGTCACACTGAATTAGAACTATTTTGACCAAAATCTCCCTCCACCTGCAGAAAAATATTTTTCTTGCTCTTCTTGATCTATCATATTTCATTAACACCACTGCTTCCCGAGCTTCCTTTCCTGTTGGATTTCACTGCCTCTATAATCATCTGCATCTCCCAGCACTGGTAATTTTCACTTCTTTTCTTCGATAAATATCGCCATCTCTCAGGTTTCTGTTCCAAATTTTTCTCTGGGGTCTTTTCTCTTCCTGATGTCATTCATTACTTAGATTCATCTTTCTCAGTGTACTCACTAAATTGCCCTTTCTCAAACGAGTACTTTCCTCATATCTAAGCCCATACAGTATCACACATTCCTACTCCACACAGAAAATCAAAGTTTTGTGCTCCAAGGGTTTGTGCTCTTGATTTCCCTTCTCTGCCTATTTTCTTTGTTACTCTAATGAGTTCCCCTGGGCCTTCCTATCCTTTGGATTTTCCATAGTCACATAATTTTTGGTTATTCATGCAACTCCAAGATTACAAGTATTTCAAAAGAGGCGTTATGCTAATACTGGGAAATGCTAATAATGCAAACAACCTGCACACATTTTTCGTAACATTGCCCCTTCCCAAACTTTCAGCTGGAGTTGCAGCTATTGCAGCATTGGATGAGACCACCCTGGATCTTCCATTTGTTCAGCTAGTCAAATCAGAAGAATATGAGATGAATTTGCTCTTTTAAATCACAACAATTTTAAAATTCTCTAGGAATACAATGTCAGATGACTGTGTCCAATCATTGAAATTCACTGCAAAAGCAGTTTTCCACAAATAAAAAGTACCCATTTATAAGGGTAATTGTAATTATCCTTAAGGGTAAATCATTCTTTTTAACTAATTATGATAAAAATCCAAGAATAAAATGTAATTCCATCCACAGTATGGAAATGTAATGAAATGTGAAAAAAAAAAAAAAAAAAAAAAAAAAGGTTAAGAATTATTAGAAGAAAATTGGCTATTTTATAAATTCGGTCCTGTATAGCAAAGAAGAAATGGTTGTGGCCCTGACCTGGGATGTGGGACATGGACTTTTGGGTCTGTTCTCCTCTTCCCGAATGTAGTAAAAGTAACTTCGCTGAGGCACAAGTCAGGGATGGCCACTGGATGCCTAAATCCTCTGGATGTTCTTTAACCACTGAGCTTTTGACAGAAATGGGAAAGTGAGGCCATCCCATCCTCCCTCCCCCAAATAAATAAGCACTGAAAGCAGAGCCCCAAAGCTGTGCTTGGTGAGAGCAGGAGGACTTGGAAAATCCTGCCCAAGCTTGAGCAGACGTCAGGCGAATGACCAGCTGTGCAGCACAGCCAAAACAAGGGTGTTCCTATGATGGCCATGAAACAATGCACAGCCACAACTCTACAGAAAACTTGCCTGGCAGCAGTTTAGACACCTGTCAGTTCATAGAATCATAGAATCAGACAGGTTGGAAAGGACCTCTGAGATCATCAAGTCCAACCCTTGATCCACTACCACCACAGTTGCTAGACCATGGCACTAAGTGCCATGTCCAGCCTCATCTTAAAAATCTTCAGGGACGGAGAATCCACCACTTCCCTGAGCAGCCCATTGCAATGGCGGATTACCCTCTCTGTAAAGAATTTCTTTCTAATATCTAGTTCTAGTGGCCCCTGATAAGAAATTTTGTAGATCTCTGTACTGCACTGAGAGGCTGTTGTATTATCAGCAGTGCTACTAATCTCATACAGAAAAAGCTTTCTTTATTCACAATTTATTGTCTTCAAAATGACTACTCCCAGAAGAAAAGATTACTCCCATGAGTCACAAGTTTTTCCCCTTAAGTGCCTTCTAAACAATTAAAAAATTAAATTAACACATTTTTTACTTCTTTATGTATTTCATTAGTCACCTGTCAAGAAATTATTTAAATTCTATTAATTAGACTATTTCTAACAAAAATGAATAGTTCCAGTTTCACATCATGTGTATGATCCCATTTATGGACCATAAGAGCAGACAACTAGATTGGAAAAGTTATTGAACAAGAATATGTTATTGAACGAGAAAATATCCCCTGTATTTATCAGAAATAAGTTCTAGCTTCTGCTCATGTCAGCACACAGAACTAAGTCACATTGGTGGGCTCGTCTCCCTGCTCAGGTGTAGAGCAAAGTGCTCACCTGTATTTAGCCTCAATATGGATCTGTCACGCTATGAGGTAAAGCTCATCTGCACAAACTGAGAGACAAAGGAAGGAGGGGGAGCCCAAATAATACTCTGCAGGCTGCTTCCAGGCCCATCCCAGGGACCATCAGCCCATCAAAGGTCCATCTCCACAAGCCAGAGGAGCACAGGGGCACACAGGCAGGTGAGAACCCAAACCCACACAGGGCCTCCAGAGTGTCCAGGCAGAGGGAGAGCACAATAAGGCCATTGGTGCTGTGCCTGTAGGTAAGAGTGCTCTGAGCTGATGTGACATTGGCCATGTACACATGCATGTCCACAAGAGTCCACGGTGATGTGAACAGTACATTATCTGTGCTAGAAACACACCCCTGATCTCTTAACTACAAGAGCTCCGTACAGAGAACTTCATGAGCGTGTTTCCAGAAAAACTGTAAAGTGATCTAAATTTTGTGATGGGTGTTGTTTGCATGAGGTGAAAGCCCACAGAGCTGACAAGATTTGTGCAATTAGTCTTTGCTTACATAAATGCCTTATTTGTGTGCACAAATGATTATATGAAAAATTCATACGCACCTACAATATCATATTTAGGCGTAATTGCTTGTGAAAAAACAACAGCTTGATTTTTTTATCTTGTAGTTAATTAAATTCAGAGCTTAGATTAAATTGTATATTTGTTTTACTCCAGTGAGCAGAAGGCTTTCTGAGTCCTTTGTTAATAATACATACTTGTTTGGTAGCAGCTGGCTCTCTAGATGTTACTCTTCCAACAAAATATGTCTTCACAAAGTACCTAGTGTTTTACAGAAAGCTGATGTTAGTTTCAATGTGCCTGGAAAGTTGTTGAAAATCCCAGAAGGCATGCTGCCTGCATTATCTCCATTTCCATTTCTTAACGTGAATAAGATCTGCTTTTTAATCTGAATCAAAACAGGTACACAGAGGGCTCTGTTTTGGCTTGAGCTGTCTATGCATTTTTCCCTTTTCCTTCAGTGGGACTGCTTGCAATGGCAAATACGATTTATAATTAAAAACTTTCTTATTATCTGTACAGCAACACTGAATCCTAAAAGGCTCCCTTGGAACTGCTAGTTTCATTTTCGATTCTCTTCTAATTCCAGAACTGCACTGAGAATCCCTTGTCATTTGCTTGACAGTTTTCTTTTTTAATATAATAGTTAAATTTTTTTTCTTTTGCAAGTGCCAAGTAACAAGTTATACCTGTAGTGTAACTGCATGAATGAGCATGGGGGAGAATGCTCTCAATTAACACATCTTAATATAAGGACAATTTTGTCAGAAGTGAGACATATTTTTAAAAGAGGGGATATACTCCTTTGTGTTACCTGCTAAGGAATGCAAAAGGTTCATTCACCTTTACAAATAAATTCTTTCTTTCTATCTTTCCCTCTGACTGCCAGTAACGACCTCTATATAAATTACACACATATATACACACATACATACTTATATATATACATATATAAATATATATAAAAAACATTATAACACTTTCTTGATGAGTTTTGGACCTGACTCTATTACACCAGGAAAGAAGAATGCAAGTCTTCCCAGTGTTCTGGGAAGGAACAAATAATTTGCCACAAATAAAACGTGATACTATAATTTATACACTCCATTCTTTGCACCTTCTGTTCCAACAAAGGTACCTACCAATTTCTGTGTATTTTCTGAGTTTGAGAAAAAATGTTTGTGAAACGTGGTGGGTAATTATCCCTGTAGCCCTTCTTTGCAGCTTGTCAAGATTTACATCATTTATAGGCTTTCCATTGGGGTAAATTAGTATCAGAGAAACAACGGAGAATGAAAATTTTCATTTGAGCCTGGGCTTTCCTTCACGCAGGCTTGAAACAAAGCTAATGAAAGATGAAGTTACTAAAATGAAATTTTGTACAATTGAACAAACTTGGCATTACTTCTGCCAAGTTTTTTTTATGTTATTCAAAGAACACTAACACTTGTATTTATTTTTACATTATTAATGCATAAATACAGAAAAAGGCAACTAAAGTTGGTAGCATTGCACAGCATATTACAGAACAGTGTGAAGAGTGAGCCTGGGTACTGCTCTGAGATGATCTCCAGTATTCATTTATGGCTTTGTGCTTACAAGTTGAGTGAAAACTCTAAATTCGTGCTGATAAAACATTGACACACACATTGACATTACACTGCTCTCTTTCTGTTTGTTGTCCAGATAGTTAAATATTTCCTTTACTCATCCAGCAAGAGGAATGGACAGAAGACACTTGCCGGAGGATGTGTCACTATGCTCACACAGAATCTCCAGTGTCTCGCGGGTGACCTGTGCTGATCTTTCTGGGAACAGTCTATTAAAAGTGGCTGGTTTTCCGCAGGTTCTCCTGAGACTCAGTTATCCCAGTGCTGGCTTGGTGCAGGCAGCGACTCAGGGCTCCTGTTCTGGAGCAGAGGGCAGCAGCTACACGAGCCCACCTGTGCCACCAGGGAAATTCATCTGTAGCCATGGGGTCTTAGTGCTAAAACCTATTGAAATACATTTCATTGCTGACATATTTTCACAGCAACTGCAGCATCTTCAGAGCAGTTCCTCCAAGTTATGAAGTGTAAGGCCAGAAGGCCACTTAGATTAACCTCCTACATCAATCACTGGGAGCAGAATTGATTATTGTTTGTCCCTAAAAGGAGCCCCAGCCTGGGAGCACATTTCTGCTTTATGGCCTTCCCAAATGCTGAAGCTTAGAGAAGCGTTTTCAGGGTGGCTGAAGGACAGGTGCCTGCACATCCTGAAATGCAGACACAGGTAGACAAAGTTATCTGCCTGTGATATGGTACAAAACAGAGAAGCTGAATGTATTCGTCATAGGTTTGTGGCTGCAGCTTTGGGAAGTTCTCAGTGCTTAGACATGGATGTAACTGCACTATGCAGATAAGTAGTTACTATTGCTGGACTGAACTCCCATTTTCTTTTTCTGTGGAAGGAACCTGATTTCTGTTTCTCACGTATTTTCAAAGGAAATGAGGAACTTACACTGACATTCTTGAAAAATGTGTTCTGACAGCATTCTTATAACAGCCTCGAGGCCAGAAGAAACCAGTAGTCTTCCAGCCAGTTTTTCTTATCATTTTCCCTTAAATTTAACCCCAAATACTCCTCCTCTGAGCTAAGGTAATATTGAGTCTTGATCTGAAGACATCAAGAGATTAATCCACTGCTGCTCTTAACTGATCAATCTTAACAGGACCTCGGAGCCATCTTCATTAATTAGAGATTGATATCAAACTCTGCCTCTTTAGTATGTCAGGCAGGAAACATTACGAAATGAGACATTTGTTACCTAAGTCCCTAATTGTCTGCCACTCTTGAATGCAAAAAAAAAAAGTTATTGATTTGATATCTAGAGTATGTCTGTTTTATAGATCTCAACTATTGAGTACTAACCAGGATTTGGGATTCAGACTAAGAGATGTCACTGTCAGGACTTTCTCATTAGAGCCTAAGCTGAGGACAAATGCAGGTAAACTGCTTATTCTCTCGGGCCAGTTCTGCCTCTAATTCTCTTTTTTGGCTTATAGGAAACTTTCAGGGAAATTAAGGCTCTGTAAGCCCCCAAATGTTTT
Organism: Vireo altiloquus; assembly: GCA_013396875.1. Taxonomy (NCBI): domain Eukaryota; kingdom Metazoa; phylum Chordata; class Aves; order Passeriformes; family Vireonidae; genus Vireo; species Vireo altiloquus. The sequence goes on from VZRF01000914.1 coordinate 232,725, forward strand.
GGTTAGTTGAAAGATATGCTCTGTGATATGCTGGAGCTCCCTCGCTAGGAGCAGACAGATCTCTGAACCAGGAAGGCCTACAGTTCATTTATGTCTCCAGGTCTAACTCCTCTCTGAACTGGCTGAGGCCAAGGAAGCTTTAAGTTCAAAGTGTGGCTGCTTCAGTGTTCAGTAAGGTCTTTCACCTCTACTATATCCCTGATAAGTCTATAGCAAAGTCGAGTATGACTAAAAATGCCCAGGAATTGAGAAAACAGGACAAGTGCTATACCACAAACAAGAAACTGGGTTCACATTGAACCCCTTCAAGACACCAGGCTACAAAGAAGTGATTTCTTTTTATTTTGCTCTAGCACAGCCAAACTTGTTACTTCTCCTGTGTGCTTAAAGGGCCATTCTCCTCCTCAAAGGACCATCCCTGAGGCTTCTGCCAGATTCATGTCAATGCTGGTCATTTTTAATCTTTGTGGCAGACACTCACAGATACAAGTTTAATCTTTGAAGAAGCCACTGAAAAGGTCTCTGGGTTTATTTAGATCTGGCTCTATTCCCCCCATAAATTAGAGCAGTCTCAAGATCTCAGGACTTCCCACATTTGAATTCTCAGTGTTGCAAATGGTAGAAGAAATCGTGGTGTGAGGCAGCAAGCACCAAAGCTGTAATGATCTTCCTTCAGGGAGTCAATTACATTTGCTGTTTGCCTTATGGCACATGTAGTGATTACTGTGTGAGGGCCAGGTTGCATTTGTTTAATGTATCCTTGAATGCTTATTACATTTTCCACTCATCTTGCTAGAGCCTTATCTTCAATTACACTCCTTTCCATATGCCCCAAGCTGTTATTTGTTATAAGACCAACCTGACCCTCTTGTATCCAAAATGTCACTGAATTAAATCAAATTTTTATACTTTTCAACTTGAACAGTTATCTCTCGATGCACGTAACAAACAGATAATGAGATCTGCATTTTATTAGACACAGTGGAGCACACTGATGTTTAACTATTAGGCAGAACCATTTTGCTGCTCAGTTACAATTACATTATTTTTCTCTGTGGCTGGATTGCTGTCAGTTGATTTAATTCATTCTAAATGTGTAGTATAATATCTTTCTTAGTATTGTCTGCATTCAGAGAACTGGATACATTTCAACACTTCTTCCTAAAAGGGAAGGGACTTCCTTGTAGTTACATGTCTCTATAGTCTAATCTTTTTGCCTCAAAATTTGGTGACAATTTGCCCAAGCTTTGTCTCTGAATCGGGGATGCTTCAAGATCCCATTCTTAGCTTTAAGCACATCCTCAAACCCTGCTCATTTGGGTAGGACTAAAGCACATACTTGAAATTAAACTGTCATGAATGAGGATGCGTTCCTGAAATAAGTCCAGATTAAAAATGCCCCACTGGCCATGTTCCAAAGGCTGACATGCCTACCATCAAGCTGTAGTGCCCTGACATCCTGTGCTTTATAGTACATGCTCATAATTTATGATTCACACAGTGCTCATAATGATGAGATGGTAACAGCATCAAAGTGGGATCTAATCAGTGCAAATATTTAGGTCCACCACAGGCCACAGGAAGATCTCCTCTCCCCAGAAGGGCCCAGCTACCACATGATGTTCCTGGGTGCTGGGAGCCGACTCACACAGTCCTAAATAATCCAGCTGGCAAATATCAGAAGGTTACAGACCCTCTCTGGTTCTGTGTGCATATTTCTGGCTCAGTGCAAGGCGAGGAAGAGAGACATGCAGGAAGGTGGTTTTAACCCCGTTTACATTTTAAACCAACAAGAACAGAAGGATATGTCATTGTTTACTGCATCTAAATTTGTGTAGGGTAATTTCTCATAATAGGCTGCCTCGATTGCTTACTGAACATACCTTGGAGACTGGTCTTGCTTTTGTACAGCAAAAGCATGTCTCTTCACTCGAAAGGATAAAGGATATAAAAGATAGTAGAGGAGTATTATTATTCAGATAAAGAAAAGAAAGCTTGTTTCAGATAGGGATGTCTTTTTGAGATTTACTAAGCAGTCCACAGGATTTAGATATCTACATTTTAGACATCTCAGTTTAATATAGAAAAAAATCTTTTTACATTTCAAAATAATAATTCTCCTTGAAATGAATGGAAGAGACTCATCCAGAGCCATAGATTGCTTCAGAAAATCTATTTTCTCACCTATTTCACTGACATTCACCGAGAGCAGCTGCCATAAATTTTTTTAATAAATGCCAGGCATATGGATGGCTAACTCTGTTTGCACAGCCTCAGCCTGTACAGTAAACCTCACCTCTACAGTCCAGCTGGTTGTTTATCAGTAATTGTTTGCAAGATGCACCCTAAGGAACCTGCTGTGGTTCTCCACGGCCTGTGGTGCTCTTTTGTAACACTTGATATTAATCTGATGCTGTAATGTGGTATTTAATGGGGCAGGCCTCTCACCAGGCAAGAGGGATTACCTGGGACAAGGACATCAGGATTTATGGTTCCTTACAGTCACAGCTGTCATAAAAACAGAAAACCTCCTTGAAATGAGGAACTGGCACTGTGGGGAGACCATTTGTCTTTGGGCAACTTCCTCACAACGTGTCAAGCCCAGGACTTCACTTGCAGCCTCCCATCAAGATGTGGCCGAATTGCAGAAGGGGTGATGGCAGAAGGACTGAGCACCAGCAGCCAGACTGGCTGGAGTGATACAAAACTAGAGGGATGGGAAGCACATGTGTGTGGGCAGCTCTGCAAGACTGAGAGCTCTGCTAGGAGTTAAAGCCAAGGGACAGGAGATGTTAAACACGCGAATGTTGGATGGAAGGCTGTAAAACATGGAAATCTTGGGAGGTTTGCTTTTTTTTCTATTGAATTCTTTGTTTTGGTTACAGCTGCATTTATAAGCCTACTGCCAAGTCAGTTGCTAGTGGTGATATAGTAAGACCTGCCTATGTTAACTATTCTAGTGCTCAGGAAAACATAGAAGAAAGGAGAGACAGGAGCATACAATGAAGATACTGAAATGTGGAGAGGAGGGAGGACACTGACAGTCTGCCCAGAAAGTTGTGAAGCTGTATCAGTTCAGATGAAGAGTCCTTTTAAAAAACAGTGGTTTCTTTGTTTCCAATATGAGATTCAGATTTTAAATACATAAGCCACCTTCTGTGCAGATGACTTTAATGAAGACACCCCATTAAGTATGCTTGTATGAAACCCTGAATAATTCACTAGTGCCAGAATGAACAATTTTTACTAAATTTATACCAAAATCCTGGTAAAATCAGAAAAACAAAGCTTAAAAAAAAAAAAAGAGAAAAGCAGAAGGTAACCACAGAAGAAATAGAAAAAGTAGAAACTACAAAAGGAGTCACCAGCTGAGCATGTCCAACCAGGTCCCTTGCCTTTCAGGTCAATCTCTGCAGGGACAAGAATTACATGATTCATTGTTTCTAACGGGAGGGGAGGGCTCTGAAAGGAAAGGAGAAACTCACTAGTGGCAGATGCCAGCAGCTCCCTCCAAGCCTGGTGGCTTCACGTGTGACAAGGCACATGTACTCAGAGTGACTCAGAGATGCTGGCCTCAGCCCCTCTCGCTGGATAGGTTTTCCCTCCACCAGCTCTTGCATGAGCGTGTTCCCAGTGCCACGTGTCCCCAAAGTGGGAGCTGAGCATGAAGCACTAAGGAGTTGCTGCAGTTAAAACACCACTGGGCCACCACCTCTGAGCTGTAGTCTACCAACCTTGACTCACAGATCAGCAGCCAGAAAAAATCTGCTGTTTTTAATAAAATGCAGTGCTAGACAATTAAGAAGGGTCTGGCAACATTTTGCTGTTATAGCTGTGAATACTAGTTGTTAAAAATAATGATGCTACTAATAAAAATGCATGTGAAAAACAGAGAGACATTTAGACACATTTATACAACCACTTCCATCCCATGGGTTCAGAAAATTTTATAGCAGTAGCAAGAGGACTGCTTGATCAGGTGCTTGCTGTGGTAGAAGGAACCAAAACAAAATATTTCTAACAAGATACTGTCAAAGTCTACAAGAGAAATTATGTTTGAGGACCATTAAAAATGGTTTGTTCAAATAGCTGGAAAAGTTCGCTGTCATACCCCTGATCCAGGGGCAAGCTCTTTATCAGCCTACAGGAGACATCTGCAAGTTCTTTTCTAGCAAAGACATGGGAGCAGACTCATTTTAGCCGCAGACAGAAAGCATGTGGTCACATTTGACTTTTTTAACTTGTAAGTAGTTCCTCTCATTTGTCTGAACCTCTCACTCCCTTAAATAGCAACACAGATATGAAATATAAATAAGCAAAATTCCACAGCTTTCGTATTTTCCCTAATGACCTTCCATGTTACATGGCTTGAAAACACTGGGAATTCACCTTACTTAAATTAAGAGCCCTTCTGCTGATCTGCATGGCCTGAGCATGCTGGAGCAGGAAAACATCCAGCTAGGCCAAATAATCAGGGGGAAGAAAATATTCCACAGCTGGAAGGAAGCAGCATGTGAATATTAATCTGAGATACTAAACAGTGATACCCAAGCTGAGAAAGCTGTACAACTGTGCCAGTGCTTCCTTTGGCAGGTCAGGATGTGGCTGTGGCTGTTCAGAGATCTCCAGAGAAGGAGGCAGCAACCAAAGGCACATAAAGAAATCAGGCTGAGTGGAAGAGAAAAGACATCCCTTGATGATGACATCAGTTTAATTTTTGCATCTATTACCAACCAGTTACAATAATGAAACTAGTCTTGAACACTAAAGTGAGAGAGGGTTTGGGAATAAGGAACTCCAACCAATAGAAGTGGGTTGCCCAGTGAGCATGGAAACACACTGACAAGGAGTCGAAGGGAGTGTAATGGGGGTGAAAGTAGGTATATGAAAAAAAGCTGAAGGACTTCTGGCTCAGAAAACAGTTTAGAGTGATTTCTGTTCTTAATGTGGTAAATGGATCCTAAAACATTTTGTTTCTTAGCTCGAAAGAACATTTCCAGACTATGGGTGGATTTATGTAAATAAAAGTTCAGAAACCTGCCACCTGCAAGGCTGCAGAAAGATAACCTGGAAAACACCACACAACAGAAAAACTCGTGTTCAGCCTCACACTGTAACAGCCTTCCCTATAGCTTCACACCTATGCAAATTATCTGTCACAATGCATAAAGCCTAAGATAAACAAACCTCTTCCACAACTTGGCATACGGAAAAAGGGTCTGAACTGAAATGGTAATTGAGTTTTAGAGACCCATCCATTTGCTGTCATCGTGCCATCTGTCTCCCCGGCAGAGTCCTGACAGCTTGCATTGGCAGCTTTGATTGCCAAACCTCATGTATTAAGTTAGATTTACCTAGTCTTCCCACGCACAGTTTCTTATTTTTCTATGGCCCTGCTATTCTAGATGATTCACAGAACTGCAGTCGACCCTGTACTCCCAGAAACATCATATATTTTGGTACTTTTTAACTTTTATTTTTTTAATCAGAAATATGGATAATATTCTATTGTGGCTTTTAAGCCACCTGTAGACACCAAGTCCACCAGAGTCCAGAGGAAGACTTACTTTTAAGGGACTGACCATGGGTAACAGAGATCACAGGTGCTGGTGTGTGCATGTGTGAAGTATTTGCTACCATCAGAGTAATAAATGAAAACTGCAGATGCCTTATGAGGGCAGAACCCCCCGAGGCAGGCTCCAAGTTATTGCATTACTGTCATAACTGCTGACTGCAAAGCACCTTTGACTAAAAACCAATATGATGCCTAGCATAACTCTGCCGACTCCCCTGAAATTACACAGATGATTAATGTCATCCCTTAAGGTATGAAAGAAGAGATAAAATTATTTACATTTCATTTCTGTACCCAGAATGGAACTTTAACTGCAGCAGTGAATGATGTGGGAGTTGCCCTCAGACTTTATTAAGTTACGTTCCTGCTGGTCCTCTGACCATGAACACCTTTTTCACTATGCAAGAACAAAGGGTTTAATTCCAGCAGGAGTTAATTCATGTTGGGCAGAAGACAGGTAAGCACTCCTGGCAGTCCATTTACTGAGATATACACAGCAGTGCAAGGTACCAGAGTCCATCCTGCCTTTAGGCCAGAGGGACGCTGGCCACATCCCAAAGACACAAGCACTGAGACACCACTGACGTCACATAAGAGAGGACTATGCTCTAGGCAAGGCAAAAGGCTGCTCTGTCGAACAGCTTTTGTTCTGCTTTGTTCCTGTTGCAGAATTAAACAACATCTTAGTTATGTCACAGAAGTTATTGTCCTGGTTTTGACGTGATACACTGATTTTCTTTTTAGTAGGTACTACAGGGCTGTGTTTTGAATTTAGGATGAGAAAAATGTTGGTAACACTCTAATGTTTTAGTTGTTGCTAAGCAGTGCTCACCCTAAGTCAAGGACTTTCCACCTTCCCAAGCTCTGCCACCAAATAAGGGCACAAGGAGCCAGAAAGGGCCACGGCCAGGACAGCTGACCCCAACTGGCCAGAGGGATATTCCACACCACAGAACACCATGCCCAGCATATAAACTGTGAGGAACTGGCTGGGAGCCACTGATCACTGCTCGGGGATGGGCTGGGCATCCATAAGCAACTGTTTAGAAATTCTGTTGTGCATCTCTTGTGTCTCTTGGATTTCATTCCTCTCTCCCCCTCTTTTTTTTCATTAGTATTAGCAGTAGTATCATTATTATTATTGTTTCAATTATTAAACTGTTCTTATTTCAATCCATGAGGTCCACTTTTTTTCCCAATTCTCCTCCCCACTTGGGAGGGGAGCAAGTAGCTGCATGGGATGACAGTCATTCAGTTGGTGGCTTCCTATAGGAAAGCCTGCGTGCCCGAAACTGGATTAGACCTGCCTGAGGGATAGTTTTCCAGTCATACAAATAAAAAGCCAACAGGATATCACCTCATTGTTTTAATTTCTGTCCCTAGACAGAAAGACTTTTCAAAGTTCTTCATAAGCATCCAAAACAAGATAACCCAATCTGACAAACAGGTCAGTCAGTGGGACACTGAGGGGGTGTGGGGAACTCAGGTCCTCCTTGTTCTTGCTCCAAGGTACTCCCACAATCCTACTGAGTCTCCTACTAATATGAAACAGAATTAATCTCTGCTTCTCAGTCAGGGAATTGCTCCACTTTGAAGTAAATAATTACATGTTACTGGGAAAGAAAGGCTGGCTCCAACTGTGGCCCTTGGCTGGCATGTTAGAAAACCTCAGGTAAGTCCATGTTCCAGTAAAGATGTGATTATTAACCAGCTGCAACACCAGAAACCTGAGAGGGAGATACCCAGAGTAGCCAGCTGCTTGGCAGTGGAAATACTTGCATGAGCTACAAAGCATCATGATCCAAGCTCGCAGCCTGAGCTTCGATGCTTTGAACCTTGGTTGCCTTGGTTGGAACTAGATGATCTTTAAGGTTCCTTCCAACACAAACCATTCTGATTCTATGGTCTTGGTTTAAGAAGACTAGAGTGACATCAGAACTGAAGATGAGCTCTGAGGGTATGAGAACAACCTCACAGTCTGTGCATTTTCACTGTGGTCATGTTTGACCATTTTGCAATAGGAGAAGAGTCTGCAAATGTGTTCAAAAAGCATGGCTGGATGTGGTGTGAGGCTGGACTGAGGTTGGTTGAAAATTAGATGAAATTCAAGTGATGAATACCTGAGGTTTAGAAATTGCTGTACAGGATGCACACTTACTGAGCAGTCTGGCTGGCAACTGAGCACAGCTTTCAGTAGTGGTGTATATACACAGTGAGAATATGTGTTCCTTTAATCCTTGTATAACCTAGCAGCTCCACCTACCCTGTAGACTGAAATTCTCATTCATTCATTGAGCATGCCCAGCAAAAACTCCTCCTGAGCCTTCTCCTCTCCCTCTCTGCCTGGCAGAGGTTCAAAAGATCTGCACAGAGATTAACAATATAAATCCATTCACCCTTTTCCCAGGAGCAGATAATACTCTGATGTGCATTTAGGCAGCAGCACTGATTGCACTGTGAATTCCCTCCTAACCTCCAACCATCAGATACGTATTTTGCATTGGAAGATACCTCTAGTAAATGGCATCTAGTAGCAAGCAGTATTTAATGTCTTTACTGGAGGGGATGCTGCTAAACCCAGAGAAGTCCTGCCACTTTTAATTCCTCTGGCTCCATCAGCAAAGATGTGAGATAATCCTGACTTTGTAACACAGATCTTTTTCTCAGAGACTTTCACAGATCTGATCATTCCACAAGCATTATCCACTCGGTAAGGATCCCAGCCTTCTTCTCACTTAATAAATATCAGCAGTTCTGAGAAAATGAATGGTCTTACTAATCTGTGTAAAGTAAACAGCATTTTGCCCTTAACAATATTTAGTCACCTCCAGAATCTGGTGCATTCAGCCAATGTGCCTAAAGAATGCAGAATCAAAACTGTGGAATGATCTAGATTGGAAGGGACCTCTGGAGATCACCTGGTCCAACCACTGAAGAGGGGCCAACTTCAAAGTCAGATCAGGTCACTCGCAGTGCTGTCCAGCTGAATACTGGACATCACTAAGGATGGAGAATTCACAGCTTTTTTGAACTGATTGCAGAGTTTGAACACTCTCCAGGTGAATATTTATTTCTTAATTTCTAATTGGAATATGGAATCATAGAATGGCTTAGGCAAAAATGAACCTGGGTCATCATCTAGTTCCAACCACTGTGCCACGGGCAGGGACACTTTCCACTAGACCAGAGTCCCACCCAACCTGTCCTTGAGCACTTTCAGGGATGGGGCATCCACAACTTCTCTGAGCAACCTGTTCCACTGTCTCACCACCACAGGAAAGAATTTCTTCCAATTTAATGCTAGCCTAATCCAATCTAAACCTACCCTCCATCATCCTAAAGCTGTTACCTCTCGTTCTATCACTCCATGCCCTTTTAAAAGGTCCCTCTTGTAGCCCCTTTAGGTACTGGAAAGTGCTCTAAGGTCTCCCCAGAGCCGTCTCTTCCCCAGGCTGAACGACCCCAACTCTCTCAGCCTGTCTTCATAGCAGAGGTGCACCAACCATCTGAACCTCTTCACGGCCTCCTCTGGACTCACTCCAACCACTCAGGTCCATGCCTTTCCTGTACTGGGGGACCCAGAGTGAATGCAGCACTGCAGGTGGGGTTCCACACGACTGGAGCAGAGGGGCAGAATCCCCTCCCTGCAGCTGCTGGCCACGCTGCTTGTGGCACAGCCCAGGACACAGGTGGCTTTCTGGGCTGCCAGTGCATGTTGTCAGTTCAGCTGAGCTCCTCATCAACCAACACCCTCAAGTAGCACCTGGTGTTGTGAACCTCACTCACTGCATCTCATCCAATCCTGCACCTGTAAGAAGAGTTTGCTTTCACCCTCTCTACACTCATCCCTGAGGGAGCTGGAGACAGCAGTAAGATTTTCCCCTTAACCTTCTCTTTTTAGGAGTGATAAACTCAGTTCTCTGCTCATCACCTTGATTACCTTCAACTGGACTTCCCTCAGTGAGGAACCCCAAATTGGGCATAAATTTCCAAGGTCTGTTGGATAGAAGGAAATAGTTATAACCCTAAACCTGATGGACACAATCTCGCTCACATAGGCCAGGATGCTCCAGGATGTGTCCAAGAGACCCATGAGGTCCTCCTCTCAATAAGAGGGTCCCCAGCCTGTCCTCTTGTATAGGACTCCTCATCCCACGTGCAGACCTATGCATTTCCATACACATACATACATACACACATAAATATATATATATTTGTCTACATTCTCTATTTCCCTTTACTTCTCAACTGATCCATTCCACTCCAGCATCTGCCAATATATATTTTTTAAAGTCGAGTAAGATAATGAGAGTATTAATGATTTTTTGTGAGAACATAATCTAGTTTTACTTCTTTAGATTTAATACATTTTATTTTCATTTCCCTTTTAATGTAATTTTTTTCCTTTTGTTCCTGAAACAAAAAATAATAATCTATTTCAGGAGCACATATTTTGTAATTTGTGGTTGATTCTATTAATTCTGGGTCATAGGTTTTTCTGAGAAGAGCCCAAGCAACAAAAAGCTCTCAGTCCTGGCAGTTGCTAAGTGTTTTGATCACTATAATGACAGTCAAGGATGTTTTGCACTTTACAAACCAGGAATTCTAAATCAAGAGGCTTTATGAAAGCCTGAAAACCCCATTTATTATTTGAGTCATAAGTAAAAAACCTACTCATCCCAAAATTGTCAGTATTCTTTTATATAAAAGATAAAATAATAATTTATCCCCCCAAAAGATGGCAGTTTATTTCCAGAAGTATGATATAGTCTCTAAGGCTACATCTGTTCCAATAGGATCCCTGACAATGAGTAGCAACGCACTGAATGAATCCATATGGGGAAGATCCCATTCTACTAGAACAAGGTTCTGGACCTGTTTTGGATGTGCTGCTTTGCATCTCCTGTGGTAGCACGGAGGAACAAGTAGCCGCAATAGAAAACATCTTGTTCATTGCCCCTTGTTATTTTTACTTGCTGTTTTCATTAGAAATTCCAGAGAGATCCAGGAGAGGCAGGAGAAAGCAAAAAAAGTTTGGGTTTACCCTCCATGTACCTCAAGCATGGAATGCATCAGGTACTCCCTGAACATCCCCTCTATTTGTGTCTTCTCCCCAACTCTCTCAAACTGCAGTTCACCAGCAAGTGTCATTGTCACCTGATCTTAACACAGATGCCCTTCCTTCCTTCTCCCCCTGGAGATGCAAACTGTGAGCCCCCCATTAGTGCCTGCTGGCTTCTCACCTCACATGTCTGACCCAAAAGCCCTTTGGACCTGTTATCCCAGGGCTGTCTGGAGAAGCAGTGCCAGCAGAGCACAGCCCTGCCTGGATGCCATCCAAGGCTTGTGGGCTGGAGCTGGCTGGCATCCCTGCATGGACCTGGGGCACAGGGAATCCTGCTCGTTGGGGTTACATTCTGACTTCTGCTGTGAAGCCCAGAATCCCGCTGCTCATTGCAATTAGTGGATAAAAACCTGGGGAAATGCTCAAGCGTTTCATTTATGGCTAATGTTATTAAATGAACAATTAATAAGAGCAGTCAAGTGAATTATAATTTCTAATAAAAGGCCTGACAATTGCTAACAAGTTAGGAAACGCCAGCGCAGAAGTTCTCAAAGAAATAATCCCCTGCCACTTTGCCCCTACACAGAATAATCGGGGTTACTAACAGGTTTGCTGGGTGCTGACGGTAGCCTGTCTGGGAGCAAGGAAATTCCCGTGGCGCCTCACTAACACATCTTTAGAGGAGCCCAGGGACAATTTCACAGGGATGCTAACTTTCTGCGGCTGGTACGGAATACGCCCCGAGGGGAAGAAGCCGCCCCGAGACAAAGACGGGGCTGATTCCCGCACGGTGCGGGCAGCGGGTGGGCAGGTGATGGGCAGCGGGCAGGGCAAGGACAGCGGGAAGCGGGTGGGGTAGGGGCAGGGGCGGCAAGTAGCGGGCAGGGACAGCTGGCCAGAGCAGGGGCCGCCGGCTCTGCCCTCCCGCCCGGCCCGGCGCCGGTTCCGGCCCGCGCACGGACATGACTAAGCAGCACCTCTCCCTCCGCGGCCGCTCCCGCCGGGCTGCCCGCCCCGCACCCGCGCACGGCGGGACTCACCTGCCCACCCCGGCCCCGCCAGCCCGCGGCGCGGCTCCTCCGCAGGGGCNCCTGCGTGCCCGGAGGCGCTCGGGGCGGCCGCGGACCCCCCGCGCCCGCGGTAGGGCGGCGCTTCCCCCGTTCCCGGCGCGGGCAGCGCAGCGCCTCCCGCCGCAGCAGCCCCGAGCAGCCCCGGCATGGAGCGCCCGCTCAACCTCAGCTGCCCCGCCGATACGACGCTGGACACGGGCAACAGGAGCGGGTCCTCCGCCGGCCCCGAGGGCGGCCAGGCCCCTCTCTCCGTCTTCAGCGTGTTGGTCCTCACCCTGTTGGCCATGCTGGTGGTGGCCACGTTCCTCTGGAACGGGCTGGTCCTGGCCACCATCCTCCGCGTGCGCAGTTTCCACCGGGTGCCGCACAACCTGGTGGCCTCCATGGCCATCTCTGACGTGATGGTGGCAGCCCTCGTCATGCCCCTCAGCTTGGTGCACGAGTTGTCCGGGCGGCGGTGGCGGCTGGGCCGGTCGCTGTGCCAGGTGTGGATCTCCTTCGATGTGCTGTGCTGCACTGCCAGCATCTGGAATGTCACGGCCATTGCCCTCGACCGCTACTGGTCCATCACTCGCCACCTGGAGTACACACTCCGCACCCGGCGCCGCATCTCCAACATCATGATTGCCCTCACCTGGGCACTCTCTGCCTTTATCTCTCTGGCCCCACTGCTCTTTGGCTGGGGAGAGACATACTCAGAGGACAGTGAAGAGTGCCAAGTCAGCCGGGAGCCTTCCTACACCATCTTCTCCACCTTTGGGGCCTTCTACCTGCCCCTCTGCGTGGTGCTCTTTGTGTACTGGAAGATCTACAAGGCTGCCAAGTTTCGAATCGGATCTCACAAGAGCAACTCCATCACCCCCATTACACCAGAAGCACTGGAGGTAGGTCAGCTTGGTTGTGTTTTGCTCGGGTAAAGCACTGGCAGCAGGCAAGCCTTTGCAGGAGTGGGGGAAACTTAGACCAAAAGTGTGCAAGTGAACAGTGATCCACCAAAGCCTTGTGGATCCTGGAGACTTCCAAGGGAAAGCTGACTGCAAAGCTTGCAAACCCAGGCTGTTGGCTCCTTCCAAGCCCCCAGCTGTGAGCACTCAAGGTGTAGCTAAAGCAACTTTGGGACAGATTGCGAGCTCCTGAGCTCCACGTGGGCGAGTGGTGACTCACGGATATCCCCCCATGGAATGCTGAATCAGTGCTCGCCAGCATCAGTAAAGGGTCACCATCCCTCCCCTGGGGAGGCACGGGGAGGGTGGATTGATGGGGTGCTGTGCCTACTGGGGACGATACCCTGGCAACCACCTGTGGCTTTGGGGACACTGAATTTACCCAGATAGAAAATACACATGCAGAATGTCCTTGGAAATCTTTCCTAATCATGACTGCATCATGTCAGTTCATCCAAGGCACGGTGACTCTGCACTGTAAAGACTTCTTGCCGGGAGGAAGCAAATGCATGCTAATTTTCTTTCGTCTCCTACCAAGAACTCTTAAACTCAGTGGGTTTAGAGTAAGCAGACTTCTGTGCACGGCGTGTGGGTGTGTGCCTGTTCTGCTGATCAGATTGTAAGTGGGGAAATAATCTTACTGTGCTGTGTGAGCAGCCCCAGGTACCCTCAGTACTCTCTCTAGTTTCTAATCTCTCTTAAAATAGTGTCCATCACCCAGAGGAGGTCGTACAGCCACCTTCCCCTCAGTTAGAGTGTGACGTGGATGGCCTGTGTTTCCCCTGGAGCCTTGGCCCTCGCTGGCGTTGTTTGGCTCTGTACCTGCTGTGTGGGATCACCTGACTGGGGTACATATGGTGCGACTTGTGTTTGTGTTTGGCAGGTAAAAGAAGCTGCCCAGCAGCCACAGATGGTCTTCACTGTCCGCCACGCCACTGTTACGTTCCAGACGGATGGAGACACGTGGAGAGAGCAGAAGGAAAAGAGAGCTGCCCTCATGGTGGGCATCCTTATTGGGGTCTTCGTGCTCTGCTGGATCCCCTTCTTCATCACAGAGCTCATCAACCCACTCTGCTCGTGTGACATCCCACCCGTTTGGAAGAGCATTTTTCTATGGCTGGGCTATTCAAATTCCTTTTTTAATCCACTCATCTACACTGCTTTCAACAAAAACTACAACAATGCCTTCAGGAACCTATTCTTTAGGCAGCAGTGAGCAGAAAAAGCTTTTCTGCTGTCCCAGGAAGCTGATTTCAATGATTCCTACCAAATTCCTGAGGAAGTTCAAAGCCACAGATACTGAGGTGTTGTTAGAAATGCATCGCCATGGGTGGTATGTCCCAGCAACAGTCCCTCAGCAGGCTCTACATCCCAGCCTCTCGGCTGCTGTTTTTCCTGCAAGTAGCATGTAAGGGCTTCTCCTGCCACCAGCCTGGCATCCTCGCTCCAGTGCCCTGCTATGTTCCTCCTGCCTCCCCAGTGACACTCTGTTTGGTAGCACCAAAGGTGCAGAGGAGTCTGCTGGCAAAGAAACGTTGGTTTGGCCACTGCTGGTGTCTCACAGCATTAATCAGCTTTGTCCCATGTGCAAAGCTGGGACCTTATAACATCAGGATGTCTTGTGATTACATATGAGAGTACATATTTTATGGCTTGGCTGAAAACGTGGTTTGTCTTGTCTTTCACTGGTGAAGACTGCAAAGTGCTTGTTTTTGGGGAATAAAACCCTTGCTAAGGGTTAAGTGCAGACTACAAGTACCAAGCCTTTTCTCACATACTTTACGAACAGCAAATTGTGTATATTTGCTTTTGGATTCTATGTAGCAGGCTTTTTTTAAGAAAAATACTTACCTTGAAAGCTTAATGCATGGTGTACCCTGGAATGAGAGAGAATGCATGGGAAACTCACCTCTCGTTCCCTGACTGCTACATGTGAGCATCTCCCTCAGACCTTTATGTTCAGAAATACCAGATGTAAATGCTAATCTTTGTGCCTGTTGTTTTCTATTTTAAAACATAAATGTATTCTGAGCAGCTGTGGGCAGGTTTCCTGTAGTTTTAGGGGATGCAAGGGTGTATTTCGAATTACTTGTCAATGAGGAGCTGTGTTTTACTGTTCCTGAGTGCAATCCAGAACTTGAAACCAAAGCAAGGACCCCACTTTTTTACCATGAGCACTGAGTTGCAGGCAGGTGGCAGTTAATGATAGGTGTTGTTTCTGGAAGCATAATCAAACCATGGAGCTTCTCTTCTGCAAGGACCAGACTTAAATATTTCTTTTTCTGCCCACCTGTCCTTCTCTTCCTGCCCCTCTAAGGCTCCATACCACATGGTTGTCACTGCTCTGTTGCCTCCCTGCCTTTCCACACGGCCAACTTAATTGTGGTGGTTGGCATTTCACTCCTAGAATTAGAGTTACACACTTTATACTGCACTGCTGAAAGACTGGCAGGTCTGCAGACAAAGGAAAGCATTAGTTTTAACTTGGTTCTGGGACAGCTGCTGAAATCAGATGGGAGCTGTAATGGTGGAAAAAAGACAAGATGGAAATCAGAACGACCTGATTTCATGTCAGATATCTCAAGAAGAAATAAAAGGGAAAGATGTCAATAAATCATGGTCAAGCTCCCTACGGGTGGGTAGTATTAATTTCTATCTTTAATAGACCATGAGACATCAGATGTTAAAATTGTCACTGGTCCTTTAAACCAGTGAAAAATCCTGGCAGAGTTGGCAATAAAAGCCCTTCTTCTTTTGCTGTCTTCTCTGGACAGATGAAAATGGAAGCAGAGGTCAAGGTGCTCTTAAAGTGTTGCAGCCCTTTCAGGACAAACATCCATCAGCTCTGATATGAACATAGTTGATCCTGCCTTGTGGCAAGAGGAGAAATGGGATTGCCCTTGAGATCTTCCTTAGCACTATCTTATAAAAATCTGTTAGAAATACTGAGTAAAAACCTGCCCTCATTGAAAGCAATGGACAATTTTTCATGAATCAGATTTTTATGTGGCATGTCTTGTCTCGTAAAAGCATAGTTTTCAAGTTAATTAATTAGAGGAGATGGGTGTGACACGATTAATCTTTCATCCTCCCATGAAAGAGGCTCTGGCCTGCCCTAACCATGTGCCAATCTTTACAACTAGTAAAGAGCATTTTCTTTCTTTGTTACGTATTTTAAATATTATAAGTGACATCTCTGATGTATCAAAAATTGTAATAAACTCTTGAGCTGCTTTTTTTTACTGAGTATATAAAGGCTATATGGCTTTCTCTGGGCAGTCCATGACTGATGCTGAGTTGTTCCATTTGGGAATTGCTGCTTTTGTTGTGCCAAGGGTTGTTTAGCCAAAAATGACTTGGAAAAATGCTTCCTTGTTCAAGCCAGAACTTCAGCTAAGCTTGACGGTGCCTACTTCTTAGGCCCCTGGAGTGACACTTTAAATACTTTAAAACACAGATTACCTGGGAAGTTGGACCTTAGTTCTCCATTTTCACACCTAATGCTCTGTCAGTCCCAGCTGTGTGCATGCCACTTTTATCTGCTTTTTTGATGGGTATTGCAGATTTTCTGTCTCTGTTATGTGGGATCCTTGTGCAGGCTGTGGAATCAGCTGCAAGCTCAAATTAATGTCCACTGTAAGCAAACAAAAGTTAAACTGAGATCAGTGGGAAATTTCCCTACTTTGGCTGCAGCTTGATGTGGGGGTGAAGCTCCCTTTTATTACACCCTGTGTGTATTCAGGCTGTGCCTTAAACAGTGACAGGGAGACAGGAGATAATTTTAAAGTGACACTAGATAGTTCTGATTTGCCTGAAGTCATGAGCTGTCTGCCATCCTGGTGCAAATTACACTCACATTTATTTGCCAGGCCACATCTCATACAATCATTTTCTGCAAAAAAACAGCTTCCAGTTGGTCAAAAGATTTGTTCTTTTAAATCTTGACAAAAGTAGCAGGTTTATTGTTGGCCGATTCCTGCAGCTCATACTTGAGACCTAACACCAAGGGCTTTTTTTCTGAAGATCATTCCTGCAATGCAGTATGACCAGGCAGGGAAAATATCATTATTCTGGAGGTTGCACTACAGAATCAAATTGAAACATGCCACAATGATCTCAGCACAGGGAAGTGGCACAAAGAGACCTGGACATCTGATCTGGGCACCGAGGCTTTTTACAAACCTCTCATTATTCAAACACAGATGCTGAGTGGGCTCCCAGAGATGCAAATCATGTTTGAAGACATAGACAACCACAGCTTCAAAGGAGGCATCTTGTACCTTCTTGTTCCCATTTATACACAGAATCAGTGGTGTGAAGAGATCTGCCTCACTGAGGCTTTGTGAGGATTAATTACTAAATGTTTATCATGTACCAGGAAGGTGGAACACTCTGGTTTGAATGCCGAGCAGCATTATAAATTGAGCTTCTGTTTAGTTCCTCGGAAGAACGTTATTACCCATTATTATTGAGTTTTGTATGCAATTTAATGGCTATATAATACTTCCAGAAAAGATTTAACTAACCTGCTCACACTTACAATTAATTTAGTTCCCTCTCAATGCCCTGACAATTCAATGAA
Organism: Vireo altiloquus; assembly: GCA_013396875.1. NCBI lineage: Eukaryota > Metazoa > Chordata > Aves > Passeriformes > Vireonidae > Vireo > Vireo altiloquus. Next base: position 249,961 of record VZRF01000914.1, read on the forward strand.
CATCTGTATGGGAGCTCGGCACTGAGGGCAACCTGTGCTGAATTCTGGCTGCTGCTGAGCCTCTCCTCACCATGCCGAGCGCGTGCTGTCAAGGTTCAAGGAGCAGCAGCTCTCTAGGCAGTCTGCTCTGAGTTTGGTTGGGTTTTTTTGGGGAAGAGAAGAAAAGATCACTGAAGAATGCCCGTGGATTACATGACAGGTTGGCTGACCACCTTCCTCCTCCACCCCAGCCTGCTGGCCTCTCTTCTCAATGCAGGCAGGCCAGGCGGGTGACGCCAGGAATGCACTGGCCCTGCGCGGCCAGAAGTGAGCCACACATTACTTCATCTCCTGGTAATTTTCCTGGGCTTTTTCATAAAAATTACTGCTAGGAGACATGTCCTTTAGACTGTCAGCAGCAGCTGAAAGTGGGAGTTTCTCAGAAGTGAAGTTGCAGGTAATTAAAGGAATTTTTCCTGACAAAGGTAATTAATGACTATTCCTTCCAGTGATTGCTGTGGTGAAGTGCAACTGACAAAGTGTCAAAGAGATTTATGCAAGGCAGTGGTTTGAGCTGCTTTGTTCATTGTATTTTACTCTTGGACTCCTTATTTTACCATCCCTGGTAGAGCATCCTCTTGGGACTCCAGCAGAGTGATGGTGAACATGATACAGGCACCATGAATGCTCCATGTAAGAACACATCCGTGGCAAAATCAGCATCCCCACTGTGATACACCCTGGCTGAAAATGATGACAATGCCAGCGTTTCATCAAATATAAGACATGGCAAGGAGCTCTTTAAATCCTTGTTATTTTTAGTTACGCTGAGGTGCTGAGGAAGTTGCAGAATACTGGAAGAGAGATGGAGCTGTGCCAGTATTTTAAAAATGCAAATTTGGAGAGCCAAGTATTTCTAAGACAAAAGCTGTTACTGATTTACAGCTTGAAATGGATCCTTGGCAAAAAAATGGAGGAGCTGATAAAGGACTTGGTGAATAAAAAATTACGGGAAATAAATATAATTAAAATAAATCACATTGATGTCTTTGATTGCAGTGCATGGTTCACTGCTGATGGTGATATGAAGTATTCACTCAATAATGAATCTGGCTTGACAACACTTAATGCCTCCATTAAAAATTGAAGAAGAAACCAATATGAGGTTCAAACTGTCCAATAATTGCTGATGACTTATGGACTGGGAAAGGTGTAAATACAGAAAATAAGGTCGCTTCTAAAGAGAAACGAGGATGAAAACTGGTTGGGAGCATTTCAGCCTGGTGTGAGGGAAAGGCACGTGTCCAGGAGCAGCAGGATGGGGCCCTGGTTGCAGGAGGAGAGACAAGGCTGTGATGGGGTGCATCAGGAGCTGAACATACGGGATTTTTCAGCATTTCAGGAACAAGCAGACTTATTTCTCGCCTGTACATGGGCTGTGTCCAGCTGTGGGTTTTATTCTGGTCACTGGAAGAGAGGCTGCGATTTCAGTTCATCGCCTTTTTGCTCTTCCCTCCTCCTCGGCACTGCCTGGCAGTGAGCCTCAGCACTGCCATTCTGTGTCATTTCCCATGCTGGCCAAGTCAAATACTGTCCCTAATCATCCTCAAAAGCAAGACAGATGGGCCCTTTCCCTGGATCCCCCCGTGCATTGTTGTTGTTCCTCTGTCTGTTTCAGCAGTGGCATCAACAGCTTCTGCCATGCTGAAGCCTCCCTGCTGCTGGTGGATGGAACCAAACAGGTCTGGGTGCAGCTCCAGGGGTTACCCACGGAGCAGTCACCCCCCCACCACTGCTCTCTGACAGGAACTAGGATGGGGAAAGATAAAACTGGAGCTATACCCTCTCCTTGGTTTTCTGCTGCAGCCATTCCCAACAAAACTGTTCCTAATTCCACTTCTAGTCCCCTCCCTGCTTCTGGTGAGACCAAACCTGGCCAGGCTGCCCCTGCCACAGAGCTGGTCATCTCTGCAGGAAGGAGAGAGGGAGGGGTAAAACCTTCCACTGCAGCTCTAATTGCAGGAAAAAAGTTCCCCAGCCCTGACTGCCTTCCTAGGAGAGGACACAAAGTCCATGTAGCTGAGATATCCACTCTGCCCAGTTCATTCCCTTCCCGCTGGTAGCTGCACAGGGTGGACACCTCTGTATCATTCCAAAGTGCCTGCTGCTCACCAGCTCCCTGAGTCTGTGCAAGTGTTGGACAGAAACATTGCATTTTTCATCAGTTCAGGGCTGCAGCCTGAGGTCCGTGCTTCTTCCTGATGCCTTTCCATCCCCAAATCCTGGTTCAGCACAGGTCCCACCAGCCTCAGCTGCTGGTACAGAGGAGGGCAGCCTTTCAAAACTAGCATCTTTCTAGGGGAAGATCTCCTTGTCTCTGGGTTCAAGATGCCAAAGCAATAGCTGAGGTGCCACAAAACCCCAAGATCTGCTTCTTCTTGCCTGAGCTACTGTGAATCAGTGTTTGGATCACTTGGCTCTTCACCAGACACCTGGTTGGGCAATCCCAAAGCTTAAATCATGCCTGGTCAGGTTCACCTTGCTGAGGTCCATCACATGTCCCAGCTTTTTACTGCTCTCCTGGGGTGCTGTTCTGGAGCTCCGGACATCAGGAAAATGCACACATTGGTCGAGGTGCTGCCTCTGCAACATCTCCCTGGCATGGCGCAGCTGGACCAAACAGGGCTGTTTCCAACACAAAAGAGCCCTTGTCACATGGACCATGGTAAAAATTGATGCAATCACCTTGCAACCCCCTTCTAGATCTGCTAACAGCCTGATATCCTGCCATACAAGCTACCTGTGCTGCTGTCAGGCAGAGTTTAGAGGGGAAAAGCAGAGCCCGTGGTCACGTATTTTCACAGTTTGAGTGGAGACCTTCCTTTGAGCAGGGGGGAGGGATGATTTTGATGCGTTGCCAAGTGGCTCTTTCAGCAGGCACCGAAGCATATGGAGCCTCTCGCACAGTTGCCTGGGAGCTGCAGGTCTGTGATGTCTTTTCTCTCCTCAGCTGCTCACCTGATGCCAAAGTTTCCAGGTGCATTAAGGCAGGATGCTCCCTCCGCACGCCTTGGACCTTCCGCCTGCTCATCGTGGTGCTGGAGTGAATATTAAACAGACAGCAGATGTGAAGTGCAGGTACACTTGCTGGCACAAGGGGTTACTCAATATCTGAAGTTTGAATGGAAAAAGAAGCTGAGAGCCCACAGTATTAAGCAATTAAGCTTTTCTGAGACTTTTAAAAAGGAGGCAGGTAGATGCTGAGGAGAGGTGATGCAGCACGCAGTCATGCTCCTCTGCTTCCCGCAGCTTTGCAGCACAAACCCCAGCCTGACAGGGGATTTCAGAGCACGTTACCCTGACTAAAGCCCTCGGGCTACTTTATAAGCTGATAATAGTTGCCAACCAAAATGAGTGTCAGGGCTGTTTCTTATTAAAATGAGCATTTAGGGCACCTGGAGTACACTGTAAGTAGCAGAAACCCTATAAATTCTTTCTGAAACCATCAAATTGGCCAGTGCTTGCATGCAGAACATGGCAAATAACTTTTAAATGAAATTTATTTGACAGGAAATCTGCTGGTTATCAGATCAGCTTCTCCACCACTGTTACTCACACATCTCCAAGACACCATGTACCCACTCACTGTGTGTGTGCTAGAGCACCTTCCCCTGGTGATTCCACACGTGACTGTCCTGCAGGGGCTTGTGTCCTGGATTCCCCAGCACGAGGTGTAAGGCAGCACCTCCTGTCCTTCAGGGTACACTGGATGTGGACATGGTGTGGCTGGCTGTGGAGCACCTGGGCTGCTTTTCAGACCCGTGTTCCTCATCCTTCTGTCTGGCAGCCCCAGCTGAGCAGCAGCTCTTGTTCCACACCACTTCTCCTGGCTCCCTTCTTGCTCTTGGAGGTGCCCCGAGGAGGTCTTCAATGGCTTGGTGGAGCCAATGGTGGAGCTGTGTGGAGCCGTGGTGGTGCTCCCAGAGTCAGGGCTGCTCCTCCAGGGCTCATGGAGAAGGTGTTCACCTCAGAAACTGAATGAGTCATGAAGCCCCAGATCAAATGGGGTGGTAAAACACTAGTGTGTTGCACTGGTATCCCTCTGAAATCCCTCTTTGCAGTGGCATTTCTTCAAAACCATGAAGCAGGCATGGTCCTGTCAGGGACTGAAAATAGTTCATGCTTCAAACATTGATATAAAGTTTTGCTCATTATAAAAAAACTACAACCAAGAAGCCTCCCTGAAGACTGGGACTTTGGACTGAAAGTCAAACTGCTGATTAAATAAAGAGAAACCCATTGTTCAATTATCTCAGGCGGAGGGAAAGGTTTGCATCCACCAAAAAGCCAAAGCCACCAACTGCGCTGAGGAGCATCCTCTGCTGAGTTTGGGGTGGGGGCAGAGCACAGCTCACAGAAGCCTGGTTTGGGTTGTGGGGGCAGAGCACAGCTCACAGGAGCCAGGTTTGGGGTGGGGGGAGAGCACAGCTCACAGGAGCNAAGGGGGCAGGATGAGGTTTTGGGTGCGTGGCATAACCTCTGGCCAGAGGCACTGAACACCTATCCTTCCTCACACAAACTGGCCCAGCTGTGGAACCCCAACCCCACAGGCCACATCCACGGGACATTCACGTGAGAGGCAGCTGAGGGGGAGTCACAATCCATCAAAGACCCCCCAAAGTGCTGGGCCTTGCATCACAAGGCTGCATGTGATGGAACAGACCCAAAGTCTGCTGTGAGAGATTGTCCCTCCCCAGGGGGACATGCCTGGACACTGATACCTGGCTGGAGGAGATAAACCCATGGGATTCTGTGCTTTTTGAGGGGACCTTCACCACCAAGAGGACCAACTGGAGAGGATCATTGGAACATCGTTGGGATCCATGGAGTGGTGATACTTTCCTTATTCTGTCCCTGTCACTCTTTCTGTTCCCCCCACCCCCCATTTTCTACTCCTTTTCTCTTTCTCTCACATTTACTATACAATAAAATCCATATTATCTTTCTCTCATATTTACTATACAATAAAATCCATATTATTGTCACTGGCACATGGCCTCCTTTGCACCTTAATTTGGGCAGAGGAATTTTCTAAAGAACCTTAATAATAATTGGCTCATAACAGACCCTCACGGAGGGGGATGCTGAGGGAAAAAGGGAATTGTCTCAGCCCCAGTCCCTCCATGGCTGTTAATGGGAGAGGCATTTATTTATTTTAGGTCCCCCGTAGTTACGGAGGGGCTCGCACACCCCCCGTGTGTGTCCCCGGGGACAGCGAGGTGATGGACAGCGCTGTGCTGTTATCTGAATGGTAATGAAGTACCTAAATAACCTGGATAACTCAAACCTTAGTGCTGACAGTGCAAGGAAAGGAAAAATGCACTCTGTCGCTGAGTGAGTCCCCTCCAGTTTTGTGAGATGTGCAAAATGAGCAGCGTGTTCATGTTGTTCAGCATTTGGGTGCTCACTTCATGCAGCCCCAGGTGAATAGAAAATATCTTTCTTGCTTACCATGTACAGCTGCTATAACAGCCCTCTAAACCAGACCAGTGGTCACAAGCCTGACAGGGTTCTAGAAGTGTTTAGACAATATTCCCAGGCACATGGTGTGACTCTTGGGGTTGGTTCTGTGCAGGGCCAGGAGCTGGACTCAATGATCCTTGTGGGTCCCTTCCAACTCAGCTTATTCTGTGACTTTGTGAAATCCACTGGCCTCCATCCTCTACCCCTTCTGATTTTGAGATGCCTGCACAAGCCCAGAGCCAGACTCCTTTCCTTATCCAACTTTACACCCTCCAACCCTCCTACTCCCTGCAGGGGCACAGCTGCCCAGCCTGGCTCTGGCTGCTGGAGTCCCAAGTGAGGGGGTCTAGAGCAAGTAGACATGAAAACCACAATTACCCACATTGTAGTGTGATGTTTCTCAAGAATGACTGGTTTATTTTATGGGGCCAGGATGCAACTTTTTCATGCACAAATGTCCCTAGGAGGCTTTATAGACACAGGTGAGTATAGGAACCTTTTCATCCTTTGCCCTCCAAGGAGAGTAGCACAGGAGATTTTGGGCACATTACACACAGCAATTTCCCAGATTAATTGCTCTGAGTTTCCCCACCAAGCCTAAAGCACTGCATACCTAAACATACCAGGAAAATATGTTCTCTTTGGGCACAATGATCAGCCCACACACACTGGAAAATATCGACACAAACAAACACTTTTCCTACAAAACACACACACACAGAACCACGTGTGCCCTTCTTTTTAGAATCACAGACTCACAGGATGGTTTGGGTTGGAAGAGACCTTAAGGATCATCTAGTTCCAATCCCCCTGCCACTGGCAGGGACACCTTCCACTGTGCCCCATCCAGTCTGGCTTTGAAAATCTCCAGGGATGGGGAAGTGGTCACACTGTATCCACAATTTAGCTGGTTTTTGGTTATTTTTCTCTTGACTAGAAAGTCTGAATGAATGTGTGAAGGACAAAAAAACCTCTGTCAGCAAAATGTTTATTACTAAACCCCCTCTCTGATCAAGGATGAAAGGAAAGGTGAGTCAAAGGTAAACTGATTTTGACCAAGGAAAATTCTGATAACTTGTTGAATTTTTCTATACCATCAATTATATGTGATTTGAGGAGATAAAACATTTCCTGAGCTCTTTCTGGAGGAGATTAGCAGGATATTTTGGTAATCCCTCTGATCCCTCAGGAGTGAGTGCTATTTTATTAATCATTATGCGTGAGGGGTTGATGTTATAGACAGAGACTGCTACAGACAGAGTCAAGAAATGGGACCAAGAGTTCACAGAGGTTGGCTGGGGGTCACCAGGTTCACCCCCGTGCTCAAGCAGGGCCACACAGAGCTGTTTGCCCAGGACCATGTCCAGAAGGCTTTTGGGTGTCTCCAAGGATGGAGGCTGCACAACCTCCTCTGGGCAACCTGTGCAAGTGCTCAGAGATCAACAAAAATGTGTTTCCTCATGTTCAGAGTGTGTTCCTGTGTTCCCATTTGCCCCCATTCCTTCTGACTCTGTCACTGAGCACCACTGGACCTTTTTGAAAGGTCTTTAGCTTTAGACTAAGAGGACAGAAAGCTTGCAGGGGCTTCGTTCATTTGGACTGCAATGTGACAAATAGCTTTATTTCTTCATATTCATATCCTCTCCTGCAGTTAAATGAAGTGTATTGTTCCAGTGTCTGATTGCATGTGGGAGGCAGGGAGGTAGTCTGTACTCTGACTTACAGTGTTCTAGGAATTAATGAAAAAATTTTCTATATTTTTTTTTCAATAGAGAAAAAATGTTATTGTCTCCTTTTTCTTACTGCCTTCAGGGATCATCAGGAGAATTCTTGTAGCTACATGTCTCACAAGTATTTAAAGTAGTAAAACATGTAATAGCCTCTTTTTCCTTCTTCTTTTTCTTCCTTTAGAAAAAAAGCTGTGAGTTTTTCCACAATCAACTGTGGAAGTTGTTTGGTGATGTGTGGGTGTTTTATGTGTGTGTCAAACTTGCCAGGGGGAAGCTAATGAAGAACGAAGGGTTTTGCCTACAACTTAAACATCTCTCTTCCTATCACTCATTTGACTGGCATTTCAGGGAAAAGGCAGCGTTTGAGGATTAGAGAGAAGTCAGGAGCGTGGAGGTGACAGACAGTGACGTTCAGCTGTGGCTGATGTTGCAGCACAGCTCTGAGTTCCCACCGTAAGGCTCCTCTGTCTGGGGACATGACAAGCTGCCAGTCTGCTCTGTGCTCAGACTCCTCTTGCTCCACATGCCTTGTGAGGCTCAAAAATGCCCAACCAACCCCATGCAGTGCCAAGGAGGCAGCCCCATGTGCCTGGAACCCACAGGGCAGCTTTGCTAACAGTGGTGTGGGTCTCGTGCTGGCTCCTGGAGGTGAAGGCTGATCTGGTGAGACAGGAAGAGTTTTTGGCAGCCCTTTGCTGTTCTTGTTGCTTCTGCTTGAGACAGTTGAAATGGGCTTTGCAAAGAGGCAGAGCCCAGGTGTGTGAACAGGAGTTATCACTTGAGGGTAATCCAACACATCTCCTGCATGAGAAAGCACTCCCTGAACCTGTTAACAAGAGGGTCTGGGAAATACAAGCATCTCTTCATTTAGGATGAGACTTGGGTGATATAAATCATGGTTCTGAGAAAAGCTCAAGAATTAATTATGTGGATTTGTTTTTATTTGGTGAGATGGGAGAGAACACAGTCGGACTTTCTTCTTTAGCCCAATATCCTGGTAACCAAATACCTCCTTGAATTGGTTCATAAAATCCATGGGCAAAAGCAGATCTACTACAGCTACATCACCAGAAAATGGGGAAATGTGTGATTTTTAATAGGTGACATACTGTTTCTTTGACTACTGGCCATTACTTGTTAATAAGAACGTGAATGTCCAAAGGCAAAAATATTGATGCTGTTTCAAGCTCCTGTGGTCTCCACAGGAAATCACTCTTCTGCAGTTGGGTATTACATACCAAAATCTTTACCATTGGTAACTGCAAGTGTTACACATATTTTCAGTCCCGGAGATAAAGCATCAGGCTGAACTTCTAACCCACAGTTTCACATCAAAAGCACCCACCCTAAAGATGCCAGAGCCACTGCTTTCTAGCCCTGCAACATTCAGTGGAAATGGAAGTTGGCTTTGCCAGCTGGATTTTTGAGTGTCTGCTCAAGAGTGAAACATGCACCTGGCTCATGGGCAGGAACAGAGCTTCAAAACATGCCTCTTATTGAAGAGTTTTAAACAGGTCCCATGTGGTTCTTATTTGGCTTTTCAAAATCCCTCAGGCAAACAGCAAGAAGTCCCCCCCAGATGAGTGTTGTTCTGTTGGTAATGCTTCACATTTCTTAATTATTTTCAGGTTATTCACGGGCAATTCTGCGCTGCAAAAAGGTAGAAGATGCCTAGCTGAAGCAAGGACCATCTCACTGCCCATACTGGGGTCTGAAAGCAGGACACTGTCTTTGGGTTGTGCTGTTCTCATGATGCAGCCCTGCTTTCACCTGTCCATAGGCTCCATATGGGTCCCACCCCAACCCTGACCCACCCGACCTCGGCTCACCCCCGAGCCCATTCCCACTATTGTTGGCAGGTGCCCATCATTACTGAGCTGATGCTGAAGGCATTTGTTGAAGGGAATGCTTTTGAAAGAGGGCAGAGGTTGTTTCTCCCTTTCCATGAGGTTAATACATAAAATATTTGTATGTAGCTTCAAGTGCCAGGTTTCTGGCCAGGACTTGCTCTTCAGAAGGTTCCTGGAGGCTCTGCTCTTCCCCTCTGGCCGTTAGCTTGGGCAGAGCTCCCTTCCACTGCTGCTGAACCAGACATGGATACACTCAAAAATCCCAGGCACCAGCCTATGTTTAAGCATTAAGATAGATGCCCAAGGCATGCAGACAGACAGCGTGGATCTTGCCTTTGATCTGTGCACACACACACCATCCCCTTTATCTTTTACTGCCTGTTGTAAAATCCTTCCCTCCAAAGGGCTGTGATCCCTGCTCAGGTTTTTTTTGCTGCTCCCCTGCTGCAGATTCCAAAAGGATTTATGGGAGGTGTAGATGAAAGAAAGGCTCAGAGGAAGAGCTCTCAGTGCAGACAGTTTCTGGTGGGCAGTGTGGGACTGGCAGTGCCGGAGAACAAAACACCCTTGGCGTTTGCAGCTCAGGTTTCCATGAAGTGAGAGCCAGGGGCTCCTCTCCCAGCACTCACCATGCTGTAACCTCCCCTGGGGGCTGCCTCAGACCCATCTCTGAGTCAGACCGGCAGGGAAGGGACACAGCAAGGCCACATCGGGGTGGAAGCAGTGAATTCCCACTGCCCAAAGCTCACCCTTGGCCCTCTGTGCCTCTCTGAAGCCCACGCTGATGCTGGGCAGTGATTTCTTGGTTACAGGGCAGGGTCACTCCTGCAGGGTGTTCTCTGTCCTGCGCTTTGGGAGTTGGAAGTGATGCTCCAGCAAGCTCTGCAGTCTTACAGAATATGAATTGTCCTCTTTTGACCCTCTTACAAGATGACCTTTTGTATTTTTGAAGATAACTTTTGCATGTTAGCCATGGGAACTACTGTTTGGCTTGAAAAAAGCACCAAAACAAGAAGAGCTCTGAGCACGGCTGGTCCCACGTTCCTACTCTGTGGACTGCTCTGGGGCCATCATTCCACATTTTATTATATGTGGTTTTTGGGAACCCACTCATCCCAAAAGCCTTTTAAAGTGGGGAAAAAAGGACAAACGGTGGGGGTGGGCAGAAGAAAGAGGGAAGCTCTAAGGGTTGACAAGGTTTGCCCCTTGGAACAGAGTGGAGGGGAAGGAACCCATCCCATTCTACAGATTTCTGAGACACAGGAGCACAAAACTTCTGCAGTTTTCTAACTGGAAAAATGTTGGGACAAGAAAACAGCCCTGTGTGGGCAGTCAGGCCAGGGCAGCTTTGCAGCAGGTTAAACAACTGTGGATATTGCTTGTCCAAGAACCTTCAATACATCACTTTTGGTCTGAACTGAAAAACAAGTTGCCATGGCTGAGCAGGCTCACAAAAAGAGATTATCTCAGGAGAAATTTTGAGATGTTAAGTGAGGTTGCAGCAGTTTTAGTTAAGGGTTCAGTGAGTTCAGGGTTCAGTGCTGAATTTGTCTTCCCTGCTGCCCTGGGCTGGTGCTGGGTTTCTGTGGGAAACAGGCTGAAGTCTTGGTATGGAGACAAATCACAGCACGTGTGCTGTTGTGGTAGAGTTGAACTATTTATATCTCCTCGAATTTTATGAAGTGGAATCGCTTAATTCACCGTTTCATCCCAGCAAGCTGTACTGAAGTGTAGCATGGTGCAGCACATTCCCTGCCTCCTGGGTACCTGTACTGCCCTCCCTGGTGTGTCTCCCATGGTGGTTTGCAGGCCACAAGGTCTGGGTTTGAATGGATGATTCACTGCTGTGCTGTGATTTGAAAGCCCTGTTTTCATGTCAAGAGATGAGGTGGGTAGAGATAAAAAATCATCTCCCTGAGGATCACTGTGGAGCTTCATGAGGGTCTTGCCATCACTTTCCTGTAGGAAACCACAGATCAGAGCTTCTCCCACTGCCTGATTTCCATCCTCCTGTTTCCTCTCTGACATGGATACTTTGACAATAGCGACCCTCCTCAGTAGGGACCAAAGTGAAATTCAACATTGAATTTTTTCAATTTTTTATCTTTTTGCTTGGTATAAAAAGAAACAAAACTTTTCCAGAGCAGTTGACTGTGGGAAGAGCTAACCAAGCAGCTTACCATAACTTGGAAGCAAAAATCTGAGTTTTTTCTGAAAGATTCTGACCAGGAGAAGCAGAAGACCTGAGGCTGATGAGCAAACCAAGGGTGGAAACCTATAGAAATTATAATAAGAGGGCACCTTGTGGTATGATGCCAATAGTCCCTTGCAGATCTGGGATTATTTTTCCAGCTTCTGCTTGAGTTCTGAATTTAGCTGCCTGAAATACTTCGATCCTCCCTCCTCCTCATGTTTAAAAATTACTGCCCTGAAGCCAAAATGTGAGATGCTGACATTAACATTAATGCAGCCTCAGACTCTCAGCCTGCTAATCCAAAAAAACCCCACAGTAAACCACTCTCTTGGTCCAAATGGTCGATGATAGACACTGAGAAAACTGCAGTGAGAAAACTGCAGTGAGCAAGCAAGTGCCCAGAGGCATGTTAATGGCAGAATGAAGAAACCCACATTACACCAATATTGGGATTTGGGCAGTGCTTGAGCCTGGTATTAAAGACCTGAAGACTGCCAGGATCTCACCCACCCTTGGAACATCACTTCAAGGCCCAGAGCAAACCCTCTGTGGTCCATGAACTGTTCCTCATCCTGGTAGGAAAGTTACAGAAGTGATACTAATCTAAATCCACATGTCAGAACTCAAATTGCTGCCAGAATTTAGCTGTGGTTAGGAAAGTTACCAGAAAAAAATCCAGCTCAGAAATTTGGAGATGCTCATTGTGGAGCAGGAGCCAAGGAAACTTGTTTACAGCTCACTCTCCATTTAGAACAATTAATCACTGAGCCTTGGCTGCACTTCCCACAAATTACCCAAAGGATGCCTGTCTAGTTGAATTAAGCCAAAATGCCCTGATAGAGTCAGTAACTAGTTGGGATATGGATGAAAACTGGCAGGGCAATGCACTGATTTACCAAAAAAAGAGAGAAACTATCTACTGGGGGACCAGGCTTCTTCCCCCTTAATTTCTTCCTGAAACCAGGACTGAATTCACCAAGGAGGTGTATCTGAGATGCTCCTGAACCTCTCCAGTTGTGGGGTCTTCTCTGGCCATGAAGTCATAAAATGCACTAAGAAATGCTCTAAAGATGAAACTAATGTGAGAGGGAAAATGAACTTTTGGAAAAAGGAACAATTTCTCCTACTATTCTTTGGAAGAGCTACTCTCCTGAGGCAGCAGCAGCAGGCATGGCCATAACAATAAACACAAATCTGGACAATGCCAGAAAATATGAGTTTTTGTGGGAGACACATCCCCAAGGTGAGTCTGCATTTGGAAACTCTCAGCTTTTCCCTGGCCAGGGTCTCAGTGAGGGACACAGGATCTGCAGCTTCCTCTCCAGCCATGGATTTTATCCCAGGTTGACCCTCACCTTACCAGCTTGGTCATGGACCTGCCTGGACACTGGGAATGTGACTGCAGATCTGGCTGGGGGCCAAAATTTTATCTGCATGCAGTGTGTACGTGGCTGGTTCAGACTGCTGGAGGTTGTCACCCCAGTAAGAAAAGAGACAAAAATTATAAAATCTCATTCATCAGGTATTAGGTAAGTTATGCACACAGTGAAGGGACCAATTTTATGTGAAAGCAAGAAAGTATCTTGTTCTGAAATGGGGTTTTTTTTGTTTAAATGAGGGAAAAAGTCAAGATGGATGTGTGCTATGTTCCCAGACCTTCCCTGAAGGTGCATGAAATTTACAGATTCATATCTGTAAATATTCAGCAGCATTCACTTAGGTCATTATCAGACATAAACCAGACCAAGTGCAGATTTCTAATTACTTTTGCAAATAATAAAGTATCTAGAACACAATTTCTTGGCATTTTCAATTGCATTTTTCCTCTATACTGCTGCTATAAATTGATCACTGATGCCTAAGAAGCGCCAGTGAAAATAGAGACATCAGCTATTAGGAAGTCTCTTATTTATACACTATATCTACAAAAAGAATGTCTTTCTTCAGTTAAGCATTAAGTTTGAGCAGTAAGTTGCTGTTTTAGTCTCGGTCTCCACATCTCCTTTCCTGTTCCAATATAAAATCTTCATCAAGAAGAGTTTTCCATTCAGGAGGTCCTGTCTACACCATCTTTCTCAATGCACTTGCAATTTTTTTTGTCTCCAAATGAACTCATTTGCATTTTGTAATGCATTTTAATTCCAAAACATGCTTGGGAAAAATTAAACACTGGAGATATTCCAGAGTATATTTCAGCTGACTTTTCCTTAAAGTAGTAGTTACTGATGATAAAAGTTTCTTATTTCTTGAATTAACATGATGTAAAAATAGCAGCAATAAGCAGCCATTTGAGTTGTAGAATGCTGCTAATCAGATTGAAACTTTTTTTCTACTTGCTACATCGACCTTTCTTTGTTTGCTTGTGGTATCTTTTTGCTTGGTATAGCATGTTTTTTATTTACTTGCGCTCTTCTTGAGACTTACTTGGTAAAAGAACAATGTCTTTGTATCTAGCTTATCCTTTTGCTCTAAGTGACAAAATGTCCTTCCAACTCGACATAACATTTGCTTTCTTAGTTGTCCTGTAAGACTGGCTCAGCACTCCTTCCTTTATACATTTATTATTCTTCTATACCAAAACTTGCTTTCATCTCTATTTCATTCTCAGCTCTTACATTCAAAGATCTTTCTGCCAAGCCTACATATCTGTGAAAATTTCCTGTCAAACTTTCATCTTCTCCAACGTTGTAGTTGTGCAAGTGTATTAATAAGAGTCTGCAGAGGATGCAGAGGATGCAGAGGATGGAGAGGAACGAGGGGCAGAGTTCCACTGGTGCAGGAGAGAGGGACATTGGTTCATAACTCACTCTCCTGTGAAAGGTGTGACCTTTAGCTGTGGATCCTTGGAGGCACAATAGATTTGACATTTTGAAGCATTTCTGTGCTGAGGGTGGTTGAACAGTGGAGCAGGCTGTTAAGGAGATGGCCAGTGCCCCAAGCCTGGCAGTGCTTAACAGGCATTTGAAAATGACTTCCTTCAAACTGGTGAGCCCTGAAAGGGTCAGGTAGTTGGACTGGATGGTCTGTAAGTCCCTTCCCAATTAAATAATCTATTCTATTCTACAGTGATTTGAAGGACTTCGTGCACTAAAATTCTCTTCATCACACACGTTGTGGCTACAGATTGACCCGTGTGGACCAGACAGGTCCTCTCTTGGACATGGGTCCTGGCTGTCACAGGGGTCAGCTGGCTCCTCAGCCCAAGTCAGGTCACACACTGCTTTCTCTCTGCTGCATCAGCCCGTGCCCAGGGCTGGGAAGAGCTTGTCCTTGGAGGTACAGCCTGGGGCAGGTGTCCCCTGTGTCCTTGGTGCTGTCTTTAGGACTGGCACACTTGCAAACTGGCAAAACCTAGCCATGTTCCAATCTCAACCAGCCTGTTCCTTGCAGGACTGCCTGGGAATGGGACTCCTTCTGCTGGAAAAGTGTCCTGAGATCCACACTGCGCTGCTTTGCCTTTTCATAGCAGCCATTCCCAACACGCACCAGCAATTCTGGGGCCATAGCATTTACTGGGATTTTACCAGATTCATGTAAAAAATGCGTTGTTGTGTTTTGTTTTTTTTATTAATCAAAATGAGCTAACAAATCAGTTTTAATGCAAACATGACCAAACAGTGCAAACTGGAGCAGAGGAGCTTGTCAGTGCTGGAGTTTTCAGTCCAAATCCCAGTGCTGGCAGAGGTAGAAAAGGCCCTTCAGAGACACCTCTTGCCTTTCAAGTTGTTTGGTGTTTCTCAGCTGCACTCTGCTTTTGCAAAGTGGCTTTCTCACAGCAGCAATCAAATTTGTTGCCTGAGGAGGGACAAAAGCAATTCCCACTACCCATTCTCCTAAACAGTAATCTTTTTTTAAACGCGTTTATGATGTCTCTTTCTGTGGCGAGAAATGCGCAGAGCAAGAACAGCACAAAGCTGTTTATGGTGCATTGGCTGAGCTCTCAGAGGAAGGCAGCAGCGTGTTCCTCTGTCTCCATCCCACAAGGAAAACCAGCTCCTGTGTCCCCTGTGGGCAAGGGCTGAGAGCAGGAGGTGCACAACATGTGCTTGTGTGTCACAAACACAGCTGAGGCCGTGGGGGCTGTTCCCGTGTCTGCAGAAGATGTGCCAGGCAGCTTTGCCTCCTGCTCTGCAGGGCTGTTCTCCAGGGAAACTCTGGGATACAGCAGCTCCTGCTGCAGCAGCAGGAAGGTAGAAGCAGGTCTGGTTCAGCTGGAAGGAGCCTGTGGAGCCCTAGGTGCCTATTGCCAGGCTCTAAGGGCAAGGAAATCTGCACACACCTGCAAATGAGTTTTCATACTGGCTTGCTGATATATTTTCAGTCCACATACATGAGCTCTAGGCAAATGGAGCATTTTTTTTTGCTTTTTTTCCTTTGCATCTAAGCTGTATTCCCGTTTGCAAATGGCACATCCCACAGCAAGGGTCCATAATGCTCACCCTCCTCTAACCCACCTGGTGAAAAAGGTATCCCTGCAGGAGGGGATTGCTGAGACCATCTTCCCAGGTACATGAAATAGCCCATGTACACCTGTGGCAACACCTTTATCAGGTTCAGTCAGTCCCCATGAAGCATTTTGGAGAGGTTGGAGAGGTGTCCCAAAGTGAGATCTACACATTACACTCAACTTGTCCTGGTATCCCACTGCTTACTTCAGGGCTGTGATTTCTTGTCCAGAACTGCTCATAGCAGTAGTTATATTTTGACAGAAAAAGCATGAAATCTTTTCCCTCTGTAGTAGGGAATGTGTGGGTTTTCACATGTTGTTTCCACTTTGTTCACAGTTTGCAGGCAATTTAAAGGCAGCTATTGAAGATACCAAGGCAGGCTCTGCCTGTTGTGTGAAAAGATCTTACCAAAAACCTTGGATAAGATCAGCTGGGGGGTATTTCATAGTGCTGAACATCCATCATTTTGACCAACTATACTTTAAATAGTACCTTTTTTAACCTGTCATATGAAGCAGTGACTGAGAATGTTCCCACCACTTCAGAAACCCAGTGCAGTGTTTAACTTCTCTCTTCTGAATGGCTCACTCAGCACAGATTCATTCCCCAAATCCATTTTTAACAGGAAGGCTGCCTTGAAAGCTGTGCAGAGTACATAAACCTCAGAACAAGATATATGGTAATGCCCATTACTGCTTCCACACAGCACTGCCCAGCTGCTGTGGGAGCTCTTCACTCTGCTTTGTTTAGAAAACACTCCCATGCTACTGACACTCGTAAATAATGGAAACCAGCCGTGTGTTTGCAGCCTGGAGATGTGCAGATGGGTGTTTGTCTGGACCTCAGGGTTCCTAATTCAACTGTTTTCAAAGAAATGAAGGAGCCATTAATAGGCAGCGAAGTTCAATTTGGGAAAACAAGCCAAATTTTAAGCTTACAGCCAATGAAGGAGTGGAGGATGCTGCTGGCTGTGAATGTTTGCATCTGTCCTAATGCAAGAATCAAGCCCACCCAAGAGAGCATGGACATGTGGCCTTTCAAGAACTGGGAACACAATATATGGCTTGAGAAGGATAAAAGATGATAATTACTGATGAAAACATGAAATCACAGAATGGCTTAGAAGGAACTTTAGACCATCTATTTCCAACAGCCCTGCCCTGGGCAGGGACACCTTCCACTATCCCAGGTAGCTCAGAGCCCAACCCAGCCTGGTCTTGAACACTGCCAGGGATGGAACATTCACAGCTTCTGGGGTCACCCTGTGCCAGGGCCTCACCACCCTCTGATTGAAGAATTTCCTCCGAACATCAAATCTAAATCTCTTCTCTTTTATTTTAAAGCCATCCCCCCTTGTCCTATCACTCTCTGCCCATGTAAAATCAATGAAGGGAATAAAAATCTCGTTTGTTAAACCAAGCAGGCAGTGATCATTTAGAAAATACCCAGCATTTAAGCTCAGATCTCCACTTTGGAGAATACTTTTGGATTACACCCATTGTATCTGTGACTTAGTGTCACTGTTATCTCTCTATCGAAATTTCTATTAGCACTGGTCTCAGCTGACCCTGTCAGGTGTATCTGTGCTGGTTTTGCATGTTGAGACACTCGTTCAATCCCCTCCAAAGCACTCAAATCCTGCACATCAAAGCATCCAACAGGCAAATCTAGTCACTTCCATCTAGTGTTGCTATAACTAGGTTTTGTAGACGGTTCAATATGCAGAAAAGGTAGAAGATATTTTCAATGAATAAATTGAGAGGGATTTAGGTGCTTTATATTTATTTGAAATTCAATAGGCATGCTTTGTAATGCTTTCTCCATGAGCTTCTCAAATGTGCCAGGAACAATGCACAGGCAGAAAGCCATCATTTCAAGGCGCTGCAGGCTTTACTCTGCTCCAAAGGCAGTTTCCCCTCATCCTCTGGATTTACTTCTACTTGCAATGTTTAAAATTTAATACAGAAAAGCCAAAACCAAACCTTCTACAGTCTCCAGGGAGTTATATGTCTGTGCTAATGGATAAGACTCTTAAAAGTGACTTAATTTTGTTTGCTGCCATCTGCTCCCCCCCAGTATAATTTTTTTTGGCTGAACCAGTGCAGTACAACTTGTGTTGAACAAAGTTGTATTCAACAAAGCTGTATCCATGTCAAATACATGTCCCAATTTCTGATCAAAATGTGTCTTGGGCCTGGGGATCCTTAGGAAGTGCTGGACAACATTTTAAGTGTTTCATGGTAACACTAGGAGCTCAGCTTCATCCTTGCCCCATTTCTTCTCCCACAGCCTAATTTCACCCACAGTCAACCCTGAGCTCATGGTCTCTGCTCTGCCTCGCATACAGACAGATCCAAACACATCTTCTCTTCCCAAAATGCAGCTCCATGCATCTTCTTCTGTGAAAAACTTGTGTGCAAATCAGCCAGGCCACATCTCAGAATGCAAATGCTACAGACGAACCTTCAGAGCATCTCCCAAATCTCCAGTATTGGCCTGAATTAAATCCCCACAGAAGACTTGGCTAACCATTTTGCAGAGCCAGGGTCCCTGTTGATTCTCCACATCTTTTGGAGTGGCAGACCTGTCCCTCACATCACCTGTGGACACCACAGAGGTGGCTGCCCATTGGATCTGTTCGCTGACCTTCTCATCTCATCTCATCTCATCTCATCTCATCTCATCTCATCTCATCTCATCTCATCTCATCTCATCTCATCTCATCTCATCTATGGCTCCTCTGGCATCCACCACACATCTGATTATGAAAGGAACCAAATTCCCGTTGTTGTTAACCCACCAAGATGGAAATGAGATGTGGAGAGGTGATATTTCTACCACCACCATCAGCCCTTTCAGTTCAGTGCCCATCTTTTGGAGAACAGAGAAGTAATTTCAGTTTTTAATTAAATTTTTAATTTATCTAGAGTAGTCTTATATTTGTGGCAGCCCTTTCTCCTGCCAGTTTTTCCATTGTGCCTGCAGTTAACTACCTCCCTCATTTCTTTTTTTTTTTCCATAATCACTTATTTCCCTGGTTTTGCAGGTTGGATTTATGACTTTTACTCATAGTGTCATGAGGCAGCTGAGGATCAATTTTTTTCCTCATGCTTATTAAACCCAGCTGCACAGGGAGCTCATGCTCCACCAGCCACTTGCTTTCTAGCAAAGGTCAGAGTAAGAAAAGGGAAAGAAACCTCCTGCTGTGTTTCCTCCAAACCCTGTGAGATCCTGTGTTATCCAAATGGGAGTGGGGAGAAGTTGAAGGGAACCTGACCTGATTTCCAATTGCTGGAGGTCCTTTCCAACCCAAAGTTTTCTCCAGCCCCACAGAACTGCTGTGAATGTCACATCTCTGCAAATTACACCAACTGGCCCAACTCCATTGCCCAGCCCCTGGCTCGCCCTGAGTCTTTTCTGATGATGAATTTTTGCCTTCTGTGCTGCCCTGCACATCTGCCAGTAAGTCCTAGGTTAGCCAATATTTCCATGCTTTCCTCTGTTTCATGGGAAAATCTCTATAGCAGGTTGTGTGTCTTTTTTTGAGCTGATTTGCCATTCCAAAAAGTGAGATTTTCTGGTGGGCTCCCAACACGTGCAGATGTCCAGCATCTGCTGTTCATGGAAAGATGCTGCCTAGATGTTTTGTGTTTCAAGGAAAACTGACTCCTCTTGACAGAGACCTGTTTTATCCCCCTTCAGTGAAGTCTCTGGGCTTTAAATCCTTTTTAGCCACATCCAAGTTTGTGACCTTTTCTATTTCATGCTCTGCCTTGGCCAGCTCACAATTCTCCTTAAAAAGCTGGCTGCCTCTGCTGCCTTACCCATCATCTCTCTTTATTTAAGTGATTTATAACTGAGGTGTCCTGCATGGGGTGCAAGGCAGAAGGAGAGGCACAGTCCTCCATGTCACCACGTTTATGTGCAGAGACATCCAGAGCACAGCTTTGCAGAGTGTAGGAGTGAACCAGCAACCACAGAGGATTTCACTGCTTCCTCTTCAGCCAGCACTTGGTCCCAAACCCCACTCTCAGAGGCACACAGGATGGCAGGGGACATTAAAGTTTTCTTTACTACCTGAATTGCTTCTCGTAAACCCACTCATGCACTTTCCCATACCATGCTCTGCAAATCTCCTCCCAAATTGCTGGCACCCCTGAGTAATTTCACATTTACTTTTATGAATGCAAGCTCCTGCCTAATCATCTGTAACATTGCCTCGCATTGAAGGTGCTGATTAAACATCTCACTTCCAAAGAGGTTTAATCCACCTCAGAGGAAATCACACCCAACCTGTGCTCTGCCTCTGGTGCTGTCGATGCACAGCACTGGCAGCCTTGGCTTTCCTCCCCAGAGAAGTCTATCATATCTATAGCAACCTGCCTGGATTTATTCCTTTATTGAGCATCCTTCTTCCCCTGAATCCCTTCAGCCACTCTGACACCAGGAGGAAAATGCCAATGACATGAGCAGAAATCATCAAGGGACAGAATTGGGGTAAAGTTGCAGTATTTTATGGTGGAATGTTTGTAACAGCTGTAGTAACTCTAACTTTTTGTGGTGATCCTTTTGATATTAAGAGTCCTGCAAGGGAATATCTAGCAAAAAATTAAATACTTGGGCAAATTCTGATTTTCTTCTTCCTCACAGAAATCATGGACATAGCAGTGATGTTCCCAAACCCCTCTGCAGTGATTCTTCCCAACACACCTCCACAGCAAAGGAGATCTGTTTGCCACCTTACACTGCTCATGGGATACCCAAAGTAACAGGTGACAGGATGAGAGAAAATGGGCTCAAGTTGCACCAGGGGAGGTTTGGGTTGGATATTAGGAAAAAAATCCTTCACCAAAAAGGTTGTCAAGCACTGGAAGAGGCTTCTCAGGTGGTGCAGTGGTGGAGTTACCAACCCTGGAAGTATTCAAAACACAAGAACATGTGTCACTTAGGGACAGGGTTTGGTGGTGGAGTTGGCAGTGCTGAGTTCGAGGTTGGACTCGATGATCTTAAAGGTGTTTTCCAACATAAACAATTGTGTAATTCTAAATTTGACTTCACTTGCACCTACAATCCAGCTCACAATACCTGGATCACTTCTGCAAGGAGTCTTCTGCCCTGGCTGAGGCTGAAAGCACAAAATACAGAGTTTGGGGAGTCTCAGAATCATCGTATCACGCCACTTTTCTGTCATGGTTACTCCCTTGTATCTCACTTCACTGGCAGAAACCCACAAAACAGAGAGTCAAAGGGTAAAAAATTTAATTTCCTGCCCTTCACAAAACAACCTTCCCACTTACAGTTGTGAAAAAATGGACTAGATACAACTGGTAAGTCTTATTTTTCCCTCTGTCTGATTCTTGCTGTTACCATCAACTCTTGCTGAAGTGTTTGACCAGCTGACCTCCCTCACTGCCGAGGTGAAGAAGAGTCTTTCCCTTCCTGGCCAGGTCGTGGCAGGCATCAGGCAGCCTTTGGTCATGGAAGCCCTAGACCTGGTTTGTATGCCTGGGTTGCTTTTAAATGGGTTATTTCTCTGTTTTTTATGTTGGAAAAGCAGCTCTACCCACCTATTGTGCTGATAAGGGAAACAGGGTCTGGACAATGAACAGGGAAAAGAAATTTGTGAAGGAAGGAGTTGGAGGATTTGGGTGGCATTCTGCTAGGAAACCCCAAAAGAAACCTAAACCCATAAATACTTGTTGTGAAGGCCTTTGTGCTTCAGAGAAGGCTGAGGGTGGCTCACCAGAACTGGCAGTGCCACTGCTGTTGACACCTGAACCATCACCTCCTGCCCACTCACACGGGATGGGGGCTTTTGCACATGATGGGGTAAAGGCAGAGGCCAAATAATTGTGAGATTTCTGTTCCACGTGGCCACACTGAAGGTCCTCACCTCTATGTGCAGGACTACAAATCACCACCACGTCCCACAACACCAGGACTGGCCACAAACGGCGTCAGGGTTGGAGGGGGTGGCAATGCTTTGTGATGAGTGAGGCTAGAGAGGGAATTGGCAGGGGAAAACTCCTCTTCATTTCTTTAAAGTAGAGAGACAAATTTCTCTGCTTTGCAGTGTTCAAAATGTCACCTTTGTATTTTGCAGTTCTAGGTGGCATTTCTAAAATTTACTTCAGCTTCATTAAAAAACCCCAATAAATTAATGGAGCTGTTATTTCTCTTCTCTCTGTAGACATTTTTCAGTGTTTCCATTCAACTTTAAATTATTTTTCCTTCAAACCCTTGGTGCATCTAATGAACTAGCACACCAAATAGAGGTTTGAAGCTGTTCACCACCTGGTCTCTGGACTTTTGTCATGGCAGATCTCAGCATGGGATCACAGGATATCAAGCTCAGGACTTTCAGGTGTCAACAACAGCCCAGGGTACAAGAATCCTCCACAACTATCTCAAGAAGCCAAAAATCATAGCACCAACTTAAAATAAGTTCTAACTTAAAATAAAAAACCAGTATAAAATGTTTTAAGCCAAGGACCATGTTTGTATCTGCACATGATTCATGATGGGACACTTAAGTCCAGTGTAATGCTGCACACAGGCACTGTGGCTTATAGAACAGGTATTCACTAACTTTTATCCATTTTGGCCATAGGCACTTCCTCCTTTTTGAATTTTAGGCTGTATTTTGGCCTCTGAGGCTTTCCTGTATGTCTATTAAGGAGAGATTTTTCCAGCTGGGAGAGAGTATACTCCCACTATTCCAAAACCTGGCACTTTGGTAACACTAAATGTTATGGGACTTGCAGAAAAAATGCCAGCTCTGGATGCTGGCTGGGATCTCCTCTCTCAGAGTGCTAACACTGCATCTTTTCCAACCTTAGTGATCCTGTGATGTACTGACTGAGAGCCAAGCCCTTTGTAGCTCTGTCAGAAAGCACACAGTGTGTTCAGTTGTGCAGGAAACTCATTTAGCTGAAATATATCCAGCCACTGGTACAAATATCATCAAGATGGATTTTCTTAACCACTTAAATACCTTCTGATATGTTTTGGGAAATGTCAGGGTGATGGCTTCTTTCCCAGCCTCTCACCCTTATTCCCCTCAGCTGGGATGAAATGCAGGAGATGTGGTTTTTTCTTGTTCAGACTCAGTTGTTTGTTGGTTCTTATCTATGTTACAGTCTTAGAAGTTGTGAGTTCTGCTAACAAGGTAAAACAAGGCTAACTATGGTTCTCTGGCTTTGCAGAGCTTTTTCAAGGACCTTTGGTCCAGTAGTGATTTGCCAATTAAATTATTTTGGTTTCTAACCCAATTTGCTAACTCCTAAGTTCAGCAGTGCAGATTTTTATATCCAATTATAAGGCACTATCTAAACCCATGAAGAGGAAGGAAGAAGAAAGTGAAAAAGAAGTATCTGGCCAACACCCTAAAATCTCCATCTTGGT
Organism: Vireo altiloquus; assembly: GCA_013396875.1. NCBI lineage: Eukaryota > Metazoa > Chordata > Aves > Passeriformes > Vireonidae > Vireo > Vireo altiloquus. The sequence goes on from VZRF01000914.1 coordinate 273,089, forward strand.
ACATATATATTATTATATTCTAAAACCTTAAATCTCAAATTTTTCACCCTGTGACACCACACTTTCTATTCAAACTACACATGTGTGATTTTAAAATTATCACTCAATTTTGGAAGCCTATCCCAAGGCCTCAGATCAAATGTAGGGTTTTCTTGTGGAACAGTGCCTTCCAGCACAGAGAATTCAAAATTCTCAGTTTCCAGGGTTCCAACAGGAAACTTAAAACATATTGTGATGATGAGCTGTCTATATGGAGACAATGTCTCCATGCCTGTGTGGTGACACCTTGCAGAAACAAGGGACACATCTCCAGTATCCAGACAACCTGTGGAAGAACAAATACAAACATTCCCTGAAACTAATCAGGATCTTTAGTTCTTGCACCCACAGGTGGAGATCCAGCTCTCTGCAATCTCAATGGGGAAATTCAGAATAAAAAGCCAGGTCAGCCTCCCTCTCCATAGACCATGGAAGCCAAACCATGTTTGTGACCACAATGTCCAAGGGATTCTCCACAGCTGCATGGATCCCACAGACTCAGAAATATGAGCTGCAGCCCTGCACAGCCCTGATGCAGCACAGACAATGCTGCAGAGAGTCAGACACTCAAACAGCTCTCAGAGCTGAAGAAGTTGCCTGGGTTACAGCTCAAATCACACAAGTGCAAAAAAAAAAACCCAAACAAACAAAAAACCAGAGGAAAGGACTCACCAGGTCCAGGAGTTTACAGAATTTGGAAGAAATGGGGATCAAATGCTAAAAGTATGGGGTAAAAAAGCAGCATTTCAGCTTCCTGCTGTAGAAACCAGGAAATGAGTGATGACTTGGGCAAAGTGAGAAGAGCATGGCTGTGCCCTGGCCAGGCAGCCCCTGGCAAAGGGATGGAGACACCCAGATTCTGGTGGTCACAGATTCATGGCATGGCTAGGAAGGACAGTCCAGCAACATGGTAGCTCACATTCTCCTTCCTTTTTTCCAGCAACATGGACAGTAAGTGCAAGGCTCACCCATCCTGCATCCCCAGCCATGGGACTCACTCAGCTCAGGGTGCTGCAGTCACCACTGACCCTCTCTGCTGCTGCTCCCTCTACTCAGCAAGGTAAGCACCTCCCTGAGGGAGCTCCTGGGGAGCTGAGGCTGGTCCATCCCAGCTCCTGAGATTCTTCTGCAGCCACCAAGAGGAACCATGGGTCACAGTGGCCTGGAGGTTTCCTGCAGGGGGACTGTGCTGTGTATGGGAGGTGGAAAGGCTGCACAAGCCTGGAAGACATCAAAACTGAATTCTCCTGTTAATTAACACCTGCCATTCTACCAACACATAAAATACAACTGGAAATAGCATGAGAGCTGCTCCTCACAAAAACACTCCAAGCTGTCTGTTGAACCCTGGCTCTGTGCCGTGCTGGCATGTGCTAAGTGCCTAGGGTAGGAAAAAAAGACAATAATCTAAGAAAACCATTAAAAAACCCTCCAGTCTCTAAAGTAAATCCCGAAGATGAAGCCTTGCCAAAGACTATCACTTGTATGTGCATCTTTCAAGTTCTCACATCTCTGAGTTTCCAAACTATGAATTCCCTCTTTATTAATTCAGAAAAAAACCATGCTAGAGACCTGAAAGAACTTATGAGTGAACTCCAGGCCATAACAGGTGATCATATGAACAAAACACCCTTGTTTTTCTGGAGGTTAACTCTACACTATCACAAATATGCAGTAGCACTTCTTCCAGCTCCCATCACTGTCTTGAGTTCAGGAGTTCAGCTGTGGACAGTGACACTTGTTATGGAAAGAGCTCTTCTTCTGAGAGCTGCTTCTCAGTCTAGAGAACAGCCTTCATCCTCCTCCTACCAGCCCCATCTGGAAGGAGCTGCAGGTCTGGAGGGTGAAGCTACAGCTGCAATTTCCAGAATGTCAGATAAAAAATCCCATACCATTGGATGCCATGCAGACCCAAGCATGTCATTACTAACTCTGCACAAGGAACAGGCTATGAAAAGCCTTGATAGCACTAAAATGGGAAAAATGAGGAATCTCAGCACAGAAGAAATGCTTTGGTCCTCCTCTGGAGGTGGCACTAGAACTCTTCCCGTAACAATAGTCCCAAAGGAAAGGGACAAGTTTCAGTCATCTGCACATCATCCTGTTAATCCTCACCCATATTCTGCTGCAAACATGAAGGGGTACAAGGCCTGTGCTCAGAAATCCAGCTGCTGTTGCTAGATTTGTACTGGTACCCAATGGGTGCCACAAACAATGTCTGGTAGCACCCAGCTGAGTTCAGATGCAGGGCTGGGATTTGCACTGCAGTTTTTACCCGTTGTACCGAAGACTGGTTCACTCATCAGCTGCTGCTTTTGCCTGATAATCCCTGCAGAGCTCAGCCTGTTCAACAGGGCTCCTGTTTGGTGTGGATGGCAATGCAGGAACCTCCCTGCTCAAGGAGCACAGGAGAGGTGTCATGTTTATTAATGCTCCATGGCTGCCACAGCGAGGGCTTCTGCAGACAATGCCCACGCTTGCTCTGCAAGGATGTATAGCTAATGCATTTCTGGGAGGGATCTCATGGAGCAGAAACCATGAGGCCAGGAACAGATGGGAGCCAAACTTTCACTCGCTGCTGCGTTTTGAAATTAGGAATAATTTCTTGAAAAGAATTCAAATGAACAAAGAGATTGCAGAAGCAGAAATGCTCAGTTTATGGTTCTCCTGATCTTTAGTTTGAAACACTCAAGAGTTCCCAGAATTGCATTTAGTTTCAGGGGGTTTTTTTAACAAAAAGTGTGTAATTGTGGGGAAATAATTACGGCAGAGTTAATGTGAAGTGCTCAGTGAATCATCTGTGCATCATTAAATATGCTGAAGCCAATTCTGGATTTTTATCAATTACAAATGGGGGGAGTTTAGCCACAGCACACCAGTACAGACAGCTCAAGGAGCAAAAGGAAGAAGAGTTTACTACTGGGAAGCAAGGAACTTTTTTTCCACATCCTGTTAGGCTCAATCTAAGAAGAAAAAGTTGAAAGGAAATTCATCACACAGAGGATGGGAGATTAAGGTTGGATGGAAGGGTTGACAAGAAAACAGGGAAATTATTCTGGAGCAATAATGAACAAGAAATAAGCACGGTGGGAGGACTGAGGGGACCAGGTGTGAGTTTGATGAATCTGTAGAAAGCACGCAGGCATGGTTTGGTTTGTATTTTTTAACATCCGAGAAATAATAAATAATAATAAATTGTGTGGTTAGATTAGTTCCTCTCCCTCCTTGTGAACTTCTTCTGCTTGTAGAACAAGAAGAAAAATTTAAAAAATACGGTTCAAGCTTTGCATTTCACCTTACAGGTGTGCCTTGGGCATGATCAATGAGCAGGGGCTCACACAGCTGATGCCCAAACACAAATTTCGGGGAAGAAATTGCCTTTGCGCCAGTCCCTCCCCTGTGTGCTGCTTGAGGAGCATGAAAACACCCTGGAAGACAAATAAAGAGCATGCCTAGGGCTGGAGCAGGTTGGAAGGATCACCCTGCTGATAAGAACTAGATCTTAAATTGCCATTTCTGATGGCTTAAGCAAAGAGCTGTGGAAAAGGGCTGGTTCTGCCCTCTGTGGAAAGAACTCCCTGGGCAGCTTTGTTCTGCCTGCTCCAGGGGTAACCCTGACCTCAGGATGGACCTTGTGGTCACTCTGGCTTCTGCACCAGCAGTGCTGAGCTGCTGCTAAAGCCACGAGCAGGGGAGAGATAACCAGGAGTGGAAATGCTGGAGAATGTCACAGTGATGGAAAATCACTGCCTGAGCGAGCAGGAGTCTGCTCCTTATGCAAACCCCAAGAGGAAAAGGCCATTTCAGTACATGTCATATGCACTACAGAGCAATAAGTCTGCCTGGGCTCTAAGAGGAGATAGGAGCTCATCTTCTGGCTTGTTATTGAATGACTGTGGGCTAATAGAGGGAAAATAATGGTAAAGGAATCAAAGAGAAGGTGAGTTAAGTAACCAGGTAACACATCTAATGGAGATGAAAATGATGGAGACTAAAAGAGTTCATTGGCTGGGTTTTTATATGTTCTTTATTAAAAATACAAAGATGAAAAACATGCAGTACCTTTTACAAATGTGTGGCTGAAGTGAAAGGAACACGAGTTACACAACTCTGTAGAGAAAGGACTTCTGTGCAGAGGAACAGCCATGTTTCATCTTCCTGGCTCCTCTGAGGTCCTGCCTGCACCTCTCACACATCTCTGTCAGAGGCAATAGAAGCAGACTACTGCCTGCTGTTAACCCTTTTGAACAGATTAAGGCCAGGGGTCTGACTGTGCCTACAACTCTTCAGAAAGAGGAGCCTGCATTATCCTTTTCTTTATCTCTGGTCTTTCATTCTTCTTCTCACTTTATCTGTAGGATCTTTTGAGTTTCCTGGGAGCAGGTCTCTGGAACAACTCTGTTCTGCTCCGAATTCTAATCTTTTACAGACTGTGAAAAAATCACCTCTTCCCTTACATGGTTTGGTGGTGAATTGACAGTGCTGGGTTAATGGTTGGACCCAAAGATCTTGAAGGACTCTTCCAACCTAAACAATTCTATGATTCTATGGAAAGAAGGGAGATCCTGATGGTCAGAAGCTCAGCTCCAGCCTACTTTGAATCCACACATTTGTGGAAATATTTATTTAATGAGCTCACACTGGTACAAACTTCCCTCAACATCCAAATCTTTCAGTCTGCACCGTCAGGAAAAAGGTTAAAGAGAGCACAGGGCCACAAGGTGTTACAGGATGAACTGTTTGCTGTCACTTCTCTTCCTTGTCAGAAGGGGAAATTGCAACTTCTGATTAAAAAAATACATTGGACAAAATGCACTGGAGAGGGTTGACCTGACTGGATGCCATGTGCCCACCAAAGCTGCTCCATCAGCCTCCTCCTCAAATGGACAGGGAGGGAAAAAAATATAGCAAATGAATGGAGATAAGTGCAGGCAGCCATGGCTGTCATGGACAAAGCAGACTCAGCTTCAGGAAATCAATTTAATTTGTGACAATCAATCAGAGCATGATAAGGAAGTAAGGAAGTAAGAAAAAATCTAAAAGCACCTTCCCTCCNCAGGCAGCATAGGGGGACAGGGAATGGGGGTGGAACAGGGAATGGGGGTGGTGGTCTGCTCTCATCACTTCATCTCCCCTGCTCCTTCCTCCTCGCTCCATCTGCCTGCTCCAGCGCAGGGTTCCCCCCAGACAGCCCTTCCTGAGCTCCAGTGTGAGTCCTTCCCAGGGGCTGCAGCTCTCCCTGACCTCCTGTGGGGTCAGTCCTTCGGGCACAGCCTGTTCCAGCCTGGGTCACCCACAGGGTCACAAGTGCTGCCAGCAAACCTGCTCCACCCTGGGCTCCTCTCCACAGGTCCTGCCAGGAGCTTCACACAGATTCACAGCCTCCTTCCAGCATCCACCTGCTCTGGTTTGGGGCTCTCCAGGGGCTGTGGGTGGATCCCTGCTCCCCCATGGACCTCCAGAGGCTGCAGGGGCACAGCTGCCTCGCCACAGGCTGCAGAGCAATCTCCTCCCTGTCCTTCTGCACCCACCTCGGGGTTTGCAGAGCTGTTCCTCTCACTTATCCTCATCCTCTCTCCCAACTGGTGTTGCACAGCAGTTTTTCTGCCTTTCTTAAATATGATATCACATAGCCACAACCACCGTCGCTGATGGGCTCGGCCTTGGCCAGTGGCCAGTGGGGGTGAGAAGGGGCAAGTGTGAGAGGGGAGGGATGGAAAAGCAAAGGGAGACGAGAGGCTCTGGCTCAGTGCAAATGAGGAGGGGAAAAATACCCTTGATGTGGAATACTCATCACCGTATGAGGAGAGGTAAAATATTACCTGTTACTGTAATATGTGTATTTGTTTGCTTTCTGCTTTGCATTGATTTCGGATTGTGTGAATCCAGTGACTTTAATATAGTAAGTATTGATTTGTAGTAGTGAAAGAGAGTGGAGAACCTGACCACATCTGTTAGAAACAAACAGGGATCCTCTGGGGTTTACAGAAAAGATTTTGCTTCAGCTTAATTATAAAGAAAACTACAAGTTCCAATTCAGGTTTGGAATACAGAATTTCCTTTCAGGGGGTGGCAAAGGCTGTTCAGCTACAGCAGAGTAGCATCAAGGAAACTGGAAAGTCACTTCCAAGGTGCAGAGGAAGTGTTGCATTGAATCATAGAATAGTTTGGGTTGGAAGGGACCTTTAAAGCTTCTCTGGTCCAACCCCCTTGCAATAAGCAGAGACATCTCCAATGAGATCATGTTGCTCAGCAAGTTTGGCTGCACTTCTGTTCCTTGTGGTTGTGGCAATGGTCAGAAGATGACCTCCAAACAAAGCCCTTGAGCTCTGTTTTGTCCCTCAAACCCACAAACTCAGCCTGCAGCTGTCTGCTCACACCCTGGTAGCTGCAGAGGCTCAACCTCCTCTGCCCTGTTCCTGCCCCCTCACTGATCCTGGCAGGACCCATTTCTGCCTCCTCAGTGACCTCCATATCTCCAGTGCCCCACCTGTGAAGCACCACAGTCATTCCTACAGGTGAGGGAGGGCAGGTGTGCACCCCAGCCAGGAGTCAGCTGCACTCTGCTCTGCCCAGACAGCACCAGCATCTAATATCTACCTTCAGACATTTCATTAACCTTCTCCATCTAATCCCAGCTAAGCGGATTTACCCTGATTCGCTGCCAATCAATCAGTAATTGGGTTTGTTGACAGCCATAAAGGCAGAAATGCCCATCTCTGTGCTTCAGACACCATGTCTGATCATTCCTTCCTCCTGGATGCTTTTCTTTTCGGTTTGTCCTGGTGCAATTCGGAGCTAGCAAAATATTCCCTAGGTAATAAAACCCAGGACTGTCACCATCAAACCTGAGCTGATAAACCCCCCTCAGTCTGCAGGGGAATGTGAGTCATTTGCAGGTTTGAGGTTGTGAATCTATCCTCAGTTGACATCACTTACTAAGCTTCTCAATGAAGGCCTTAGGAAGCCCAGCAGCTCTTAGGAAGCCCAGCAGCTCTTAGGAAGCCCATTACCTTTCCATGATCCTCGATTCACTGAAAAACGAGTGAGGCTTGTGGAGCCTGGGACCATAATGAGCACCTGTGAGGATCTCCAGTTGGAGCTGAGTTATCCTAAATTGCTGGAATACCCAAACTAATCCCCAAGAAAAGAGCAAGATGACAGTGTGACTCTCGATTTTGGAGAGAACTTCCTGGGGACTGCAGGCATCCCTCATTTAGGGATTGCTCCCATGGCAAGCCGACTCTCCTGTAACTAAGCAGCTGTGCACGAGCTGACCTGAGCTATGGAACTGCCCTGAACCTTTCAGATGTGACACCAAAAATAAAACCTGGCTGTGCCTCCCTGCTAGTCCCTGCTGGCAGCTGTGTCAGCCCAGGACTGAACCTCTGTGGCCCCATCAGCAGCTCTGGGCCAGGGAATCGTGGTGGTGGAGGCATCATCTGGGCAAAATTGTGCTCCCTGTGATGTGGCTTCTCTCCCTGGTGAATGGAAGCTTTTCCTATGCCTGCATAAAACATAGCCATGCGAATTGCTGTGTGACCTTTTCAGGGAGGGTGTTTGGAGCAGGGTAGCCTCAGTGTCAAGCACCAGGAGGGAAAGGTTTCTGCTTTATGCATGGCTGAGGTAAATAATCACATTGAAAGTGCCACACAAACAGGAGAAAAAAAGGTGGCTTGTTCAGTCTCTGGTGAAAAGGAGAAGCCACTTCCAAACAAAGCTTCTTGGTCTCCAGAAAGCTCGTGGTGGGATGTAGATATCACTGTCAGTGTTTCTATGGTGCACGGGAACTGCAGTGGGGAGAATACAGAGTTCCTATAAAGCAAGATCTCAGGGAAAGCCTGAACACAGAAGCTCAAGCTTGAGGAATGGTTTGGCCCCTTACAGCAAAAATGAAATGATGGAACCTGTCTCTCATCTGCCTTCTCAGGTGGATGGTACAAAACAATGCCACTGCCTGCACATCCTCAAAGCTCAAGTTAATGTTGCAGGACAGACCTTGGTATGGCTGCCCACATGGGCTGATGTGTTGCAGGGACATTCCAGGGGAGATAAACTATTAACAAAGAAGAAAATGGGTTTAATCTCACCGTAGGATAGCTGAAACATGCTTTAGTAAGACATTGACTCAGCTACATCCAGGAACACATCTGTCAGCCCCAAACACTGAGCTGTTGTTCTGCTGACAGGAATTGCCTTCTGTACTGATGCCTGGAAAAACATTAGTCCATTTACGTTCCATGGTAGGACTTCTGATTGATTGAGTAAAGTTGGCTAAATAATTAGCTAAATAAATCATTTATTTGAAGATTTTCTCTCCTGTTTCGTTTGCAGATTGGAGCGTGGCACAAACAGCATCACACTGATTTGACATTATTTCTCAGCTACTTGCTACCCTTGATTGTAGCTCAGTCAGCAGTGCTGACAGCTCATTTCCCATGCTCAATAGCTGCAGTGCTGTCAGCAGGGAGCATTTCTGGCTGGTTCCTGACAGTCTCAGCCCCAATGGAAGAGGAATTGAGGTTTCACCCAAGCCAAGGTCAATATGATGCCCTAAGAGAAGAGGAGAGGGATGAGGGTGCCCATTGTCTGTAAAGAAACCCTGTGGCAACTCTGTAGTTTGGATCAAGGTTTTTCAGGGTCTGGATTGCACTGTGGAAATCCACCTTGGGCTTCTGAACCCAAACACGTTGTTCACAGGGAGGACAAAGCCTACAAAGCACTAATAAAACCCTTCTCCTGTGTTTGCACAGACCAGATCTGTGTGTCACTGCCTGGGGACTAAAGCCAGCCCCCATCCACTTCCCTACTCATTTGCAAGTGGAAAACCATCCTCCTTTCCTTAATCCCTAAGGAGCAGTGAGCCAATCTTGTCATGGCCAAGGAGAAATTTGGGTTTCCCACGGAAATTTTTGCACATGCTCACTTTAACCACCTATTTACAAATATTGTCCTGTTTATTCTTAAATACTCTTGGCTCATGAGCATTCCTGTGAGTTGTCACTGCCTGAAATATCCATGCAAAAGGTAACAACACAACCTGCTTTGTAACCATGTGCATATGTTCAAGTCTTTAACTCTGCAGCATTTTTCTAGGGTTTTTTTTTCCATCTAGAATTAAGATGGGAAGGGAATAAACCAGGTAGAAATGGGAAGAGAAAACCCATCCCCAAATTCAGGATTTCTCCTGATTGTTGGTCCCTCCTGTTCCTTTGCTCATTTGAAAAAGACTAAAAAAGGAAATTAAATGTCCACTTAATTAACATTTCGTTGGTCTTTCTATCTGAAAAGGACCGTGATTTTTACAGTATGGGGTACATGTTGAGTAAATCTGCCATAATTTTTGTACCACCTCTTAGAGGTTTTATATCTTCGAGCATCCAAATTATCCAGAAATAAAGGTCAGAATCCTCTCAGTGCCATGTTCCCAATGGCACACAGCAAAATCTTCAGCTCATAAGTGATTTTAACTCGCTTTGTGTATTTATTGTTGTATCTTGTAATTTTAACAGAAATAAAATCTGCTTTTAAAATAAGGTTTCAATATTGATAGAACCTCAGGCACAGCTTTGTTGAGCTGGCTTCTGCCTAAGAATATTCAGTGCAATTTTAAAGAATTACCTTGATGGATTTTTTTCCTCCCTTGGCTTAGCAGTCCTGAAATCAATGGGATCACAGATGCGGGAGGCAAAACCTCAAGATAACGCAGAATTTTTGGCACCTTTGTTATGAACACACACTTGCCAGCCACAAAAAAACTCATTCTGAAATTCAAAGCACGTGGATTTGCTGGCTAGCAGTGGAAGGAATATTGGAATATTGACTCTGTTTACTTGCACATGAACATCATCTGCACCACCAGGATAAAAGTACAGAAGATACGACGGGAGCTAGGCTCCAGAATTACCCAGATTCTCTTGAAAATCTACTTAGACTCTCCCAGTATGGAGTTTCTATAGGTGGGACTGAATTTTGACTTGTGAGAGCAGATGAAAGCTAAAATAGAATCCTAGGCTTTGTGGGGAAAAAACATCTTAGGTTGAGTGTAGAGCTGAAGGAGTTGAAAGCCCATCCTGACAAAAGCTTCTTGGAATCCAGATATTTTCCATCCTCTCACCATAAACTCATTTGCTCCTTTTCAGGAGCTGGGACATGCTCCTGATACACAGCTTTCCTCTCAACACACAAAGTGAACATTCCCAGAAATCTACCTAAGCATTAATCATTCACAGGGACAGACGTGTTTTCTAGTAATAATAGTAATTATCTCTAAAAGTCCTTGGCTCTTATTTGGCTGTTATTTTCCAGGAATAAACAGAAATAGAAGAGAAATTATCTCAAGTTATAAAGTCAGGCTGCTGCTGTGCTCATAGAACCAGTAAACTTCTGCAGAGATCTTTTATTGGTCAGAGCTCCCGAAAAGATTACTTAACAGAGGATATCTTTACAAGACACAGGAAAGGAGAAGGATGGCAGGTGCAGAAATATAAGTCAGCCTTTGAATGGTGGATCAACTGGTAATGCATCACTTCTAAATAGCTCACGGGTATTTAGATTTTGTTACTCCAGTAGGGAAATAATGTACACTCTGTCATCCCTGACGGTCTTGGGAAATAAACTACCAATGTATCCATAAATTACCCCCAGACTGAGTTATGCAGCACCAGCATAACCATATTTTCCTCCCTCTCAGGAACAAACACGTGAATGTGATCTGACACCTCCATCCCCTCACCCACTAACCTGGTATATATAAACACAGAAAATGGGTGTTCCAAAGCACAGAGCAAAGCCAATCTAAAACTTAACCATTACAAAAAAAATGTAATGAGCTTTCTTTAATTCAAATGAAGTAAAGGAGTGTTTTCAGGGGAGCTGTAGATGCACCATGACAGGTCTTTGCAATGCAAATCCTCAGTGTGGCTGAAATCTCAGCACAGCTCAGATTAATAGACAAAAAGTGTTGCTAACAGTCCAGGCTCAGGAAAAGTGTGTTGAAGAAAGCCAGTTTTTGTTACCTCTGAGCCATTCAGTCCCTCAGTCTTTAGGATTCCAAGGGCAAAATAGGAATAAACTTCCTCAATCGTCCACAAACCCAGACCTGCTTCTCTACAGGGTACACAGGGAAGATTCCTAAACCTCAAATCCCAAACCTACCCTTCCCTTTCTTCTCCATATGACCTGGTTTTAGTCACTCTGGTCTCTCCAAACAGCATCATCACCCATCCAAGACACCATCCTAGCAAGTGCTTTGTACACACAAACAGGAATGAGGGAAAGAAATGTCATCTTGAGTAAAAACCTCCAAACCCAGTAAAAAAGCATTTATTAAGAACAAGAAGAAATTAACACTTGAATAGACAGTGTTAAGACCCACAATATAAAAATGTACAGTCCAATACAGGTGACTTCAACACAGTAGAACTTTTTCCACTGGTGTGCATTGTATACAAGGGTTCTGTTTCTGATTTGCTTCTGCTGCCCTGAAGACAGTGATAAAATTTTCATTAACCTTTTGGTGGGAGCTCAGTTGGGCTGTAGTCATTGCTGTAGATAACTTGCCATAAGATGATTAAAAAAAAAAAATAGGAGCCTTTTTTGTGCAAGTCTTTTGGACATCTGAAAACTGTAATCCATGTTTATAATCTCTGGCAATGGGTGGCAGAGGTAAAATAAACACAAGTCTGAGTTGCAGCATAGCATCCACCGTGGCTGCTCCAGCACTGAACTGAGTCTGTTCCCTGAAAGAAGGACAGGAAAGAGAAGTGAAAATGAGGGAAACAGACAGGAGCTGCACGGCCCCTGGAGTTCAGCTCTGCTGGAAAACTTGCCCCAGCTTGTTATGCCAAACTTCCTCCTGCTTCCCAATTATTTCCCACTCCATTCTCAGCAACACTCAATGGCGACAATCCATTCTGTAGGGAGAAACGTGAAAAGATACGAATTTTAAAAATGCAGCCCTTGTGCCTTGTCTTTGTTTGAAAACTCCTCTAAGTGAGAGGCCCTTTGGCTCTGCAGTGCCACAGCTTTGTGCATCTCCTGCCTTTGTGCAGCTCTGTTTAGGAAGCACTGTGACGTTGGGTTGGGGGATATTAAGCAGAGATTTGCACATCGCTGTGAATTTGCACTTTTCTGGACTTGCAGGCACTTTCAGGTGGCTGAGGGAGGAATTTTTTTTTTTCCAGTGAGAAGTAAACACAGAGGTGTTGGCCTCACTGGGAGATGGAAAGCAGTTAACTTCGGAGCTAATTATGGGGAGGCTGATGGATGCTGACAGATGCATTGTCCTGGCGAAGGGCCTGCCGCTGCTTCTGCCATGAGGCAGGGAGAAAAGCCTCTCTCCTCCTCTCAGCAGGCCCGTGGCACCAGGGAGGAAGAAGACAAGGATGTCAGGACTTCTAATTATACACCAGGAACCTGCGAAATTGGAGCATTAGAAGTGTTAGTTAAAAATAGTGCCCCGAGGTGCTGAAGTGGAGCAGCAGGAGAAGGAAGAGCACAGGGGTGGGAGTGAGGGGCTGGAGAGGAGCTCTCCTGCTCGTCCTCTTGTGATGGGGTCTGGAGGGGCTTCCTTCCAGGGATGCACAAAACACATGTACACTTATATACCTACCAAAACCCTACCTGCATTGTAATTTGAGGTGTGTTTCCAAAAGCTGTTTTAAACTCAGTTTAAAGCAAATTCTGTTGAAAATATTGCCAGTATGATCTGTCAGCCAGTTGTTGTCCAGCCTGTAGAAAAGCTCCTTTCCTGTAAAAAATGGAATGGACGTTTACTGCTTCACCTCAGGTCTGGAAGATTTTTGCTCGCTTCCCAGCTGTGCCACAGACAGACCAAGGGAAGGCACCTCTTGAATTAAATTTTATTGCAGATTCACTTGAAATCTTCTGCATGAAGAGGAACTTGTGCAAATTTTTTTTTTCTGCAAATCATCTGGCATGTTAATAAAAGTCACACCAATTTGGAGAGATGTTTACTGAAAATCTACCTGCATCCTCACCAAGGGAGGTGCAGTTATGGCAGGTAATGAAATGCATCTTGTCCCTGGAGCATGGCAGGTGGGCATTTCAATACCAGATGGAATGTCCACCATTCTGTGGCTGCAGCACAGCTGGGCTGTGCCAGTGCCCTGTACAGAGCTGGGGCAGAAACTGCCCCATGCAGGGATGCTCGGAGGAGCTGGGGGACAGCAGATATAGCTGCATTTTGTGGATTCTCTCATTAATCTGCAGAGTCTAATTTTCATAGATCTGGTGGCCTGTAAGGTGCACTCCCTGTAAATTATTGAATATTAATTGACAAGGAGAGTTGCTGTGCAGAGGGATGACCCAACCATCAGACTCATTCTCACGCCTGGTTCAGCTGAAAGCAGCTGACAGCAGTGGAAAGGACAGAGAAACTCTATACATACCAAAGTGGCAGCCTGAGATGGGATCCTCTTTCCAGGCCATTGTCCTTCTCTCAAGCAGCACTGGGTCCATTTGAGCACCTCTGTGCACACCTCCCCTCACCATCACCACTGCCAGAGAGCTGATGGTGAGGAAAAATATCTGCTGGAGGTCTGAACCCACTCCAGACCAGCCCAAACTGGAGAATTTTACATACCTGTGGGGCCATTGCTTTCTGCCTGGCATGAGCTATCACCTTGCAAACTGGTGGCATCACAGAGGTTCAGATTTGCTGACCTGCCCACAGGAAAAGCACTTTTATTAGAGCAACACATCCCAAAATGAAAAAGGGCTGCTATCATATATCTGGCTCCTGATTTTATATGTGCTCACAGTTCCTAGACAAAATTAAGTCTTAGGAGGTAAAAACATCTCCATACATTTCTCACAGGCACTCAGGAAAAGAAAACAATTTTAGGGAGGACCACAGGGAATTCCTCTCTCTCAGTCAAGGAATTCTATTATCTCGCCTCATGCTCTAGCATTGCTTGTCAATATTAAAACAAATAACTAAGAGAGATGGGAAGAGAGAACCATTCAGAAGCACTCAGTGGCCTGACAGCACAGCTCTGCCTTGACCCTGCAGCTCATGGCACCATTCACCTTGGCAGCAGGCTGCTTGTTGTCCCCATGGAGACACCAGCACAACTCACCTTGTCTGATGGATGTTGGGCATTTTGAAGAGAAGATAATAGAGATTTTTTTTTTTCCTGAAGATTTCACACATTTTAGCATCTTCCAAGGATGCAATCCAAGGTGTGCAGACAAACCAATCTATCACCCCCTGAAGAAATGGTGCATCATCATTTACTGAAGGTCTCATCCTCTTCTGTTGGACTTCACCAGCCTTTCATAGTCCTCACTTGGAGGATCACAGAATTTGCCCCATGAGTATCCAGGGGCAACTTTGAAAAGGCCAGCTGGGAGGGAAGGAGATGAGAGAAAGATTTTGCTTGAATATGAGCCCTTGGGGAATGGGCTCTCCTGGAAAAAGAAAATGTCAACCTGGAACACGAAGAGATTCCTTCAGTACTATTGTGACGTGAAGGGACCCCAGACACCTTGATCATGGTGTGCATTGTGCCCATCACTTTACAGAGAGGCACTGAAAAGCATCAGCTGGGTGATTGTACAGACCTGAAAACCTGTGCAAACCTGAAAAAAGTTTCCAAGTGCAACCTGAAATGCCAAGAGAGGACAATAATGGGCTCTGTGTGTCTCTGGAAGAACAAGTAACTGGCAAGGGCAACACTGATGGACAATGTGTGCCTGAAGGCAGAGGAGCCTTCCCCTTCAGATGGATTTAGGGACAGATGCCAGGATTTTATGTGTAGTTGATCCGTTTTCAGGGCAGGGGGATAAATTCTGTGCTCTCTGGAAGCTTCCAAGCCCTATGAGCCACACCTCAGCTTCACACACATGGGTTACACCTCGAGTAGCTCAGTTTCTGTGCTTTCCAGGGAGGGATCACTCTTCCCCACAGCAGAAGGGCTTCGAGGATGCCAAGTCAAGACCATTTTCAAAGGACTCAGTCACCACTTTTTTTAAGAGTTATTTATACCATTGCTTAACTGATGTGCATCTCCCACAGGACTTTTGCTACTTACAGTCATTTGTTTCCCAGCTCTGCACATACACACTGCATCCACACACAGAAATCTCCAGGCCATGCCAAGCTTCAGGAGAATGAGATACAGCACATGTGTAGCAGAAGGACTTGTTCCAGCAATCTCAGAGTTCCAGGGTGAAATAGGGCCCTGTAATAAAATTGTCATTAGGCAGGGAAAGACAGGGGATGAGAAATCACAATAGAAATTGCCTATTCTAATGAGAAAAGGGTTGTATGGTGATGAGCAAGGAAAGGCATTTCAAAAGAAGGAAAACAATGCCTTGTGCAAATTGCATGAGGGGGCTGCTTGCTTAGAGAGAGCAGAGGCCAAGGCCTGACAATTTCATCAGAGAAATTGGTTAGGAAATGACCAAGGGAACAAAATTCATTGTTCAAACGTCAAGCTGCTCATATCTAGAGGGGAGAGTGTGCATTAATCAGCAGCAGTAGTACACACCCTAAAAGAATGTAAGAGAAACCAAAAAAATCCATCACAGAGCTGGCATGACTCAGATACCTCTGGTGCTCCAGCTGAAGATGCACAGGAGGGGAAGGTTCATATTGCATTTCCCAGGAAAGTGGTGTGATGGGCAAATACTGAGCGTGATGTAAGCCTGACAGAAGAGAAAACAAAGCTTTTCCCAGCCAGTGGGCTGTGCATGATCTCAGCCCAGCAAAAAGGAAGAGATGCATCTGTAGTGACTAGAGATATTGAATTGGGGCAGCCATGAGCAGACTGGAGGATTCAATCTAAGAGGTCAGGGGAATACTGCTAAAGTAGTTTATTTTGCAGGGAACAATAGATTAAGACAGATTTGCAGGGAAAAATTCCACTGAAAGCATCTTTTCTTTAAAAGAACAAGTACCAGTTCTTAGGTTGAAAACACACACACAACTGAGGAGATACTGGGAGAATATGTGCTATGTCAAAAATAAACGTTTGTTGTGATGTGTCTAGAGGAAAGCAGAAGAGGAGGGGAATTGCTGCAGGGGAACTGCACACAAGGTTTGTTGGAAAAATTTTGGGTAAGAAAAGACTTCTTGCATGGCACACCTTTTGGTTCAAGCCTCTTGTTGCATTATATTATTGTCTAAAAGCCTCATGTTGATCACAGAAATCTTGTTCACATCAGGGGATGCTGAAGTTGAAGCACAAAACTAGAGTGTCAGAGGTGAGGTACAAATCTTAGAGTCTGAGGCTTTTAATTTTGCCTTTGGATTAGTGCAAGTGGTTGTAAGTTTCCATCTCTGTTCTGCTTTATCAGACCTGCCACACCCAGACTAAATTGCTTTGAGTATTTATGAATTGAACCTTAGGAAGTCAATCCAGGGCAATAACTAGGATGACAAATTCAGGACACTAGATATGAGTTAACTGTGAAAAATTGCAAAAGCACTGTGTGCCACTAGGTGTCCAAGCAATGAAATGGCACATTAAAGTCTCTGGAGATTAATATAAAATGATGTACACGGAAAAATAATCCCAGTTTTGCTGGTGTAATGATGGACTGTGAGCTATTATCAACCAGGAGGAAAACTATGAGTTTATAATATGTGGTTATATGAAAATATCAGCTTGGTGCAAAGGGTACATTGATAAGAAAGGGTTAGAAAAGGAGCAAAGAACACAAACAGGCTATGCTAGCACATCAAAGACAGATCTGATCCTCTGGCTCAGAGGACGTGAAAATTCGTATCACATAAATTTAATATTTAAAATTTAATATTTAGAAATTTAAGAACTAAAGAAAAGAGTGATAGGATGATCAAATACATAGTAATGTTCCTGTAGAAAGATTTTCTTACTAGACAAGGACTCTTCAGTCAGGGAGAGAAACGACTGAGAGGATCTATGAGGGTCATCTCAAAAATAATGAGCAATATTCATTAAGTTCATTAACTCTGGTCCAGCAGTTCCATGAGGCACAAATAACTGGAGTTTAAGGCAGCATCCTGGGGACGCAGTTTGCTGCAGTTCCTGAGGTGTTCACTATTGGCTTCTGTTGGAGGTAAATTTCTGGGCTGGGTGGTCTAATCTGATTTAGCTTCCCTTGCATTTTTAGGATCCTTAGGCCATGAATAGATATTTTTATCTCACACAACATCATGCAGCATTAGCACTTCTCTCCCCTAATCCATTCTGCAGAAACCACACGGCTCCTCTCCCTCCTGTTTGTTATGATCAACAGCCTGAAGGGCTCCCAAATATGCTGATTTTTTTATCACTTCCAGGCGGAAGGTGCTGCCCTGGGTGCCATAATGTGAGCAAACTCCAGCAAATGCACATGGCACAGCAGATTCCAAGCCACCTGTCTCCTTGCTCCTTCTCATATGCCACCCTTCAGCTTTCTCAGGAAGGTTCATCCACACTGGGAAAAACTGACATTCCAAACCCACCTGGATGTGTTCCTGTGTCACCTGCTCTAGGTGAGCCTGCCTTGGCAGGGGTGATGGGGTGGATGATCTCCAAAGGTCCCTTCCAACCTCAAAAATCCTGCAATTCTGTGATTCTGTGGCACGGCTCAGCCAATTCTGTAATATCAGCACAAACATGGTACAGAATGACTGGCTGGACCCAAACAGCTCAGCACTGTGGTTTTGTTTGACCCAGAGGCTCAAAAATGAGAGCTGTTCTGCTTGCTGATGGTAATTTTTTTTGATCCTGCAAATCAAGGCACGGGGAGAACTGGAGCTCACAGTTCCAGTTCAAAGGGGAGAACTTTCAGCCCACTGTGAAAAGGCAGTAACTCTCCTCCTGCTGCTCTCAGAATGCCTGTTCCACACCCTGCTCTGACCTGCCTTTTATTCATGCATGCAAATATTCAATCATCTTTTGGCTTTTCAAGCTTCCAGGTCAATGGGGAAAAAAAGTCCAAAAGTCAACGAATGAATTTAATTTATGCGCCCTGCAGATGAGGAGTAGAGGAGTGCAGGAGGTCCTGAGCAGACATGAAGATTCGTAGAGTAAAACGACAGCAAAGCATTTGAGATGTAAGCAGCTTTTTAATTGTGGCCAGTCAAGATGCCATGAGGCAGGTGAGCTCTGGGCAGGAGCTGTGCCAGCTGGGGAAAGCTGCTCCGTGCAGCTGCTGGGGGGCTGATGCCATGGTGATAACGAGTCACATCAGAAAACATTTCACACGTAAAACCCAGGACATTGTCACCTCCTTTGCCTCACTCAGGCACTGTTTGCAGCGCCCTCAGTGCCCTGCCTGACCTCCCCTCTGGAAGGGCACAGGACTCCTGCAGGACTTGTGCTCTATCTGCCATTGCTGGCCTGGGGCACTTCCAGGGACGGGGGATGCTCAGTCAGGCTGGAAAGACTCTGCAAACCTCTGCCTTTGGGTACAAAGCAAATTTAATTAGTGGCCTGTTCACTCCAAAGAGGACGATGTGCCCAAGTGTTCCTGCCTCCAGCTGTAAACAAAGAGTTATTTTAAGGTTCTCAAGGATTTGAGATGATAATTAAAAGAAGATGAATGATCCTCACAAACTGCAGCCCGGCTGCTTTCCAAATGTGTGTGGTGAAGCTCCTTGGCTGGGATGTGGCTGTGATTGCAGATTATCATCTCTGAGGCTAAAGATGTAGCAGGATTCCCACGCGCCCCTCTCTGAGGCAGCTGCAGGTTTCTGTAGGGAACGGAGCTGCTCCGTGACAGACACTGAGCTTGGAGCCCAGGGAGGGCACGGCAGCAAACTGTGAACACTGTCTGGATCCACAGTGAAAAAAAGGCGTAGATGGACCTGTCAAACCAAACATGGCGGGAATGAGGTGCTTTTCCCACGTCCTTTCTGCAGATCCCACTGGTTAAACACCGAATTCCCCTCTGAGAGAATAGATTTAAAGCTTTCTTAGGGAGGAAAGAGCTGTGGGGAGCAGCCAGGTATTTGCAGTTCCAGAAGCTGTTCACCGACATGATGAACAAGAAAGTCCATTTTTAAAACACTGGAAAAGTCCTCTGCTTTTTCTTAAATGGAATCTGTTGTGTCTTTAGTTTGCTTAGCGCAAGCTAATCCCTCGGCTCATTTGTAAAGAAAATAGCAATATAAATGGATAAAGCTCTCAGGATAGCTGCTAACAATGATGTTACAAGCCAATTTTCTGCTTCACTAATACTCTGAAGCTAATAATCATTTTTCTAAATGATCTCTGCATACTACTTGGTTTTTCTGCCCCCAATATATTTACTTGGAAGCATTTATGCTGGTCACACATCATGTCACTTATTTGTACTTAGCAATTAAAATAACATTTTATAGAGATAATTTCATGACTTGTAGCTCCCAAAGGTGAGTGACTTTCTCCCAGACCAAGGGTTTCCCTGGCATCCAAAGGTGAAGATGTCTGTGTGTGAGGTGAAGGATGGAAGCAGGGTGGGAGATGGGTGCCAGGTTGGATGCTGCTGCAGCAGGTAGAAGAGAGCAGCAGATGGCCAAGAGCTGAGCAAATGGAGCTCCACCAAGACCCTGATATTGCAGACAAACTGAGGGGCTTGAGCTAGTTTTGCCCGGAATCCAGACTGAGATCTGCACGTGGCTCTGAAAAGACACACAGGTGATGTTCCTGCTTTTTGAGGCACATCAGGCAAGAGGTGCCAGAAACTATTACCTTTCACCAAGATTTAAACTTACTATTGCATTGCTCTCCCCAGCCACTTTTATAAAAGTTGGTACTAAATCCAGAACCTCTTGGTTTTCTGATAACAAGCCATATTTAAGGAGGAAAATACACCACTGGTAGTGGTTCAGCTGATTCTTCCTTGGCTTCACAATGATAAATAGTACCCAATCCTGAGTGTAACTCTTCATTTTCCAGACTTTTTCTATAAGCTTTTCAACCAGCACCTCATTTGGCATGAAGCTTCTTTGAGTCCCAAGTAAAGGTGCTTCTCAGGATACATTAAGGTGAACATTGCCAAAAAAACTATTCCGGTTTTTCTCCGGAATGGCCTCATCCAAGTTCTTCTCTATCTCAGTTTTCTACGGGCTTTACCACTTTTGGACAAGCCTCCTATTCTGAAGTATTTTTAAAAATGTTATCCTATATTGTTATGTTGATGTGATTTGCAAGCTGTGCACTAAACACTTTTTATACTTCTTTCACTTTTAAACAACAGAGTTTCAGTTGACCATCACCTGGGGAGAGCTGAGGCTTCCAGGGCCTTGTAGGATGCCCAGCATAAGTCATCTCTAGACATGCACCTACTATTGCTTCCAAAATGGTCCCAGATCTCAGGAGAGCAAGACTGAGCCATAAAGACTACAGAAATAGTAGGTGGTTTCTGAAAAAAATCAAAAGACAGAAACAGTTAAACCTATGGGGCCTCTGCTTTTTCTGAGATGTTTATCATTTTTAGCTGAATTTTGGTTTGAAAAATTTAATTTTTTTTTTTCATTCCTCCATGTGAAAAAATATATTCAATCTATTTCTGCATTCAGCACAGGACTATTGCTTATCTGGAGTCTTTCTGAAGGCAATGTCTCCCTTAAACAGCACCTTTTGCTACTAAATGTTATTGAAATAGGTTCAATAGTTACTGAAAAGGGTCAGGGAACTTATTGTTGACTACCTCTTAAGAACCTTGCAAGGAGGAAAATCATGTGGGCTGTGATAATTCCATAGCAATCATACAGGAATGAGCTCAAAAAACTCTATAAAAGGCAAGATGGGGAAATAATATTGAAATTTGCTGTAAACTCCATTTAAGAAAAGTATTTGTGAATATAACTGAAGCATTTGCTATTTAAATCTTCCCATTGACAGTAGAATTCATAATTTTCACAGAATTTCTTCAATACCATTGTTTCCTTTTTTTCTGCTCAATTCTATTCTCATCTGAATGAGATGCACTCCCACGAACTGAAATCAATGAAAGCCTCTACAACCCCCTGCAAATGACATCCATCAAAAGGTTCTTCCCACTGCCTTCACTTCAAGAAAATCTTTCCCAAGTATTTCTGCAACTCCACGGAATACTCACAAGTTCTATGAGCCACAAAAGTAACTGATTTAATTTATGCTTTAAGCTTATTTTCAGTACGTTTTACTTCACTGGAGCAGAGAAGTATCAAGTAAATGTATAAGAACAGGTGAAACAATTGGTCACTCTTATTTATGGTTACAGCCTGAGCTAGTTAAATATTGGATTTTCTCCTGTATAAAAAAAGTTGTCACTTCTGAATTTTCTTTTTTTGATTCATAAAGCAGATGAATTTTCAAAATTTCCATCTAAATAGAAAACACTAGGCAAAATAAAGTTAAAACAAACAACTGCAACAAAAAAACCCACCCATGGAATGCCAGATAATTTTTACCATTATGAAGCAAAGAAACAACTTTGACCTGTGGACTCCCCAGACTGACCTGTAAAACACAGAGCTTAGAAGTCCTGTGTGTCCCACTTTGCAGAGACAATAAAGAACCTTCCTACACCAGGAAGCCTTTTCACCCAGAGTCATGGCAACCCTGTCTTCAGATCAGTTTAGTAAACTAATCTATCTCGAAATCATTTGATACTGCTCTGCTGGGAACGCTGTGCGAGCATTACAATTCCGATAATTAGAAACTACCAATTAATTTGCAGGTTGAAATGTACTTGTGGTCATTTGATACCTGTTTGTTCTGCTGCCAACACTGCCTGTAACTGAGAGCTGGGCACCCCCTGAGCCCCAGGATGCCAGGGCACAGCTCTGCTGCTGATTTTCTCAGCTGTGTTTCAGCCAAATCGCTTCAAAATCAACATGTGCCATAGAAACTGCCTCACTAGCTCCAGCTGCAAACATCTGCTGGTCCACCACTAATGCAAAGCAAAGGGCTTCACATCTGGGAGATTTCGGGGGATATTCAGCTGAGCAAAAACACAGAGGGAATTCAGTTGTCTAGACGTATCTACTCCCGTTTCAGGCTCCTGTGAGGTCTGGATGGCGCAGGCAGACATGGAACAGGATCTGAAAGCATCTCACTGCTCTCTGGAGGCCAGGCAGGGTGTGTTAGGGCACCCCAAAACCTTTAGACAACTCTGTGAGGAGCTTGAATCCCAGCTGGGTGTTCAGCACAGTGTGGGCTGGAGAGCTCTCCAGGATCTGTTGTTCCTTTTCCTACCATGGGATCTCAGCCATGGTTCTCACAAAGGAACACAGACATGAAGACACCTGGCTACAGGTGCTTTACATTTTGACCTGAATCCCACTTGATCTTAAAATATTATCTGGATAAATACTATTTTTCTGTACATAAATGTAAATGATGATTTTCTGGACTCCACATATTTGGGGCATCATTAGAGAATTCAAGATATTAATAGAAGCTATTACTAGACAAAGGGAGCTAAACAAAAAGGAAAACATAAACACACATTTTCCTCTTGCTTTCCTCAAAGGGGTCACACTAGTACAAGGGAACTCCTAAATTTATAGGGGATGTAGTGGGGTTTTTTCAGCCTACATTTTCAATGTCAGACTCAGATAATTCAACTTTTTATAGTTGGATTTTATGCTCTTCTAAGGTGAAAGAATAAAAATCACGAGAAGTCTATTAGAAAACCTGGTCTGACCTAGTTTTAATTATACTTAGAAGGAGTTTGTTAGAAACGATGTCATTGTAAGAAAATCTTTGTCCTCTAGAACTGAGATTTCTTAATACTGTTACATAGTATTCTTGTCCTGGAGTCAGAAGAGGAGAAATAGAGGAGAGCACTGCAATGGTTTGTGCAGATTTTGGCTGGGGTAGAGTTACTCTTCTTCCCAGTGGCTCGTGTAGGGCTGGGTTTTGGGGTTGTGCTGAGCACAGGGTTGGTAATATTGAGATGTTTTTGTCATTGCTGAGCAGGGCTTGCACAGAGGGATAAAGCAGAAGAAGATTGCAACTGAATTTCATAATTTCCAGAGCACATCTCTAAAAAGTTGGGATGGGTTGTTCAGAGAAGTGAAAGGAGCATCTGAGACAACTTTAATATGGTGAAGGCTTCAGATGCCCTTGCCCTATGTGGCAGGATAATTGGCATCTGCCCCACCATCCAGGAGAAATATCTGCAGGAAAGTTCTCTAGAATAGCACAAGAACAGTAACAGAAACACACAGAGAGACCACAGGGGTTGATATAAAGCAGATTCTGGAGAAGAAAGAGGTGTCTTTACAAAGAAAAGCCATAGTGATTAAAGAAAAAATTGCCAGTCCTGTTTAGGAGCATTAAAACCAGCAGGAAATCATACTTCTGGCCCATGCATGGACATAAACATAGAGAAACAGGCAACAAGGCACACAAAAATAACTGGATGGGCTTGTCCTCAGCCCCTTTCTGATGAGACAGTACTGATGTCACCATGGACCAGAAAAAGGAGGAAAACAAGAGGAGGAGTATGGCAAAAAGAGGAGTCAGACTGATCCTAAACTCCAGGAGTTTCACATCTGCAAGACTGAAGGATCTGCTTCCCCTCCTGAATCCCATGTGACACCTCTGGACAGCAACATGTATTTTAAGCTCAACTGTCTAGCCAAAAATAACATCACAGGGCTGAAAACAGCAAGTTTAAAGGGCAGAGAAAAAAGGAAAAGAGTAAAATCAGTCTCAAGTCTGACCTCAAAGACATGTAAGATTTAAGATCAGATTTTTAAGAAAAGTATAACGGAGATAAATGATATAACAAGCAGTATGGACTTATCCAAGTTAGCTCAGGAACATAATTGGCTTTCTGGATGCAGAGAGTGCAGTAGAGCTCATCCACGGTGGCTGGAAGAAAGTACTTGATTAAACAATCATCCAAGAGATTAGCTCAGACGGGAAGGGTGGAACCCAAATGAGCTGCAAATGTGCTGCAGCATGATGGGGAGATGGAAACGTACTACTGCAAAGGTACGGACCGGGAGGGGGGGAATTATTACTAAAGTTCCTTAAGAGACAGTTTTGACACCAATATTTTTGTTAATTACTTGGGCACAGAAAATGCCTGACAAAAATCTGCAGAAGGCAAAATTTAGAGGCAATGTCCATATGTACATGGAGAGAGATACACACAGAAGCTCATGATCCGGAGGACTGAGGTAAGCAGGGAGGGATAAAATTCACTGGTGGCAAATGTGAGGTAATGAATTTGGGAACCCAATAAAAATGCAGCTTTCTGATACCTGTGCACCTCATTTCCTGGAAATGACTGAGGAGCACCAGCTGACTGGAGAGAGATCAGCATGATGAAGTCATGAAAATGAGAAATATGGTTGTAATCTCCAGAGGGACTGGGAAAACACCCCTCAGCTGGGCTGGGGTGTTGTGTCTCTGTGTTAGGGTGCTGTAACTCTGTCTGCAGCAGGGATAGGAAACAAAGCACTGGTACCCCCTCACCTGAGTGCTGTTCACCTCTGTAACCACCCAGGTCCGAGTGACAGGCAGATGCAGCCATGGGTGGGGGTGGATTAGGGTCATTAGGACAACAAGAGCAGCTGAGAGGCAGTCACATAAAGAGAGATGATGTCCTGCTGGTGTTGGGTCCCCAGAGGTGGGCAATAGTTGTGCTCCCAGGGTCCCAAGCCTTGGCCCTTCTGTCAGCCCCTTCCCTGGTGAGCCTGGCCAGCCCTGCGCTGCCTCTCCTCCCCATGGGGTTCTTGGAAAGCAGCTCCATCAGCTCCTGGTGAGCCAAGAGGTGTTCAGGAGAGTCCAAGTCTGCACAACCTCATCCCCAGTTTTCCCTTTGGACTGGGAAGGACAAGTTTCCCTCCTCTGGACACTAAGGTCTGATTAGGACAGTGCCCTCCAGGGGCACAATTTCTGTTTGGGGGCATTTACCCTCCAGAACCAGCCATGGGTCCCTTTTACTCACCTCAGAGGAAAGAAGAAACCAAAGTTACAAGAAGTCTGTAGAGGAGCCAGGAGCCAACTGAAGCTCTGAAGAGAAATATACAAATGCCTCTTCTGCAAGACTCTCCATCCTTAGGGGGGGAAAAACCCCAAACAAACAAAAACACAACCAAAAATCACACTCAAAAGCATTTGCAACAGTTATTATCCAGATTATCTAAAAGCCACTGAAACTCCTCAAAATTCTGGATCTGGTGCTGAAAATTGGGCAGGGATGTATTAAGCAAGGGGAAAAATATACACCCTCTGCTTGATGTGCTGCCACACACCTCTGTGAGGTATAATTAAGTCTCCCACTCTTCTTCTCTCCTACCACTCTTTCTATATATTAAGTTCCATTCTAATTTAATTACCCTTATTGCAGCATTTCTTAATTCAAAACAAATGGCTCCTAGGAATGGTGCTTTCAGGGGGGCACAGTGAGCTGGGAAATTTTTTTGGCCCTGGTAATTGACATTTGCAGTAAGCATGGGGAAATCCCAGTTCCCAATGCCTTGTGGAAGTTAATGAAGTTTGCACAGTTCTGAGACGTTAGAAGGGAACTGGAGATGTAAAACAACTTTTACAGAAGAAAACTGGAAACTTGTTAGTTTATGTTACAGGCAGCAAATGGGAGGCTCATAGACCAGCTAAACCCTTATAAAGTAATTAGTTTCCCATGTTAATATTATTTATGGGCCACACAGCAGCAGCAAATTCCATCCAAGCCTGGGACCTCTTTGCTCTAGTACTGTCCAGTAGGTTACAGTAAATCATCCACATCATCTAGAACCCATAACAAGAGGTCCATGAAAATTGCCCCTAGGACCGTTTTTTTCTGATGGAAATTGAAATGTCCATAAATCATCTCTTTCAACCCAGCTCTGACTATTTCAGATGAAGGATGAGCCCAGACAGTTCATGCCCTGTGCATACCTGCCCTCCAGCAGCTGGAAAATGCCCTCTGGCTTGGATTTAAGGGCTCTCTGAACGTGTTTGCTGTGTGAGGACAGTGTCTGATGCCTCTGAAACCTGTTGGACCTGCTGCAGCCTTCAAAGAGTCTGTCCACATACATCCAAAAACCCCTGTGTGCAGAGCTCCTGGGTGGCACATGAACAAAGACACTCAATTTCTGCTAGGAAAAGCATTTTTCTTGCCGATGTGGCACATCATGGGGTACATGCCCTTCTCAAGCATTTTGCCAAAGTATCTTGAAATCCAGAGCAAGTGATGCAGGAGTTTCCAAAAGGGGACACAGAATAAATGTGCCTGAAGCACACCAGAAGAGGTTAAATCAAGATTACAGAGATGACAGCAAAACCAAGGAACATCTAACTGAAAGCTCAGCTTTGGGTTTTTTCCTTCTATAAGAATAAAAAGCAAAATCTGTATATGCCACTAATTTTTGATCTAAAGAGGTACTGGATAAGATGAGTGAACAGGGAGAAAAAGAGTAAAGGAATCCTAATCTCAATCCTAAAATTTTGAGCTACTAATGATTTTGGGTGTTTGCTTTTTAGGCATCCATGTAGAGTGTTGATTGAAAGTTGATGTTCGCCACTTCTTGTCAATCACTTCTTCTAAGAGCTTTTAGTTCAGCTGCCAAAAATCAACGTACACAGATCTCCATTTGCTTTTGGAAATGCCATATTTTGTGTAGTAAAGACCAAAATCTTCCCACTATTCTCCCTACATATTTTTTTCCAAAGCAGGTGCGGTGAATTCTCTCTGAACACAACTTTTTCAGTGTCTTTAATGCTTTATGTTACCCAAGGAATCTGGGCAAAGGAGCTCATGCCACTGTGCTTTGTGTGTGAACCTCCTGGGCTACTTGGACTTGCATCACAACACCTTCCAGAGAGATGGCTGAGGTTCAGACCCCCAGTTCAGCTGGTTTTACTACTGAAATAACTGAAAACAGTAGTAGTTATATTTCCTTATTCACACAAGGAACAGAAGAAAGTGATTCCTCAGGTTCTGTCCCTGAATGTTGCTCACATCCCCCAGGCTGGCATCACCCAGCCATGAACTCCATCAGCACACTGCTAAGCCACATTCCTGGCCTGTGGAATACAGGAACACAACCATAGTTATAGTTATTGCTATTTCCTCAAATATTATACAGCCTCTTGACAATATAATCCCTCAGCAGAGAGAAAGCAGATCATTTTTGGGGAGCACACAGCATTCCTGTATTTGGTTTCCTTTCTGGTTAAGCCCACTTGCTGGTCCCATTGTATCGCTACCTGTAATTTGAATTTCCATTTCCAATCGCTTTGTGCACAGCTAACTCTTGCAAAAAAGGCTTCAACAATAGCAGTATACAGTCAAATGCACATAATTGCCTCTACAAAAGGAAAAGAAATCACACCAAGGAACATAAACCTCAGCCCCTGTGTACTGCAGTTTGAAATAGATTGTGCCCTATGGCTGGTAATGTATTTCAGTCATAATCATTATGAGTCTACTAAATAAGAGGCCAATTATTGTTCTAACAAGGCATTCATTAGTAATGTGGACAGAGATGATATAGATGGTATGTAACAGCTGGAAGTGGCAAAGGAAAGCAGGAGAGGGATGGGATGAAGGCACAGGTATAATAAATACACTTGCAGCTCTTTTCCAAGACCTGTCTTTAATTAGGAAGGGCAGCGACCTGCTGCCAGCAGTGCATGCTCCATCCTGCTGGCTTTCTGATGAGTACTGTGCTTTCCCAAGCCTTTAATGTGGGAGGAAAAGAGATATCACAGCCCCAGAAAAGCCACTGCTGGGGCCAGTGTGACCTGGGCTCTGGGCTCCAGCCCAGGCACGCTTCAGCTGATGGCACTCGGGCAGGTGTAGGCTGTGCTAGGAAATGAGCTCTGTGTGCATATAGCACAGGCCATCTGAGAATCATTTCAGCATGGATGCATCCAGGGAGCTTGATGGAAGAAATTCCCTCATTAGGGCTTGCTTCTATTGCTTCCACTCAGGCCAGGAGCATAAAGTTTGGTATAAGGTGGGAAAGAAATCCTCTCTCTGGGATAGCTGTGTTAGGGCAGTGCACAAAGCTCTCCAACAAGCAGGTGCTGCTCTTAAGATGCCTTCAAGCAAAGAGAAATCTCTGTTCTCCTGGCATGTGGATGACTGTGACAATGACACCTGAGATTGCGTGGAAGTCATCATCACTCAAATGGGTAAAGCTGAAAATGGACAGAAAAGCAAGTCCTGTGGGGCTTTTGGAGAGGGATGGATGGATGGATGGATGGATGGATGGATGGATGGATGGATGGATGGATGGATGGATGGATGGAGAGCCCTCCCCTCAGCCAGGCAGGAGAGCTGGGCTTTGTCTCCACTGCAGGTCCCAGCAACCCCCCGAGGCCAACACCTGGCACACCTTGTGCTCACAGTGACCACCTCCAGGGGCAGAGAGAGACCAGCAGTGATACAGACAGACCTTGGCACCGTCTCCACCAGCTGCAGGATGCACAAGTCAGGCCATCCCAAAGGCTCTCCCAAGGCTTGATCCTGCTTGTTCCACAGGCTTGGGTGAGACCCAGCTTCCCAGGCCTGGTGAAGATGTGGCTGTGGCCGGGATTGATGCCTTAGGTTTTAACTTTTATATTTTTCCAACCCTGCAGTGCCCAGTGTAACTCTGCAGTTCCCTGGAGCTCGTTCAGTGCTGTTCTCTCATGCTCACACTGACATAACAAAGCCTCTCCAGCTCACTCTCCAAGGACACCCAGACCCTCCTGGGCCCAACAACTGCAAACCTTCATCTTGGGGAGAGGGGGGCAAGCTTGGGCAAATTCCATCCTTGCCTGGCTTCTGCTTGGGCAATTGATGCTGATAGCAAAGTGGGAAGAACTCGGGAGCTGTCATTGTCCATTTTGGGATGCACTGAGGCAGGAGCCTCTGGAGCCCAGAGTGCACCTCTGAAGGCCTTTCCAATCAATCTCTCCTTTATTCCCTTATTCCTGTCTGGTCTCTGTTTCTAGGTAGCCCATGAATCCTGTAGTTCTCTCTCAACTGCACGAAGACCTAACAATAACTTTAGTGGTACATGTTCAGATACATCTGTGTGACTTACCCACAAATTTGGGACATGCTTGGAAGATTTTGGGGGAAGAAAAGGAGGAGTGATGATCAGTCCAGCCAGTCAGCAGCTCTTCACTGTTTTTCCAGCTGGGAATGGAAACCTGCAATAAAGGCACCAGGCAGCTTTCCAGCTTGATTAAAGGGTAAAGGTCTCCTGTAAGACTTGGCACACCAACATATCAATGCAAATGTCAAATACTCTCCCCTGGTCTTTATTTCACATGTAGCACTGCTATCTTGCCTTCATGAAGGGAAGGGAAGGGAAGGGAAGGGAAGGGAAGGGAGGATGGAAGCCCAGAGATGCAGTGCAGAGGATGCTCTGCAGAGCTCTGGTATGCCCTTAAGCCTCCCTCTGCCTCACTTTCCCCACAGGGTGATCCAAAGCTCAGCATCCCCCTTGCCACCAGATTTGATATTTGTGGAGTTGCTGGAGAGGAGATGAAGGGTTCCACATCAGAGCAGAGTAAATAGTTATTAAATGAGAGCTAATGAATGATCACATGGATCCCAAACTGGAGCAGTTATCCACTCTGCTGCTGCCAGAGGATATTTTCCCTGCTGCCGCAGTTGCCTCTAGGTGGCCAATTTTTAAATTACTCTTTCCTCATCACTTCAAGACATTGTCTTGGGAGTCAATCAAGCTTCTTTCTTTCCAAGTATGTCTAAGTGCTCTTTTATAGCCTAGTGCAGGTCAGGTGGGGCTGACCTATCACTCTGGATGCAGCTTATTCCTGCTGAAAAATCTTATTTTCTTGAAGGAAGTATAAATTCTGACTGGTTACAAAGCACCTTTGCACACACACAGCTGCATGAGGAGCTACAGCACACACCAACTCCAAGGTTCTTGGGCTTTTTCTGTGCAGGAATATCTGCTTCATGCAGCAGAGCCCACACAAAGCAAAAGGGTGACTACCAAGTTTGCCACAGGTACCCTGGCCATGCACGGTGACAGGGCTCAGTATTTCTGACTTGGTTGCTATGGTTGTCCCTTGGTGCTGAGGAAGAAAGAAACTGAGGCAGGACAGGCAAAGTCTCCAAAGTCCCTCAGGGGGCAGCAACAAGGTGCCTGGAGCTGTGCAATGAGTTGGGCTCACACAGATTCCAACAGCGGCTGCTTCAAAATATTAACAGCAACCAGGCAAGAGACCCAGCTTTGGCAGGAGATAGGCTTGAAGAAATCCAGGGTTAAAAAAAAATTCTTGTGAGTCCTGAATTCTCCCATTTTCATCAGGTTTTTTTCAGGTGTGGGGATTTCTATACCCAGCCCAGCCCCAGGTGAGGGCAAACATCAAGGCACGAATCAGAGTCACTGATGCTGGTAGCTCTGGGTGTTTTGCCTGAATATTTGTATTTCACTCACTTTGGGTGTACAAGACCTCATGGCCCAGCTGGCAAGCAAGTGTGACAAACGAGGTGTAGGCAAATGGGTTTTCTCATCACAAACCTGGTAAATGGCAGCTGGAAGGCAGAAAACATTCTTCACTGCTGCATCCCTCCCAAAGGCACGTCTCATAAACATCTTTATGGTGCCTGTAATTATTACTTACCCATAATTAGTGCCCATTTTCTCCCTGCAGGCTGGGTAAGATAGCTCTTACCCCCCACAGCGTTGTGGCCATGGCTCCTAAGGCTCTGCAGAGCCCTGGCTGGGGTTTGGTCTTCCTGCCAGCAAACCCAGGAGTGCTGGTGGGATCTCAGCCATGAAAAAATGGTAACAAGCTCCCTTCAGCCCATTTTTCTTGATTGACTGCACCTTTTTAAGCACTCACCTCGGTCAGTGATCATTGGTGTGAGTGCTGGGACCTGGCCATGCTCAGAGACCTCTTTGTGGTTGGCTGGAGGGGGAGACGAGGGCAGGATTTGGCTGAGCACTGCTGGAGCTGTAGCCAGCCCTGACATGTTTTTCTTTGCATTGCAGAGAGTTCAGCTGGGCACATCCAGCTGTTTGTATTTCTTCAACACGAAAAAGTGACTTCATCACCATGGAGACAGTGATGATTTGCATCTTAATTAAGCAGTGACAGATGCCCTACTGATAAAGGTAATCTTTGGCTTTGGATACCAATCGACTTCCAGTTCCAGCATTCCCATTTATTAGCAGGTGCTTCTGAAATCAAGAGTTTACAAGGTGATTGGCAGGGAGTTACCTCTTAATGCTTTTGCTGTGTTGATGTTCTGATGGGAATAAATATTTCTCGCTGGAGAGATGGTCAAATACTTCAGGCTGAAGAAGAGTGGGACTGGCAAGACAGGGTCCTGTTCTGTACATCATGAACCCCACTGCCCAAAGAAGGGGCAATCTGGGAGGCACAAAGTGATCAGCAAAAGAATGGCCATGGACATGTGTCTGACAGTGCACCACCAAGCTACCCCAGAGGGCTTCAAAGGCTGGAGGCTTGGGCACTCACAGAGCAGGCAATGCCCAGGACAGATTTCCAGCCCTGGCATTTCTTTTTTTCCTATTGTTGGATGCTGAAATTTCATTTCCAACTCCTCTGTGTTGAAGGGATGTTGCTGCTGGCCTGTTCTCCTGCTGGCTGGGGCACACAGTAGCAAACAGGGTGCCAGGAGCTGGTCAGGTCATCGGGCAGGGAGGAGCAGAGCAACCCCAAGTGAGATGGAGCTAACCCAGGCACAGTGATGTCCCAAATCAGGGATTTAGCACAGCCCACACCAAACCCTGCCCTGACTGAAAACTGCTCAGGGGTATGTCTGTGAATGATTTTCTGTTCAGAAAGGATTTTGTGGACATTTCTGAGTCTGGGAGAAAATTTGTTCTCACACAGCACTCAAGGTCGAGATTGGAAAATAGCCTGACAAACTTTATAAACACCACCTGGTGTTTGTCTGTTTTTCCTTGTTTTCCCTGAGGTTTTTTTGCTTTGATGTTTTTACTTTTATACCTATAGTGTTAGATGGATGTCTTTCTTTTAATCAATGGTCTAGTTTCATTGTGCAACGGAATATATAAAGCGTATGCTGAGAAATAAAGTTAGAAGATTTTTTCTCTCTCTGATTGGAGTCGTGTCGTGTTTTTGCCTGCTCACGAAGTACCACAGCGACAGTGTGTCCACAACCCTCTCAGAACTTCACTGTCATTATTGGAGTCAACAACCCAGCACTTACCACCTTCAGCAGCTTCATCATCCTCTTGTTGTGCGCTTTTGGGCCTTTTGGGTTTTATTCCATTGCTAGTTTGAGGCTCTAGAAAAGGTGTGAGCTTAAATCCAAGCTCTTCATGCTTCAGCGGGCTTCATTCACATTTCATTCACACTTACAAGGGCTTTTTGCCATGTGAATTTGCCAGCACTTGGTGTGGTCTCAGCAGACGTTGCCACTCTCCCTTTGGCAAAGGTCTGCAGTGCATCTTTCTCCTCACTCTGGCCACCAATTTTCATTTAGCCCAATTGAGACAACGTGACTTATCTTAACAAGTCCTTCTCACCTGCAGAAACCTGACCAAAGCCTCGGGAGGAATGGTGAAGGTGAGGATAGTCAGGTAGGGACTGACACCTGTGCAGCTTATAGGAAACCGATACAGGTCACAAATTGCTTATGGAATTTCAACCCAAATGGTTATTGCTTTGCGGGCATATTTTGGGAATACTAAATGCAGTGCTCTGCCCTGCAAAAAGATGGTGACTCCTACATCAGAGGCATGGATTAGGCCTAGAAGATGACAGAGGTGGGAAGGGATGAAAGTGCAGCAGGTAACAGAAAATGGAGCTGCTTCACTGTGGTGACATCTCTGCCTTTTAGGCAGGAAGTAGAGAAGGCATTTCTTGTTCTGCCATGTAAAACCAGAGTTAGCAGTCAGGTCAGGTTCCTCCCAGGAGGATTGTTTAGCCTCCTGTGCTCCTTTGAGCTCTATGGCATGCTGAGCATCTTCCGTGCTTGAAGGGCAGGAGACCCCTGCCTGAGAACACCAAAAAGTTAATTGGAAAGAGCAGCCATGAAAAAAGCCTGACCTTTTCCTGACTCACAGCTCAGCGCTGGGTAGCAGAGGTCATCCAATTAATGGGGAAAATGATGCTGGAAGAGATCTTTCTGCCTTGAAGGAGTGATGTTGAGTCTTGTTAGCGGGGCCCCGTCACAGCGTGCTCGGTGTCAGGGCGAGATGTCTTCGCAATGGGGAATCAGAGGTTCCAGCCCTTGCCTGGGGAGGGGTGTCACCAACAATGACAGGGATACTTGAGCTCCAGCAGCATTGCCAGAGATTGGCCATGGTCCCAATAGCCTCCTAAAATGATGCTCCTGGCTCCAGAGGTTTTTGCTGTTGGTAAAGTTGAGCTCTGTTCCACGGGAAATGGCCAGGTAAGAGGAAGATTTCAGACTTGGCTATTCTCCATAACAGGGAGAGAGAAGACTGTTTCAGTATCTCATGCTCTTAGTATGTCCAAACCCTAGCAGGTTTCCTCCTCTCCAGGGACTCCGTTACATTTAGAAAGAAACTCCTCCCTTGGCACTTTTTACAGCATTCCCAAGGTTATTCCCCAGGCTCCAGCAGACTGAATCGATGGTACTCCTTGGGGCTGCTCCAATGGACCATGTCACTAATGCAGATCCATTGGGATGCCTCTCATTTCACTGGTTAACAAAGATATTCCTCCTCTGTTTTCTGATGAAGGAAAGCAGTCACTGCTCAGTGCCACAGGACACCAGCCAACAGCATCACTGCCTTATGCAGGTAAACTCCACTCCTTTGGGCTTCAAAACACTGAGAAATCATGTCAGTTTGGCACAAGATGCTGTAAGTGGTTTTACAAAGTGCATATTAAAAGCAGTTGAACTGAGATACTGATCTTTCCTCCACACTGACTTTCTGTGTAAAACGTAGACACTTTAAACCAGCCTGATGCCCAGGCCTGGGCTTGTCTGTCTGTAGGTGTGATGAGAGATCTCATACTCAGGGCATCCTCCACACTGTAGTCACCAGTCTTCAAAAGTCATGAGAAGTGCAAGGGAGAGAAACAGTTCAACTTTTTCACGTCCTACAACCCCATTAAAGTGTCAAAGTCAAGTATAATACAAGGAAATCAGTCAGGATGGATCTAATTGCATGTTCTCCAGATCAGAACAGACTTTTGCTTAGACAGAGGTTCAAAAGAAAGCAGCCAGAGAAAGCAGAAAGTCAAAAAAATGAAAAGGCCTGTTAACTTGTCAGTGATTTCCCCATCAGCCATTACCAGCCACTCCAGAAAATACGAAACCTGGTGTGAAACCCTCCAATACTCATTGGGGCTGACTGACAGCACTTAAGAGGAGCACCAGGAAAAATGTGTAAGAAAAAAAAGTATTAGATGGACTAAGAGATAGAAGCAACTGCAGACAGGTAAATGGACAGCTGTTCAGGGGACTCTGGAAAAATCAAACAGCTGGAAATTTGGATCACAGAAATGTAATTGAAATAATACTTCTTATAGTGCATTCTCTAAAGAGGTGTGCTATTCTCTCACCAACTTTATTTATTGTGGTCGGAAAGAGTAAAACTAATTCATGTAGGAATAAAAATCAAGCAGGAATTACCAGAGCAGTACATCAGAGACATGTCAGATTTACTACAGCACCTGCTTAGCAAGCTTGAAATCAATTTTTTTCTTTAAATCTAATTGTCACATATTTTAAATAAGTCATCGATTACAGCTATTTGCTTTGAGAAGAAACACAAGCAGGTGTTACCAAGAGATTTACTCCCTTTGGCAATAATTTTACATGTTTCTCTAATGGCAGCCTATGAGCCCTGTGTGAGGAAGGCAGGGGGGTCCTGTTCTCCAGTTTAAAGCAGGAGAGATATGTGTAAATAAATGCTGTAATTAAAACTGACATCATTTGCTTGACTGCTAACAGCAACCACAGGGATGAAAAATGACATTAGTTCCACCGGGGCAGGGACAGCACTCATTGTAAGAGATTAGGGAGAGCATTAAAGAGATGATGAAGTGGCTTGTAAGGTCTTTCCCAGGGATGCTGGACAGTTCCAGTGATCCACAGTGCCGTTCCCAGCATGATGACTGGCACTGGTGGAGAGGAGAGGTGCCGGATTTCAGGAGAGCTGTTGTCTGAAAATATTCTCCATGCCTGAGGTGCAGAGAGAAAAGCTCTGTTCTCAGCTAAGGCAGAGAGGGGTGTTGTGACTGTGAGAGGGTGGTGAGGATGGTTGGGTGGTTTAAAGGGACAAACAAAGCAGTGATTCAAATGCTGTTGGGATGGAGTGGAAACTCCATCACCAAATATTCTGCATCCTCTGTGTTCACTGCAGACCTAGGGACAGGCCAAACACAGAAAAGTCAGAGGCTGCAGTTGGGTGCCACACACAGATTTTTCAGGAGCACCTCTTGGCTCTCACCTTCCATCAGAAGTTCCCGAGGGTTGCACAAACTTCATTCAGGTTCCTGGGACCAAGGAGGTGACAGGGCACAGGAAAGGAGTTGTGTGGATGGGGAGGTCTGGACATGAGGGAACTTCAAAGAAGGTGACACCGAGATGTGACAGCTGCTCAGGGTACCTGGGACATTCCCAGTGCTCTGTCCATCAGCACACACTCACCTCTGGAAGGAGTTCTGCCAGGAGAGGCAAGGCAGGGCCCTAAGCTGACCTTGTTAGTGGCCATGCTGTCCAGGGGCATCCCCAGCATCCTGCTCAGCAGCTCCTCTCCTTCTCCAAACAGGGAGCCTGAGGCACAGCCCTCGGCAGCCACACTGCTGCTCATCTGCAGAGGAGCTAAAAGAAAAAGATGTGGCAATTTCACAACGCCATGACATCAATCAGAATTCATAAGCAGCTTCCTGAAACATCACACTTGGTAACGGGGCTGCATCTTGCCGGTAATTAGATGCCAATGATTAATAAAGCGTGGCTGATTCAGCGTCTCTGGCTTTGTGCTTTTTTTCTTTTTTTTCCAGCTCTTTTTGCCTCTCGAAGTGGAAATTTAGCTAAATTATTCTGGCCAATATGGCAGCATAAGAGCTTGGGTGTAACTTGCATTTTTGTCGAAATGAGACTCAGGTGGCTCCAGTCCAACACCACCTATTAAACATCCAGGTCAACAGTACCTTTGCTTCAACTTCTGCATGGACTTTGTGAGTGCCATCTATCACTTGATGTACAATTGTGTGCTCTTCCTTTCCTCTGAAATGAAGCACAGAGTTTAAATCATATTTGCATATGGTGAGCTCTATGAATGGCATCAGAGAAACTGGTGTGGGTCACTCCACGAGGAGTAAAAAAACATGAATGCTGTCAGAACCAGACCATGGCTTGTAAAAATCACATTTTATTAGCTCTAAAAAATTAGCTAGAAGTGCCTTAAAATACATGCTCAGCAGAGGATTGATCAAAACAACTTAATTAGAGACATGAGGCTATTTACACTGGCTTTTGCTTTTTTAATTTAGCCTTATTTTCATGCTTGAGAGTAACCAAGCAAAACAAAACTCACATGGCTTCATGGAAACTCATGTCATTAATGAAAGCAGCTCTCACTCTGTGCAGGAAAATAGCAAAGGAGATGAGCAGGAAACAGCAATCCAGGTGTTGATCCAGGTTTAGAAATGCCACAGGTGTATGGACACAACCAGGTGTCCCTTGCTCTGTGAAGCAGTGCCTGATTCTTGCTCCAGCATGGGGATCTCCTGTCCATCCCCTTCCTGGAGGTGCTCACAGTGGGTCCCAGACCCCCAAAAACATCCCACGGTGTCTGTACTCCCTGCCCACTACCTGCAGGCAGCAGCAGAGGTGGTCCCTGACACCAAGCATCCGAATGGAGCCATGAGGGGTCCAGCACTCCTGCCCACGCCTCAGGTGAGATTCGAGATTGGACTTGAGCTAATTCCTTACAGAACCACATACTGCAACCTCCCAAAATGCCTGTGCTTTACTTCTGATGGCATTGGCTGAGAAATGTCTTTACACTATAGAAAAATAAAACCTCTCCTCCTGTTCCAGCAGGTTCTTGTTTGGAAGGGATGTAAAATACAGAAATATACATAAGAACATCTCATCTGGGAAAGGGGAAAACACAGAATGAAGTGTCCAGAATGCTTTACAGGCTCCAGACAAGTGCAAAACCTCCAGAAAGGTTTTAAAACATCACTGGCCAGTTTGGCAGAGCCAGAAGCTCAGAGCACAGCAGCAGCACACACCTGTGGGATGTCCCACTGCTTTCACTGCCTGTGCAGCAGCAGTCTGGCACCTCTGGGGATTACAGCCATTGAGATATTCATTTAAAAAAAAAATTAAAGGCATTTCTTTTCTGGCTGAGATATCACACATTACAGCACAGGACTGGCTGGGTAAAAAGGCAGGCATCAGAGTCCAATGGGAGATGAAGGGAGCAGGACCTCCTGAGCACCTGGCTGAACCTGCAGGCTGCATCCTACCCATCCTCTGGGATGACTTGGGATGCCAGAGGAAAATTGTAAACCCCAGAGGTTTTCTTCTGCCTAGGGGAAAAAAAAAAAAAAAAGGGAGGAAAAATGGGTCAAGGGCCATTCCCCTCAGTGACCACTTCTTTCAGATAAATTCAATATGAACAAAACTGTGTTGCTGGTTTGGGAAGAAGAAAGAGAAGGAAAAGAGCTGGCTGGGATTCAGCTAGCAGAGCACAGATAACAGGCTCTTCAAAAGTCCTGGACATCCAGACAAGATGGATAGTCTGGTCCTGTCAGCTCAGCTTTGAATATTACAGTTTTAAACTACATGATCTTTTTTTAAGAATGGCCAAAATACTAAAACTGAAACTGGATGAGGGCCAAACTCTCCCATTTCATGGGGAAGTTAGTGGTTTTTCCTAGCAGGACCAGCAGCTTGGCTCCCTTGACTTAGCTGTATTCCTTCCTTCCTTCCTTCCTTCCTTCCTTCCTTCCTTCCTTCCTTCCCTCCTTCCTTCCTTCCCTCCTTCCTTCCTTCCTTCCTTCCTNAATGGCCAAAATACTAAAACTGAAACTGGATGAGGGCCAAACTCTCCCATTTCATGGGGAAGTTAGTGGTTTTTCCTAGCAGGACCAGCAGCTTGGCTCCCTTGACTTAGCTGTATTCCTTCCTTCCTTCCTTCCTTCCTTCCTTCCTCACACATGCTTTGAGCCTGGAGGGCAGACTGGAAAACCTGGATTTTCTGTACACAGTAAAAATGAGTGAGAGACTTTCAGGCTGATCTAAAGAAGGAAAGGAAGGCAGGAATGCAATGCTACATCAGCAGGAACGTGGAACAAGTGAGCAGAGAGGGACTAATAAAGTGGAGACTGGAAACAAAATCTTATTAGATGTGCAACTTGGAGCTAGAAAAAGTCTTTGTCAATAAAATAAAGAGGCTTTACTTCTCACTTCAAGCGTTAACTATAATAGGTTGCACCTATATTGCTTTTAGTTCTGTTACCAAGTCTGTGTGCTTTTTTATTTTTTATTCCCTCCTCCTCCATTCCATAATTTTCTTGCTTCTAAGGATGAAAAATATCAATTTCTGAATTTTACTTGCCTTTTACTGATGACAGACTTTTTCAGAAATATGAAAGAAAGTAACAAAAAGCAATTCTTTTTTGAATTTTTGAAGCAACTCTTTTAAGAATTGTTTTGAAGCAATTCTTTTAAGAGTTCCTTCTGTTCAGGGTCTGGCAATCAAACACTTGGCAATCAAACCAGCAGGGTTTGCAAAGACCTAACTGCATGACCTGCCACTAGAAGGAAAATGCAAACATTATAAAAGTTTATTGGAAACACTTCCATCTTTCCCAGGGCGGGCAGCCACCTTTCCCTGCCCCTTCCACCCCACATCCCATTCCCAGGGAGGATGGGAAGGAGCTGGCCAGGATGTGGAACAGGTCAGAGCCTGGTCTTGTGGGGCTCTCTGAAGTCACCCCATGAGGACATCTCCCTGCTGAGGCTCCTTAGGTAGCTTGGCACCAGGCCCTGAGCCAAAATGCTCTTCCTCTCTCCTGCTTCTTCTCCATCAGCTGCATCCTTCCCTATGGATTCCCCCTACTGTGGAATAACTGTTACTGGTGTTTTGTGCACCTGGCTGTGGCCCTTCACACCGAGGGCAGACTGAGCTTCAGCCACACCCCGAGCTGCTCTGTTCCCTTGTGCTTTCCAGGGCTGCGCTGTAACACCTCATTGACCATCCAGGTCCACAGATCCCTCAAATTCTTTTGCAAATGCTTCCTACGCACTTCCTTATCTCTTTAATGGTGTCACAGTTATTTAATTTAGCTCCTTGGAGTTTCATTTTCATTTTAATTTCCCCGAGGTTCTCTTACTTATTTCTTCTTTTTTACTGTCTCTGTTTCAATGTCTGCACTCAGCTCAAACTGAGGTTCTTTCTGGGCCAAGCTGAGATGTGTAGCTGGAGAGCATTGGTCTAAATCATCCCTCTGCTTTTTTAATTCTGCAATTAAAGATGTTGCATTATTTGAAGTGGAGGTTTCTGGATGGCAGAGGTTAAGGCATGGACAGCAACACAAGTGATGTGAACCCACTGACTCCAAGTTCATGAGGGGTCACAGGAATGTCTGTGTGGGCAGTTGTGTTAAGTTTTACAAGATCCCAGCTGCTTACCCTTGGCTAATTTTGCTCTGACAGAGCCTAGAGAAAAATGAACAAGAGGTTATGACCCAAAATACGAAGTCAATGACTCAGACCAGAAGTTTTTCCTGGGTACCACAGGGCCAACTCCAGAATGCCTGGTGGATCTGAGACATTTTCTCACTGGAAATTATTAAGCCCCAGAGAACCAAGATAATGCTAAAGCAAAATATGATCTGTTATCTTTGAAGCGTTGTTTCTAATTTAATTTTAATGATGCTTATGAGAAATGTGATGCCTGCATGTCTGCTTTGTAATTGCTGCATATTCTACCTCTGAGGCTCTAATGTCATTTTACAGGGGGCCTGTTGATTTCCTGTTGTATCTATTGCAATGCAGCTTCAGACTATTTGATAGATATTCTGGAAATTACAAATTATAACTTCCCTCCTCAGACATGGGTTATGTGGCAAACCTGAGTTTATTAGCTCTGTCATAAAAGGCAACAGTTTTTGCTGCTGTGGCTGAGGATGAATTATGCATCTGAAAGTATTAGGTCTCTTATGAAAGCGTATAAAGAAATGTTATACCAATAAGATATCCAAAATTAATGGAAAAAATTGAGCTCTGGAGAGGTTCTGACTTTTTCGCATTCATTGTCCCAGCAGTCATATTATCTGTACTTAATTTGAGATTGCTGGATTAATTCACCACTTTTTTCTCCTCTGGGTTGCCAGGCAATCAGATCTCTCTGCTTTTGCCATTTCATCCTGTCTTGCTCTCTGATGAACTAAGGTATAGCCGCATATTTCAAGAGATTATTTATTACTCCCTTCTGTTCCAGCAGTGCTTCTTTCCGGACAGGAGGATCTGTTGATTTTTGTCTTTTTCTCTCCACCCCCTTGGGACACACCAAGTATTTTATTAGAACAATTTTTTGAAGCACCACAAGAGTTCACTGAAATGATTTGTCGATGTTTTTGGAGGCACTTCCAACAACTAATTGCATTTCCTAATTTCAGGTGCTCTTCTCAACCTTGACTGCTGATCTCTCTCCTTACCTGTGTAGGTAGTAAACCTACAGAGGAACCAAAGCAACACGTTAGAAGTTTGCATTCAAGGTCAGATCTGAGTTTTTGCAGCCAGGTGTTCATCTTGAAATGAAATGGGAGCAGGATCACAGAATCCCAGAACTGTTAGGGTTGGGAGGGACCTCTGGAGATCACCCAGTCCAACTCCCCTCCCAGGGCAGGGTCAGCTGGAGTCAGCGACACAGAAACAAGTCCAGGTGGAATGTCTCCAGAGGGAGACTCCATGACCTCCCTGGGTAGCCAGCTCCAGATCTTCTATATCATCCAAAATGGGATGTAGGAAATCTTGAGGAGATGTAATGAAAAAAAAGGTTCTCAGTGGAGGTGTGAAAAAGAATCTTGACAGCACAAGGCAAGCCATCCAATCCAGGTGTATCCTGGAATTAGGTGACCTCCAGAGGTCCCTTCCAACTGTGATCCTACACCTTCCCTGTCTTGCCTGACCAAACAAACCAGAGCAAACATGCATGGCTGACAAAACAGCAAACACAAGGCATCTGTTTTTCATTCCATAGGTACACCAGTATAATAGAAACCTAACACCTCTTTGTACTGGAAATGAGCTGACAAGCAGTTTTATGCCCATCAAACGTCAGAAAAAACCCTCATCAGCCCCATTTCTCACTGCTCTTTTCACACCAACATTTTCAGCTATTAGGGCTGTAATACATAACTAATGCTTTCTTATTTGGCAGCCTTGTTAAACCCTGGAGACTGACTTAAGCTCCTGGTTTGTTACATTATTAAGCTTGTCATTCATTATTAGATCAGTCTGAGTTTATTGCAGCTCTGAGCTACAGACTATTAAATGCCAAAATCAGCATTTATACAGCATTAAGAGAGCACAGGCCCACAGAAAGTTGGGGAGGGCAAAATTTTGAGCTGGTGCCTCATCATTCATGTTTATTGGAGAGGAATAAGCTTTCCAGCAAGAATTACAATGGCAGAGCCTGATTCTTCATGGCCTTCCTCCCATGAGGAAGGGCTGTACCACAGTATCTGCCTTTGGGGTGATGAATGAGGTTGTGTTTGTTGGCTGGGGAGCTCCACGTCCTGGGGGAGGTGATGGCCACAGAGCAGCTGGGCTGTCCGAGGGGAGCTGGAGCAGTTTCTGTCTTCTTGGCAGGAGCAGCTTCATCCTGTTTGTCTGAGGGAGTTCCCTGTCTGGCTTCAGTCTGATGCTCTTATAGATCTTAACCTCATAATACAAAGAAAATTATGGCAACCAATCTAAATTACATTATTTAAGGGGAAGCTTAACCAGTCCTTCAGTCTCATCATGGTGTTGGTATCTCCTGAAGGACAGACAGGAGGCGTCCATACCAACACCCAGCATATATTTTGTGCTTTGCAGGGTCTGGTGTGCAGATAATGTGGGCACAGAGCTCCCATGTCTCTCTGCTGATGGACTGTACCTCATTTTAAGAGATGATTCAGTTTGTGGGCAAATAATTGGTGAGTTTTTGAATTTCTCTTATGTAACTTCAAGTTTTATAACAGTTTTATAAGAGTTTCTGTCTCTCTCTTGAAATACTGATCTTCCTGTCTACATATTCCTGCATTTTTAACTTTGGGTCTTACTAATTTTTCTCATCCCCTGTAATTCTAAATTCTCTGATGAATTTCTCAAAAGGGCCCTGCAAAGACTGAAATCCCCACTTTTAAGGAAGCAGCCATTTATGTAATACAGGTGGGCTTTTTCT
Source organism: Vireo altiloquus (assembly GCA_013396875.1). Classification (NCBI taxonomy): domain Eukaryota; kingdom Metazoa; phylum Chordata; class Aves; order Passeriformes; family Vireonidae; genus Vireo; species Vireo altiloquus. The sequence continues at coordinate 315,405 of VZRF01000914.1, forward strand.
ACAGAACATACCTTTGATCTGCCATCCATATTTCATTTCCTTGCCATGACAAGGATTTTCTATTTGATGTTAATAGGAGATATTTTTCCACTCTTTTCATAAACTGTTTTTCTTTACAGTTTATCAGGATCAAAGAGCAAACATTATAGCTTCTGATCAAACATGCACTCAATTTGTGGCTCTCATCTCCTTTAATTATCTGGCCAGCAAGAGAACATGTCTGGTGATCCTGGTGGGGTTTTCAGCTGCTTCATCCCCCTGTTCAGTCTTTCTTGTAATGTGATCAACCTAATCTTTAATTCCTCTAATGAACTGAGAAAGAGAAAAGGTATGGGAATAAATCCACTTGTGTGGGAAAGTTTCACACACCTTTTTGGAAGTCAAGGAAGCTCAAGAGTCTGGTAAGCCTATACAGCAGTGATTCAGCCTCTGAGTGAGCACATGAACATCAAAAACACATTTTGTTCAGCCTCTCAGGGCTCATCCACAGTCATATCAGCTTTTCCTGGCAGGAGGTCCCGACAGGATCATGTTGGCTGCTGATGGCATCTAGAGGTCAAGTCCCTGTTTATGAGAACTGCTACATCCACATCCCAGGGGATGGGACCTGGAACTTCATTCACCCCTTTCCCCCTGCTGTGGTACAGACAGTTATGGACTACTCAATGAACACATGGTTTTTTTCCTGTTATTTTATCAACAGGTGACATTAAAGCCTCCAGCATTTGTATTCAAAAAGTCTCCCATCACCCCTCGTGCTCAGGTTGGGACTGAATCAGCCCCTGGGGTCTTGCTTGGTGTCTTCCCAATCTTTATTCCCAGAGTGCTTTGAAGACTGACAAGGCTGTACCAGATGAAGGAATGAGGCAGGCTCACGTTTGCCCTTCACTAGGTACCAGGAGATTTGAACAGAGAAAAAAATCAACGACACAAAGCTGAGATACTTTTGAGACGAGTGACTCTAAATAAAAAATCAAAGCTGGGCCCGTGTGGAACTTCTCAAAACCAAAGCTGTGTGTGGTTTCAACAAGACAGTTGCTAGAGGGGTTTCTCAGGTTTGACACCACATCCCAAGGACACCTGACATTTTGCTAGCACCCAGGTGACCTGTGCTCAAATCCATCATGCATCTCAATGTGTATGACAGCAGTGTTGCCACAGCTGTCAGATTTGGAGGTTGCTGCTTTATTTCTCATTTCATCTACAGTCTGCACCTGAGAGCTTTCTGGTTTTCAACACCTTTTTCACTTGGTCTGAACTTAATGTACCTTGTCATGAAGGGTTTTGAAAGGCCTTGGGTTCACCCTGACAGAGAACAGCTCGGCCCTGTAGTGAAACATCACACTCTTCTTTCAGCTTTCTCTGTCAAAAACAAGAGTCCTTAGAAACACCCAGGAGCAGTTTACTGGCACAACCACAGCTTTTTTGGTGTTGAAGACACTGTCCTCTTTGTGATTCTCTGAAACACACTTTCCCTGTTAATATTTCAGCCCATGAAGGAACCGTCTCAACAAATAATTCTGGGTATTGAATACCCCTTGGTACAACTCTTTAGAAGAAAGGAACCTTTCCTGAAAACACGCAGTAGATCACCAGGCAAAGAGAAGTATTTAATAAATATGAGCCCCTTAAATATATCTTGAGTGCTGTCCTAACTTGAAGTAACTAATTTTGTTAATGAGGAGTTTAAACTTGACTGTTTATGAATTTTTGCTGTCAGAGCTGTTAGCAATTCCTGTCACTACACTTGATTTAAAAATTTAGCACTACAAATCTATTTAGAACTATGCTTAGTTTGAACATTGAAAATCTCAATACATAAAAACCAAGGAGAGTTAAAGAATTGTTAACTTCCATACTCTCTCATTTGGCAGCCTGACTGAAAGACAGACAATAAAAAATCAGTGTTATTGTGATGGTAAGTCAGTCGTGTGGCAGGAGAACAGCAGGTCCAGCACACAAAAACATCATTGTTTATTTTCTGAATTTTCCAAATAATACATATAATCTCTTCTAATTTCACATCATTCTTCAGATTCCTGGCTTGAAAATGTTTAAATGCAAGATCATATCCACTTCAGCTCTCATTTCAAGGCAGGCATCCAATTTTTTTACCAACCTTACTGATACTTTTCTACCAGGAAAATCTTTAGACAAAAGCATTAAAAATTATAAGGTACATACAGAAAAAAAAAAAAAAAAGCTGAAAATATGTCTCATAAAATTAAACAACGTTATTCATTTATTTTCCCACTGGCTCTCCAGATAATGTTGACACATTGCTCAGGGTATTTACCCCTTGCTTGTTCCTCTCAAGAGCATGACTTTAAGAAACTTCCTCATTTTAATCACGTCCTGCAACGAAGCTCTGAATGGAAAATGAGAAGCTGTACATGAGACAATGTCACTGAGAAGTGACAGAACTGAAAGACCTTGCTGTGAAATTCAGGAGGCAGTGTAGTTGATATCTCCACACCCACGGAGTCCTTGCTCGTCTCATGGTTATCAATGAAATTGGCCCACAACACACGACTCAAGGTGTTCATGTGTGGGGCTGACATTTAGTGATTCTTAGAGAAATCCAGCACCAGGCCTTCATTTTCCCAAGGAAAAACATTTTACCTTTAAAGAGAACAGTTCTGTAAGCATTTCACGTTCTCAGGAAAAGATTGATAGAGGTTTTGTAAGCATCTCTTGTTCTCAAAATAACAGGTGCCGTTTTTCACTTTAGTTTGTTACTTTCTTGTGTGTGTTTTCAAAATATGCTTTCTCTATCTCATCCAGTGGTGGTAGAGAGGTGTTGTGTCATTTAACCAATCAAGTAACTGTTAGTGAAAGACCCTATAAAAAGATCGATCTCAGAATAAAGAAAGCCTTCTGATCTTCTGGAATTTGGAGTCTTTTCTCTTCGTTCTATGCACAACAGTGACATTCATGTGCATCCTTATGGATTTCACAGAGGTAAATGTGCTCTGAATTGCTTCATGACCCAACAGCAGAGATTGTTGGTACTCTGAGCTTCCCAGGCTGCCCTATCTCACTTCCACAGGACACAGAGCCACCACCTAAGTGTGCTCTTGCCTCAGGTGACTTCAGAACAGCTGCTTTGAGACCTTCAGTTTCTCCAGCACTCAGCTGGAGGTGGATGCTCCTGGAGAGCACATACACTGGTGGCTGGATCTGTTCCCAAGGGCCACATGGGTCGTGTGTGTCATGCTTATTTCTGCCTTTCCCGAGGTGACAAGCACTGGGGAGCTGCAGTGACGAGTGTCCTTCAGGAAATCCCTGCGGCAATGAAAGGCAGAAGCTCACATCTCCTGCTCCTGCATGATGCAGCAGGCTGGATATGAAATATTAACGCGGTTTTTGACCAGAACACACTGAGAGGAGGCTCAGTGATGAGGGCTATCCCGTGAGCCAGGCACTGGGAATTCTGCACACTGGTGTGGAGTGCAAAGATGCCAGCAAGTGTTTTTGTGAGGAGACCTTGGCTGGGTGAAGGGTTTGAGCCATTCTGTGCCACCAGGACATGCGGCTGGGGTGGAGGGGAGAGAGGGAAGGAGGGGAGTAGGAAGCTGGAGCTTGGTTTTCCATTGCTGTTGGTAGGTCCATCACTAGAGGGAGACCAAGATCTACCCTGTGGCTGGTGGGCATCCACCTCACCTCTGACTGGAATATAGGAAGGAAACTTTGACTTACCATTTTCTTGTTTTCCCAGAAATGTTTGGGGTCTAGCTCAGGGAGAGAGTTTGGTGTGATTGCTCCCATAAAACACCACAGACTGCATGGATGGTGCATCATATCCTCAGGATTTCCTCCCATTTTAATGCCATGAAGAGGGTTCAAACTTGCCAAGCATTACCATTTGCCTGGTTTTATTATATGATTTAGAGAGGAGAATTTGGTCTTGTCTCAGGGGAGAAATGTGTACATCTGAAGTACATCTGAAGCCCACATCTGAAATTAGGCTTCAAACACTGGCGGGGGCTTTGCCACTGGGAAAACTCTGTTGTTGCTGTGCTTTAAACAAAGATTTAAATGAAGTACAATTCAGTATTTTATACGATAAGCTTGGAATTTCTCATGGTGGTCAAGAAAGTTTATTCTTGAAAGTTTATCTTGCTTTTGTGCCAGCAGTGAGCTGGAGAAGAGAGTCTGCTGAAACTTGCTGGAGGTGTGGGCCAGGGCAGGGGGCACAGGCAGTGCTCTGCCCCTCTGCACCCTCAGCCCTGGGGACACTGCAGAGGGGCTCTGCCAGGGGAGTCCCTCCTCACAACCCTCACCCACACATCACACCCAAAGAAGAGGTGTTGTGCCACAGCTACAGTCCATTTTAACCAGAGCAGGACAACCATACCTGTGCAACAGGTAACAAAAGCTCTTTCCTTCATGAGCAACAAGCAAGCAGGGAAGGATGTCAGACAAAATCTCATGCCAGCTGGTTGGTTCCCTTTCCTAAGTGAGGTGCTACTTTTGCAACAGAACCATTAGAAACGCTGCCTAGTTTGGAGTCTATAGTACTATAATTGCCAAGATATTCTGGTTGTAGAAGCTTCTTGCCAAAGTCTTCAAGCTTCTTCGGCTATTTCCCGACAAAATTATGTTTTCTGGCTCCTTGCTGGAGCACGTGTGTAAGCTGAAATTTGTTTGCAGCTCGTGTTTGCTGGGTGCTCATGGCCTCTCCACCACATCCCTCTTCTGGGAGCAGCTGGCGCAGAAACATTTGCATTGCAACCTGACGAGGCTCATCAAACACTGTTACTGTAAACACGATCAGATTTACAAAAGAGCTCGTGTCCAACAGCAACTGGGGGCTGCTATCAATGGAGACGGTGACAGTCACCATCCGTCACCTGAGAGAAGGGCTCAGCTCGTGGCTCAGCCCAGCCCTCATTCTTATGCAGCTGGTGGGATGTCTGTCCTGCTGAGATGCAGCCAAAGCTGCAAGAAGCAAGAGTCTGCTGGAGAGATGCCAAGCAGCTCTGCTGCTCTGGGTGTGGGCAGGGGAAGCAGCAGAGGATGGTGTGGGGCTGGGGGCAGGAATGCATTGCCTTGGCCCCGTCCTCACTCCAGTGTGCGAGACACCAGGGGAGAAAAGCTATTGACTGATCAGCTTTTGCATCAGATTTCAGCTCTGCAGCTGGTCTGTGTTCCCTGAGGTCTGTCCTCCCGTGCACTCAGAGCTGCTGGAAGTTTGTGTCCCTCACTTTTTCACACTTTGGCTGTTTTGTCATTTTTTTTCCTGGCGCTTGCAATATGTTACCTGTCAGATGGGATTCACGGGCACACAGCTCTACCTGACAGGCAGGGTGTGCCCAAAGGCCTCTGCACTGATGTTGTTGTCTCCTGCATTTTTTTTTTTGCTGGCCAGTCTTCGCGTACGAAGATCCGGGGGAGGCCTCTTTTCCTTTCAGACCTCCCAGCCTGGGCACTGGATTTTTTAGGTGAGACACAGGGCGCGCAGATCTGAGCCCACCCTTTCATCCCGAGGTTCAATCTGCCGGGCCAAAGCGATTCTGGACAGTGGCAGCTGAGGTCCTCCTCAGGACGTAGGCAGATTGCCCCCTTGCAGGGCTAACGAGCAACTGCCTGCCCGGGGAGAGCCTAGCCAGGACTCGAACCCTCGACTCCTGGGCCTCGGCAACTTGCTATGCCGTGTGCATATCCACTACACCACCAGGCCCTCCCTCTCCTGCATTAAGTAACTGGGAACCCCACCCAGTGCAGCCTTTTCTATCACCATCACATAAAACTGAAGTATTGGCCTGCTAATCAATGCACTGTGCAGCTCTTAGGACATGTTTTCAAGGGAAGGAAGGAGTAGAGAATTAAGGGTTTAAAACAATATCAGGATTCCTGCACATAATTCCTTGCACAGTGGTTTTAAAATGCACCCTACAAATCACACTCTTTCTGGCTCCCAACAAAATCTAGTAAGAAGTATATCTTGTTACAAGGTAACTTCGTCAGACAAGGAAACTTGTGATGGATTCATTTAGTCACAGTATTAGTTCATCAAATCACAGCCTCACTGCACTCCAAAGAGCTTCCTCTCCCCAAAAGGAGTCACAGAGGCAATACCCATCTCCTTCCAGCCTCGCTGGGGTTGTGGAAATACCTGTCTGTCCATGAAAGACTCAGTATGACAGGAACCAGTCCAGGCATCTACCTACCCCATCTGTATGCCCTGGGCTGAACAGCCCCCTGGGAGAAGAGGTAACACTGGAAAGGTTTATTTCAAATAGCTCCTTCATTTAATTCGCTTCTTTGGTGTGCACAGCACCTGAGCTGGTGGCTGAGTTCTGCCAAGAATCTTGGTCATCCCTGCTGGCCTGGACTTTTTAAACCAGCAGAGCTCCTGGCTCTTCGGATGTTCCTTGAGGGATCTGATCTCCTTGGACCTCCTTAAAAGCCATGTAGAAAGCCAAGGTCCACCTGGGTGGACCAGCCACTGCTGGTCTGCCTGGCTAATGCCTGGCTGCTTTAGGGCTGTGGGTATCTTTCAGGTCTCTCACTTCAGGCCAGCAACACCAAAGCCACATCTATGGATCTGGAGAAAGCATAGGATCATCCTTGGTGCCAGCCTGAGTCTTCTCTGCTGAACCAGGGAGGGATTTCCTTGCTCTGAAGAGCAAAACCTCCCTAAACAAAAGCACTGGAAATTGAACCAGAGGGGCATGAAAAAGCAGATATGAAAAATATTTTTCACCAAATAGAAAGGCTTATGAAGGCCCTGAGTGAAGAAAAAACACTCTGAGGAGCCAGTCAGAGTGAGACAGGAGCCACTCCAGGGCCAGCCCAGCTGCTGCAGCCCACAGTGTGACAGCTCACCATGCAAAGTTTGTTTCTTGTCTACATCAGCTGTCAGGCCAGGTAACCTACATCACATCACATCACATCACATCACATCACATCACATCACATCACATCACATCACATCACATCACATCACATCACACTTGGCTTTTCTGGATGTTTAAAGGTGCCCAAGGAGGTTCATGCAACTCTTGCTAGATCAGATCTAGAACAATCTAAATCAAGTTGCTGGTATGTATGGACAAAACTCCATTGAAAATGCATTTATCACTTAAATAACAGGTTTTTTATAATTGCTTAAAATAAATGAGAATCAGAGGGTGGTCCATAGATTTAGCTTAGCAATAATTTTCATGGAAGTCCAACTCCAAGCTTCATTTCCTTTGAATTTTATGTGGCATGTCATTACTTCAGCAGAAGTGCAGGAGCTGCTGGTGGAGCAAGGCTGTACTGCTGCCAACCAAAATGAGGTCTCTGAACATGCTGCTTCCTGCCCTGCTTGTAACGATCAAGTTTATACATCAAAGCTACCTAAACACTGCAGTGATCTGCCTCAAGAAGTAACTAAAATATTCAATTTGCCCTGAAATAAAAATACAGTCCACCAACATTATCTACTGTCATTTTAAATCTACACAGGCACTGCTGCTTTATCTAGTGGCAGGTGGGGATGAAGAATTAATTAAGCAGCAGAGATGGTTGCTTGTTTCCTGTGAGTGCTTGAGAAGAAGCTGCTGACATCACTCAGTTGTGCTTGAAGGACATCCCAGAGAAAAGGAGTCCTTTATTGAAGTCTTGTTACCAGAAAGCCATTCTGCAAGGCCTCCATAGAAATATTTCCTCCTGCTTGGGGTCCACTTAAAGCTCATCCTTGGCCTTGTTGAACACAAATGCCATTTTTTGCCCCTCTTTCACGCCGTGGTGCTCACAGCAAAACTGCCCCCACTGCTACTGAAGGTGCTACCAGCACCCATCCCAGTGCCTTGCTGGCCACAAGCCCTCAAGGAATCACTTCTCTGTGGGCATCACGGGGAGTAAGTGCTGTTTATGTGCTGCATTGCCTTCACCCTTTAATGACTCTCCACGGCTCTGGAAGTATTCAAGGTCAGCCTGGATGGGATTCTGAGCAACCTGGTCTAGTGAAAAGTTGTCCCTGCCCATGGCATGAGGATTAGGTCATGTCTAAGGTCCCTTCCAGCCCAAACAATGCCATGATGTGATGAATCCCAACACCAGGATTGCAAGAGACACCAGGCAAGAGGGAGGGCACAGGTCTGTATGAGCCAGAACAGCTCCTCCCGTGCAAGAACCACACCAGCAGAGAGCAGGCTGTTATTTAGGGAGGTTGTTATTTATGCTGCAAGCCATTCAGCTGTGGCTGGCCACAGGATGTGGCAGTCAGCAGAAGTTTCCAAGGGCAAGCAGACATAAGCATGACAGAAGAATTCTGTTCAGATTGTTTGACCCAAAGACACTCTTGGCTTGGGAATGTCCCAGTACCAGATCACTGCAAAGTTTGGAGTACTTTGGGGAAGTGTCACTGGAAGTATCTCTGCTGGAGATGAGATACTGGCCTAGGGGATGCTTTGCCTGATTTATTCTCCTATTCTCACATTAGAACAGTTATTTCTTTTAAGAGAAAAAGTAAATAAGTTCAGAAGTTACCAAACTGCTGTTTACCTAAATGCTGAGGAGGGCAGCCAGAACTGCACTTTTGTACTCAGAGACCTAAATTCTTTCTGTGTCAAACCTGAAACACTTACTGCCTATTGATTCCCTGAAGGCTTCACCTGTACTTTTATGAGAATCTATCTTTTCCAGGATTGTCCCTCATCGTGATACCATGATATGCATTCCTTAATCCTAAATTTATGAGCTTACTTTTATTGCCTTAAAATATGTTCTTAATAATGGTCAAGATATTGAGTGATTAAGGCCATGCTGTATAAATGATATTTCTGCTCCATCCTCATGCCAACAATCACTGCATCATCTGGATGTTTTTTACCAATCACTCATATTTTCCCCTCAATTTATGGCAGACCTATGATCCTACAGTAAATATATAAATACCTCCTGGGCAAAGAAATCATTCCTGAAAGGAAAAATTGCCTAATAACTCCTAACTTAAAATATTCATTTAATATCAATACTAATTTATTTCTTTTTGAGATTAGCCAGAGAGGTTTTAATCCATTTAATGTGTTGTACCATTTTCTATGCAAAATTTTAACAAAGTTAGATCACACCATAGGTTGAGAACCCTTAAAAAGCATAACTGCAGTGCATTCAACTGACCTATATCAGCTAAACTTGTTAGGTCACCAAAGAAGTCTATCAAAGTAATTTAAGAAAGAACTATTGTTTTTGTAAGCATCTTGATTGTTGACAGCCCCTTTCAGCTCATAAATTCAAATGAACAGCTCATATTCAGGAGAGGCATGAAGGGTGGCTGCTGCTGGGAAATCAGGGAGGAATGCAACAGCAGCTGCACTTCTAATAGCATGTGGAGGTGTCAGGATTTCTTGGCAAGGTGTATCTATTAATTAAAAAAACCCTGCTTTATAGAAATACAAATAAATGAAATAAAAATAAATGCATAAAGATTGGAACACAGCTATCAGCAGATCTAAAGATTAGGTAATTGTATCCTGTAAAACTTCAACTTGCCAAGAATAAATAGCTCCACATTATATTTTTTTAAGTAATGCGGAAAAAATACTCACAAAAGGATGGGAAAGTGTTGTAATAAAACACCAGAGAGGTAGCTTTTACCTGTGTAAGTATACCACTAGGAGATTAGGTAGGGAAACTAGAAAACTGAATGCAGTTCTAACTGGCAAAATTTCAGGACAGAAGTTTAATAATGGGAGAGGTTTCAGCAAGAAACCACTGGAAGATCTGAGAAGTGAAAAAGATGCCTAACAAGTAGGAGAACCAAGAAGCTCCATCTGCTTGACTTCATCAAAAAGAAGATCAAAAGTTGGTTTCATCACAGAGCACAAATACCTCTAAAGGAAGGAATTCCTCAGGAGACATGAAACCAGGAGCAGCAGCTGACAGCCACAGCCAAACAATTATCAGTGAACCACAGAACACTCTTTTTTTCCTGTGAAAGGTGATTAGCTGCCAAGGCAAACTAATTAAGGAATGCACCATACCTTGGTGTTTTTTTGAGGAGTAAGAACCATCACCACCATTTCCTGGTGGTGATAGGAAATCAATGTGATAATCATGGGGATTCCAGGTCAGAAACTGGTTTGTTCTACTCTTTAACTATTCTGGATCAAAGACCCATCTGTGCCTCCTCTCTAAAAGCAATGGAAGAATGTTATCCTGATTTCCCAGGCATGACTGGCCCTGATAAAGCAGCTCTGCCTCTTCTGGCACCCTCTCACAAAGGAGATGGAGTTTGCAGCCATCAGCAGCAGAGCAATGCCAGCACTGGGTGGTGCAGGAGCCCTGCAAGGGGGCTCAGCAGCAAGCGAGGCTCTGGGAGATGCTCACCAGGAACCCAGGCAGGACTCTGTCTGCAGCCTGTGTTGGGATTCAGCAAAAACATCTCCACAGAGGAAAATGAAACACTTCAGGCCCAAGGAACTAGGGCTGCATCTTGCAACATTACTTGGGGCCTTGCCAAGCAGCCCTAGTGAGCAGCACAGGCGATGGATTACTGAACTCATGAACCACATGAGGAAGGAGTGATGCACCTTCATGTGAGAGGCATGGCTGATGGTTTCTGTGTTAGTTCCACTGAGCCATATTCCCTCACCACACTCTTCCCCTTGGACCTAGGAATTCACATCTCATCCTGCCTTTTTTCCATAACAAATCCTATTTTTTTTTTTGGTACACAAGGCAAAGATGTATAGAGCTTTTGGAGATGCCTATATTCTATCTTCACAGCTGTCAAACCCACTGTCTGCAAAGCAGGTGTTATTTTTACCACATGCTCTCAAGGAAACAGCTTCCCCAAGCTATGGTTTTCAAGAACGCAGCCATAATATTTCAAATATGTGTACTATCATCATGACAAGTCTGTCAGTCAGTCTGTCTTGGGAGCAGCTTTATTTTTCCTGCATTAGCTGTGCTGTGATCAGACCTGAGAGCCTCGATGTGGCAGACGCTGAGTAAAAAAAAAATAAAGCAGTGAAAACCCAATTCTTGCCAAGTTTCCTTGCATTCTTGCAAAACCTTTGGGAAGAGGAGCTCTCACAAAAAAAATCTGTTACTGTGGTTAGAGAGGCTTCGTCACTCTAATGCCCCTGCATAAGATCTTCTTCAATGGATAAATAAGGGAGGAAGAGGCTTTTTGCATGGGTAGCATGGGATGTACATACAGGGGTGAGAAGTGTGTTAGGATAAAACATCAGCCTCCCTGGTGAAGTCATTCATGCCCATGCAAAGAAAACACAGGCTGCTCCTGAATGAAAGCATTTGTATTTTTCACCCTTTTGTTTATTTTACAATTCAAAGCCTGACACAGGGGAGAGCAAGACCCATTTTACATTGGAGTGAAACCTGAGATCCTGCAGCAGCCGGGGTTTTCCTGCCCTCCACAATGCCACAAGAGGAAACATCCAACCTGCAAAGTGATGGAAAACTTGCAAGAAACTCTTCTGCCACCTTCCAGCCTGCAAAGTGATGGAAAACTTGCAAGAAACTCTTCAACCACCTTCCAGCCTGCCCCCCACTAGTCAGGAGCCCATATCACAGAAAAAGAAACCCTAGCAGGGATTAACTGGCTCCTTTTCCATGCAGGCACTTTTAATGACAGATCCTTCCTGAAAATCCCTAAAACACATGTAATGAGTTGTTTCAGATTTTGGGAGATTGATACAGCCTCTCTTCAGAACTGAAAGACACAATAACCCTGTTGCTGTTCCCACCTCTCCCCTGACGCCTGCAGGTTGTAGTACTCCATTAATCCTGCTCATCTCCAGCATTTGTATCCAGAATTAGCACTCCTCGCTGTTCTCTGCTGGTATCACCTTGGAATAACCCCAGTAGAGCCATTCATCATGCAAGCAGCCAGGCAAGGATGCAACACAGGTTCACAAGAGGAACACATTCTCATTGACAGGAGGAAAAGCTACACTCACACTCCATGTGGGACTGGGGAGTGCTCAGAGTGCTCAGCTGTGCCTGTGTGGGGAAGGACACTGGCCATGACTGATCTGACAGCACATGGATTAGGGCAAAGCAGAACTCAATTAGGGGCCGCAGTAGCCCTTGTCATTCTCAGGAGAACAAGCTGTAACTCTGATCAGCAGTGTACACACAGGGACCCGGCGATACGGGCAGCTAACTGTGCTTGGCAACCACCTCAGGTTGTGATGGAGGCTGTCAGGTGTGTCAGACAACTCCCTCTGGCTGCCTGAAGGCACAGAGGAGCAGTGCTGCCCCAACAGCAAACCAGTTTTTTTCCCATTAAACACTCTCACAGAGGCATGGGCTCACCAGGCACGGCAGCTGTGTCACAGAGCTCTCAGGCAGCTGTAAGGGATGCAGAGTAACAAACACTGCACCTCTGAGCTCAGCTCAGGTGTTGTCCTGGTTTTGGCCAGGATAGAGTTAATTTTCTTCCTAATACCTGGTACAAACCGATGTTTTGGATGTAATGTGAAAATAATGTCGGTAACACACCGATGTTTTAGCTGATGCTGAGTAGTGCTTACCCCAAGTCAGGGAATTCTGTTTCCTGTACTCTGACAGGAGCTGGGAGCAAAGCTAGGACAGCTGACCCCAACTTCTGAGGGGATATTCCATACCACAGATCCTCATGCCCAGCATATGAACTGGGGGTGTTGGCCAGGAGGCACCAATTGCTCAGGGACAGGATGGACATCAGTCAGCAGGTGGTGAGGAAATGTGTTGTGCATCTCTTGTTCGTCTTTGGGCTTCTTCCTCTCTCTCTCCCCCCTTCCCATTACAATTACTATTATTTTTATTATTATAATATTATATTTTGTTTCAATTAGTAAACTGTTTTCATCTCAACCCAAGATTTTTACTTTGTTTTTCTTCCAAAAATGGTGCAAGAGGAGGGGAGAGTATGAGCAAACCAAGTTGCCAGCTGGGGTTAAATCACNTGTTGGCCAGGAGGCACCAATTGCTCAGGGACAGGATGGACATCAGTCAGCAGGTGGTGAGGAAATGTGTTGTGCATCTCTTGTTCGTCTTTGGGCTTCTTCCTCTCTCTCTCCCCCCTTTCCATTACAATTACTATTATTTTTATTATTATAATATTATATTTTGTTTCAATTAGTAAACTGTTTTCATCTCAACCCAAGATTTTTACTTTGTTTTTCTTCCAAAAATGGTGCAAGAGGAGGGGAGAGTATGAGCAAACCAAGTTGCCAGCTGGGGTTAAATCACAACAGATATCTTAAGGGGAAAAAACCATCTTTGGTCCTTGTATGTGGAGCACATGCTACATGACACCATGAGCAGCTGGAATGGAAATGTTCCTTGGCATCCACATGTGTGGCTGATAAAAATGGCCTCATCAAGGCCTGGTGCATCAAAAAGCAGAATGATGACCCAGTTCAACTTTTTATTTCTGGGATGCAAAACCAAGCCAAAGACAGGAGGACCAAATGCCAAAGCCACTCAATTTGGCTCCCACTTGGATTCATTTCTCTCAGCTCCAAGTCATTGAGCACAAAATCCAGATGCGAATGTTGCCACAACCACCTCAAACTAATATTTTTACCTGTGCAGAAGCAAAATTTCAACTTTGTGGAAGGGATTGTGTGACGAGCAGCAGACCCAGGGAGCCCCTCCCGGTGCTTGCTGTGCTTTTATGGGAGCTGTGCACCGAGAGAGCTTCACCCACCTGCCCACAGGTGGAGAGGGATGTTACTTCCCCAACACCTCTTGGCTAACATCTGCACTTAACCTCCTCCCTTCCTCTTAATCCTGTTACACCTCCTTCCAGAGTTAAAAAACAATCAATCACTGCAGCAGGTGTGTATTACCACCTCGTTACTCCACCAAAACTACAGACTGCCTTCCCCCACCTGCCCAGCTCTCCCCGGATGCTGCCAGCATTGCATCAGTGAGTGTTTTGACACCACGCAGGGCCAGCCACAAGGACCAAAAGGAGACAAAGCACCAAGCATGACCCTAGACTGTAAAGACACATACAATTCTGGGCAAACACCACCGAGCAGAGCATGACATGGAGATGTCAGGAGAACTGGAGGCTGAGGTGCCCTTGCAGATGAGCGACGGTGAGGGCAGAGGGAGGAGGGCTCTGTGAATAATCACGTTTTTATTCTTTCCCCACAGAATCCAGCGTGTCACACAATCACCCAAAGAGTGGATAGCTTTATCTACCTTTTGCAGCTGGCAGGCAGAGTCTGTGTAGCAACATTACCCCCTACAGTTCAACACGAGGTTCCCACCTTCTCTAAGCCCTCGGCACAGCACCAGGTCTGGCTTATTTAAAGCCACTGAGGAAACTTCTTACTTTAGCTTAAATCCATTAAACCTGCACGTGTGTGGGAAACTCCTGGAGGAGGCAAAAGGAGCAGGCAAGCCAGCAGTCTGCAAAGACTAGTTACAAAATACATCTTGAAAAAAACATAATACATTGAGAGCTGAAGTAACTTTCCGTTTGCACTTTCTGCTTGCTTACAGAGTTTTGTTCACACATTTTCTAGAAAAATGGTGATTTTTTTTTTCCACCTTACCTAATGTTTTTACCTGCTATTTGAGAAGAACATGTAACATCTTACAAGATGAAAAAATTACTTGAAATTTCAGATTTGGGAACTTTATTGAGAAAAAGGTACATTCCTATACAAAAAGTTGTCTCAAACAATTTTTTTATTAAGAAAAACTTTGAAAAAGAGACTACAGTGTTGCTGGATGATGTCCCACCCTTTCTGCAAGTCTCAGGAGTTCCATTCCTGTGGCTCTTGCAGGGCTTGAGGTATTCCTGAGTGGCTATTCTTGTCCTGTTTTCCTTTTTCTATATTTTCTTAAACATGAGGAAACACAATTGAACTTCTTTTTTTTTTTTTTTTAATACCATAAACCTTGTGAAAACCAGAGCACCTTTAAAAGGGTGTGGAAATACCTTTAAATGTTAATGGGTATTAAATTTAAGGCAACACTTCACGCAGTGATGCCTTTAAATGTGGATGATGCAGCACAGACACCTGACCCTGTAAAAGCTGACGTTGACTTTTTGGGGCTCATTTGCTCTCCTGGGTAGAATTACAGCAAAGCAATGACAGCCAGGGCACACATAGTTACCCTCACATTCCTCACAGTTTATCATTTAATGCTTTAAAATGCTTGATCTTATTTATCATCTATAAAATTGCAGGAGATTTTGAAAGGTTCAGTGCCCAGGCACCAGTTCTGGAGTGATGCAAAGGTGCAGAGGAGGAGGAGGATGCTGAATCTTCAATCCTTGTTCCCAAAAGCCTGCCCTGATGTCCCAGTGATGTGCAGCAGGGTGCATCCCTGCCCATCCCACATGGAAACCTGCACTGGTGAAGTCGATTTCCTTCCCATCCTGAGTGGACAAGCGACTCCATCATCTCACCTGTGATGCTGGAGAAGGGAAGCAGCTCTGTGTGAACACACCTGGTGGGCACTGGAATCATCAGAGAGGAGCCAGTGTTGCATTTTGCAGTGTCTCACACACAAATTGCAGCTCGTATGAAGAGCAGGCAAGAGGTTTCCTCAGCCAGGTGTGACAACTCTATATGTACCTCACACAAAAACAGAGGCTTGGAAAATTATTAAACAGTAACCCTGAAATTTTAATCAGAAATCTGAATGGGTGCTAGTCCAAGAGTAGAAAATTTAGCACTGATCACCCCATGACTTTGCCTTCACTGCTATTAACTATTAGCATATTTAAGAATCCCAAAGAATTCAGTTTCTGGGATAATTTCTTGTGTCTTGCCCCCATAATCATACTTAGATTCAATCAGCACGAACCACATAACAAGTGTGAGTATTTTCTTGCTGAGAGTGGAAAGCTACAGGCAAAGCCTCTGCAGACAGAGCTTTTAATGGATCTTCTTAGATCACTGCAACTCTGTGCTTGGGGCTATCTGATTTTTGGTTTAAAAGCACCTTATCTTGGCTTAGCAGCGAGGAATCAATTTTGGTTGCAGGTTGCTTTCAGCCATGGCATCAAACTCTATGGTACTTTGTTTGGAAAGAAGGGCAAATTCTTTGTCCAAAATAGGAATGTATTTTCTGCAAAATTCTGCATTTGGGGTTCATGGGGCAGATAATGGGGTTTGCTGTTGAAACAACACTGCTTAAACCAAGTGCTCTGTTTCCCAAGAAAATTAAGGGAATAGATCAGAATTCAAGGAGTTTAAATTCATCTGGTTTTCTCTTCCATTACAGAATCCCTGGTAGCAATTTCTAGTTGCAATTAATCTGAACATATGGTTGCAAGGAATCCCATGTTTCTCCATCATGCTTTTGACTTCCTTGGAGGGCAGAGCTTGAAGGAGGAGCACAGAGTTAAGACCTCTAGAGGCACCTCTGGAGGCACATCTGGGCATTCATAGATTAATCCTTTAAGAAAAGCTCTGGGCCAAGAGAGCCAAACACTGTATCAGAAACCAGGATTCCAGTCCCAAAAGCAGTTCTGCAACTCAGGCTGTAACTGCCTCACTTCCTGGATTGGGGAAAGCATCAAGGTACTCAGATCCCAGGAAGAGCAAAAAGAAACCTGTGAACACTTTTAACTTGAGCTTGAGGGTTTTTTTTCCCAGGTTTCTTGTTGCTGCTGCTATTTATATTTCCTTTTCCACATAAACTGCTGTAATTCTGATTATTATTGTGATGAAGTGAAAGTGGAAATGCCAGCATCCCCCAGGGTTGACACTGTCATTTCACACAGCCATTGCAAGGCTGGATACCTGCA
Source organism: Vireo altiloquus (assembly GCA_013396875.1). Lineage (NCBI taxonomy): Eukaryota > Metazoa > Chordata > Aves > Passeriformes > Vireonidae > Vireo > Vireo altiloquus. The sequence goes on from VZRF01000914.1 coordinate 332,128, forward strand.
CTGGGCTCTTCTGGCACCAGCACTAAAAGATATTTGGATTGAGCTCTGTGTGGGTTGATAAGGCCCCAACAGACCTACAAGAGGCAAGCTGCTACTCAGTGTCCAGCTGATCCTCAAATTACTCCCATTTCCAGCCCACTTGCTTCCCTGTGCAGAGGGTGTGAGCACAAGCAATGGTTTCTGAGCAGTACGAGAGCATCCCAGACACCTCAGATTCATGTCACATATCAGCACTAACATTAGTGCTAAAAATAAGGTCTCAGCAATGACAGTAAGAAACGAGTTTTGCTCCAAACCCTTTCCATAGAAATTTGAAACTCTGTGTTCTAAAGAAACCAAAGAGTCAAAGCTCTGAAATCCTGCTCAGCTTCACAAGAGCTGCATAAAAAGATCACAGAATCACAGATTATGCCAAGATAGAAGGGACCCACGAGGATCATTGTAGTCCAACTCCTGGTCCTTCAAAGGACACCTCAGGAGTCACACCATATGCCTGAGAGCATTGTTCAAATGCTCCTTGAACTCTGTCAGGTTGGTGCTGTGACCACTTCCCTGGGGAGCCTGTTCAGTGTCTGACTGCCCTCTGGCTGAAGAGCCTTTTTCTGATATCTGACCTAAATCTCCCCTGACACAACTTTGTATCATTCCCTTCAAAACCAATTTCATATGCTAGAGAGATGCCAAGTAATTATCGTAAGACACTGCGGCACAGCTGCCTCAAGTTCCTGTGTGATCAGCATATTTTACATTTTGCAGTGCTGTTTCTGGATGTTGGAATCACAGGAGAGCCCTGGGGACCCACAGCACAACTCCTGCCACAGCTGGGCTCCACCATCTCCACAAAGTGGGATCCCTGCTCTTGCAGCAGCCCCTGGGATCCTCCAGGATGTGTTCCCTGCCTATTGTCACTCCACCTTACATCAAGAACCCCACAGTGGGAGTTCTTCTGTAGAATATGGGCAAATAGGGTCATATTCTGCTTCTGCTTGTGCTGGCACTTCCACCAAGGACTGCCCAAATCCAGTGCTGCAGTCTCATGGATCGACCCTCTGGCCATAACCAGTCAGAGTAGAGCCTGAAGGTCTCTGCTCAGCCATGCAGAAGAGGAGACAGCTGCCAAAGCACAGGGCTGTAGAGCTCTTTGAGAGACCCTAGGGTATCCAAGACATCTTAGAGTTTTTTAATGGAACCCTGTAGGAGACCTAAAATTTTCTGGGTCAGCATCTGGAAGTTGGGCAAGGTGCCTTAGGGCCCCTCAAATGCATGCCCAGGTTTAGGTGACCTAGACCTTCATGAGGGATAAGATTAGCCTTGAAGATCAAGAGACCTGAGTCAAAGAACCTTCAGTTAGGTGCTGAGGTGAGCAGGGTGTCTCATTCCTACCACTGCTAGTGGACATCAGGGGTCTGACTCCACTACCCAAACACAGGAATCTGGTGTTCTCTGAAATGCTGTAGGGTGTTCCTTCTGGGCTCCAGCTGGCACTGAGAAGCCCATGGCTCTCACATGGGTCATAAGTGGATGTCTCAGATATCCTGGGATATACTGGACAGTAAAAGATGCCTTCAGGAGGACACTGGATTGAGTGCTGGATCCCCCTCACGTTACAGCAGCTCAGCATTTTCCTCATCGACACCCACACACAGACACCAAGGTGAGTGTGTCTTAATTCATGAGCCAGATCCCGTCCAGAGGTTTTTTGTTGTTCTGCAGATCACAAATAATGTTCCTTCGCTGCTCATATAGCTGCTTGTGCCATGATTTCCCTGCACTGTACCTCCAGTGCACCCCAGCCTGGTGCAGGTTTCGCACTGATGTTAACAGGATCAGGAACCTGGCCCATGCAAAGATCGAATATAAGCCTCTTACCTCTGCACCCAGAGGCAAAACAGCATCAAGCACTTTAGAAATGCCTATAAATTCTATACTGATGCAATGATGTCAAGTAAACAATACAGAAAAAAGGATAGTTTTGTTGCCTGTTGTTTTGAATTTATAGGAGACTTCACACAGATCACCTGGAAACACTGACAATTAACTATGTCTATAATATGTGCTTGGAATTTTTCAGAACCAACCCAAATAGGAGAACAAAAGGCTTTTCTGCCTCAAAACAAACATAAAATGCTATCTAGTGTTGACTCTTTGCTACTGCAGTCTCGCATAACTATTTCTGAATTAAACAAAATGAGCTGTGAAGCATTAAGGGGCTCAGCAGCACCTCATGCTCAGGATACAGGAGCTTTGTCCTGTTTCAATGTCCACTCTGAATTTCAAAGACCATTTAAAGCTAGCATATTGCTGGATTTCCTCCTCACAGAGGAAAACTGAAGCAGGGAAGTAAGACTGGGAAGAGAGATGCAGAATTAAAGATTTAACCAGCTGCTGACCCAGTACTGGCTTAGCTGTACTTTTGACTTAACACAGCACAGGATCATCTCTAGATAGAAAACATCCATCATTTTTAATGTATTCTAGCTGTGTGCAGTGTAACACTGAATTGCATGAACTGTTTATATTAAAGTACTGGAACATGTATTTAACAATAAATATCTGCATTTAAAGCAGAAGGGAATGAATGGCAATGGACTGCAGATCTATGGGGTTCAGATCAAAACTTAATATTTACCTTACATGTTAGTTTAAAAAAAAAAAACCAAAACCCTCTTTCAAGTATTTCTGGTTTCCATTCTGATGTCTGAGTTAATTAAAGATCAGATCCTGCCTCCACAGCCTCTCTTGCAAGAGAACTCCCATACGAGGCTGCTTTTCCACCAGCAGGTTTTCCTCCCATCAGCCCGGCATTATGACATCTCAGCACGTACAAAAACATCTTCTTTAAATTGCCATCAGCCTTGCCTAAGACGGATCAAAACACCTCAGCTTCCCCCGTGTGATGTGTCTCAGAAATGTCACTTTTATCCTCAGCAGGTGATGCCCCAACTAACAGTTTCCATGTCCTTCCAGGGGGAGGGAGCAGAGGGAGGGAAAGGGGAGAGGAGATGGCAGCAGCCATTAACACGACTGCTCACGTGCTGAATTTGCTTTCTGATGCCAAATTTTCCTTTGCTGGCTCTGTGAGACACGCCATATACCCCTGCTTGTGGCACATACAGCTGCCACTGCCCTCAGAAGGGCTCACAGGATTTGGGGTTCTTGGACCAGAGAGCATCAGCTCAAGCTTTGGCCGTAACAATTTTTTAAATGAATTTTTAATGTTCCTTGTGGAAGTACATTTTGTTTTTTCCAGTCAGACAACTGTAAATAAAAGCTCAGAAACTCTTTTCTTCCAAAACCCAGTATTCTTCCTGATGTAAAGGCAGAATGGACTGCGCAGGACAGACGTTGGTCAGGATTCTATTGTTATACTGAAAACACAAATATGTGGTGAGAAGTGTAAACACCTGTGGGTCCAAGACCCCTCTCCTATCCCAGAAATGGATCAGTGAAAGAGCCAGTGGATCCCAGCAGAGAAAATGTCCCATTCTACAACTGCAGGGGGGAAATATTCAAAGCTCCTGGAGAAGACCAAAGGGTTTGGGAAAAGTTCCTGGCCAACAGGAGGGAACACAGACAGCCAGCAGAAGCCTGCCAGGGCACACGCCGGCCAACCCTGGCGCGCCAGCAGCACACGGCGTCCAACATCTCCCACTTCAGAGAATTAATTCTTCACCAGAACTCGGTGTTCTGTAAGCTCTGGGCATGGATGGCACACCACAGACAGAGGGCAAGGATAACCCACAGACTGGGCTGGGGCTGTGGTACAAGCACAGGAGAATAAGGGAAGATACCATTTCACGTCTGCCTGAAAGCAGGAAGATTTAACTGGGACAACCACGATATATTTTATTCCTGTGTCAGACTGGTAAAGAGGCAGCAGCTAGTCCTCATAATGTGATTTCACTTCTACTTGTTCCAGCTCCTGAGGTCATGCAGTTCTGGACAAATGTCAGTTACTGCTAAAAAATGAGCTCCGAGATCTAGCCCCTGCAGAAAACAGTCTTTAAAGGGTAACCCTGAAAGGCTGGAAAACCAAAAGTAAATAAAAACTGCTGTCCAAGCCATGGCACTTATCCTCTCTTTTTTGTCTTGATCTCCAAAGGTGAGATCCATGACATTTTAACTCTGTGGGTTGAGAATGAGACGAGAAGCCATTGGGGCTGTAAGGCTGGCTGGGGAAGGATGTCACAAACCCTTGCTCTGGGACCCCATTTTGCAGCTCTGGTTGAAGGCATGCTCCAGCATTAGATAAAAAGACATGTCACAGTGAATGGTTATTGTCTAACAGAAATACACATGATTGTCACACCTGCATGAAAAGCAGGAAGGTGCAGTAACACTTCAAAGGATCCTTCACTGCAAAGGCGTGTTCCAGGCTCTTGGAAGTCAATGCAAAGGCAACAAACTGTCTTGCCACAGGATGGCATCTCCCACTGAGGCACAAGGATCCCTGGGGTGAATGACAACACAAGCTTCACATCCCAGAAAAAGGCACTGCTTCAGTATGTGTGAACTGATCCCTGGGCCCATGATTCTGAGCCTTTCCAGTACAGAAAGGCACCGTGGAAAGAGTCTCTTTGAGCTGCAGACTTGCACATCTTCTAAGGAGAGGGAGGCAGTGAAAAGGAAGGTCTGTGCCAAGGTCTCAGTGTTCCCCTCATCAGTGTGGTCTCAGTTTCTGGTGGGCAGTTCACAGACACTGGGATAGAATCAAAGGATCATAGAATTGTTAAGGTTGGAAAAGACCTCTGAGATCAGCAAGTCCAACCATTAACCAGCACAGTCATTTTACCACAAAATCACAATGCCAAGTGCCACAACCACATAATTTTTGAGTGCTTCAAGGCATGGTGAATCCACCACTTCCCTGAGAAGCTTATTCCAATGCCTGGCCACCCTTTCAGTGAAGAAATTTTTCCTAATATCTAATCTACACTTCACCTGGTGCAACCTGAGGTCATTTGAGATGCTTTGAAAAGAAATAGCACCTGGAGCACGCCCATCATGGGCAAGCACCAAGTTTTTTAATTCCTGAGCTTCTGCTGAGGAAGTCCTGAGCTCAGCTGCACCACACACAGTGACTGCTGCTGGTGCAGATACAGCTCTCACCTGTTCGATGCAGTTCAATTCTCCATCTACACCAGGAGTTTTCCAGCTTAGATAGGTAAATTAAATAGATCACGTCCCTAATCAGTGTAGGTATGGTGGCAAACATGGGCCAAAGTGACCTTGGAAGAGGTTCTGAATTGCCCACTGACAAGATGAACCTTGCCAACTGATATCCTCCAGCCCTTTCCCTACTTTTGTGCTTTTTCTCCATTCATTTACTGTTCTCCTCCTCCTCTTTCACTCCTGAGAAATCATAAAGGTCTGGCAGCAAACCTGCTGCTCCTGAGAGCTTTGCTTTTCCTGCGTTTCTGCCACCAGAGAAGCTCATCCTGTTTGGGTAAAAATTGAAATATTGACACAAGAAATGTTTTAAAGGAGCTACCTCAAGTGCCTGTGGGAAGCACCCTGAGCTCAAGAGCTTTATTCTGAGAGATGTTTTCCAACACCTTTAAATCCTCCCTTGCTAACAAAAAGGTCAAAAACCCAACCTGAAAACAGGTTTCTGCAGAGGCAACACAACCTGAGGGTGGTTCATATCACCTTGAGACCAGAGCACAGTTCCCAGCCCCCTTCAGTGGGGATTAAGGTCTTTACCCAGGCCTTGAGCACCTCACCCACAGCACGTCAAAGTCAAAGAGAAGACACTGGGTTTGAAACAGCTATTCCTTATCCCAGGCTGACACTGCACAACGGTACAGAGCATCCTGACACCTCAGTTTCACAAGTCACTGGTTTTCTGCTAATTTCAGAGCACTTTAGCACCCTTCTCCCTTAGGAAACCCTTTCTTCTGACTGCTTTTTTTGCTATATGACTGGCTTTTCAAGCTTGTTACTTATACACTGTATCGGGAGAGAACTGAAAAATGAAGCGTATTGTGGAAGGTTTGGGTGGAGGGAAGGACGACAAAGGTATGATCCTGCCCAGGAATTTTCACTCCTTATTTCCTACCAAACCTGTAGTGGGCTGGAAGCAGAAACTGGCTGCTCTCTGCTCACACCCTGCTGCTCTCCGGGTGCAGATTTTGTAACGGAAAAATCCTGCAAATAACGAAACCTTGGGAAGGCAGCTCCTCACTGACAGAGAATGAGTCACTGTGTTTACCCCGCAGACTGTGATGTGAAAGACAAGAAGCCACAAAAGGTCACAGAGGAGTTGTCTCCTTGCCACTTATTTTGTCTGTTCCCCCGACAAAGGCAAAGCCATCTGCGGTACCAGCAATGAAGCAGTGATGACCAAAAGATTTCAAAAGGACATATGAAGAGTGCCAAACACTCTCGACAAAAAAGCAAGTGAACAAGGGGAGTCACACAGCCCTTTGTGTAACCTTTACTCCGCTGTTAAATGCGCCGGTTTATAGCAATTATGGAAAAGCCACTGATTGTATTATAAATGTAATGACATTAGCAGGACTGTCACTGTGTTTGTAGCAACAGTTGTGAAATTAATTTTTTTCTTCATTAAGGAGATCCTTATTTGCATGATTAAAATGTCAGCCCAGATAAATGCATGTGCTGGAGAATGAATCACTGAGCAAAAATGCCACCTGCCAAGCCCAGAGAATAGGACAAATAAACAAGCAGCGAGGAGCAGCTCAAAACTTGATCCAGCTCCCAGTGGGAGCCGTTCCATCATCCTCGGGAGCGGCAACAGGCTCCAAGCGAGCGCCAAGGCGAGGGGGCTCAGCCAAGAAACTGCTCAAATGCTTGGGATTTTTGCTTTGGCCCCGCTCAGCTATTACAGACGGGAAAACTAAAGCCTAATAAAAACAGACTGTCTCTGCTGTGGTTTAGAGGGTACAAAAATCTACTCCTGTGAAAGAGGGCAAAATATATGCTGTCCAAACTCATTCCTTTCCTGGTATTTGATAAATGAAAATCCCAGTCGTGACCCCTCTAATGTGGCTGAAACTCAACTCCGCCTGCAACTGCAAATCAACAATATCTCCTATTTACCTTCAGTCTCCACTCAAATACTTCCTAAAAGAGATGAATCCACATCAAAAAATGTGCCCTTGTACAAAGTTCCAGGCTCGGAATCTGACTTACAGCTGTCCCTGAAAGTACTGGATCCCAAATGACAAAGTTGAGAATAACTGTGTGAAGATCACTAAGTTGTTTTCCTTGTCGCCTGAAGTTGTGAAGGGAAGCTGAAAAGATAACAGGGTGCCAAGGAGATAACAGATTTTATCTGGTTTAAATAGCTCCTGATGCTGCAAGAGTATTTTCACTGATAATTAATGCAAAGAAGAAAAAAAAGAATAAGACAAAGGTACTATTTTAAATTGAGTCACTCCTTTTAAAGTTCATAGAGACTCTAAATATCTGGTTTTATCTGTTTCTCATGGCAAATTGCATGATTTGGACTTTCGTCCATTTTAGAAAATACAATGAAGAAAGTAAATTTGGTATGTCCTTAAAATTCCAGGGAAACGTGTTTGTTATTCAAAATGCTGGACTTTTATACAGTGAAGAAAATCTAATTTGGCTTTATGTTTTGTTTTATATCACAAATGCTTGAAAACATTAAAAGCCAAAATTTCAAGTAGTATAGAAAAACAGAGCACTTCAGTCTGGAAAGGTAAAAACAAAAGACTCTGGAGGAGGTGCAAGGCTGTGTCCATAAGGACCCATGGGCACAGCCCAAAAGAAAACTTCTTAAACCAGTGCATTTCTGTGAAATTCTATTTGAAAATTAACTCTTCCTAGAAAATAACCTGTCAGACATCACCTGACCAGCTCAGCATCAAGCCATCACACCCCTCCTGGGGAGCAGAACTGCCCTGCAGAGTGACTCAGTGACAGGACAGGCAGGACAGGCAGCTGCCAGCAAAAGATGAGCTGCCAGCTGATCACAGCTGAGCTGAGGAGGCACCAGCCCACTGGAAATCTACATTGTCCTCTCAGCCTCCTCATCTTCCTGAGCAGATCAATACAGCTGGCATAAAATCCTTCTTCTGATCTTCATCAGAGCAGAATATTCTCATCAATACCAGTCTATATTGTGTTTGACTTAAAAAGAATATGCTCCAAGTATACTTTAACACAGAAGCTTTTTTTATTTTTAATTACTCCACTGAATCAAGTCTTTGTATGTTAGAAAAATGGTAAGGATATTTCTAATGTACCTCAGTCAACTATGAACCATGCAAAACATCTGAATCAGATACCTCTCACGATTCCATAAGAAAATTGGCTATTTTTGTAAAAGTTAGGAAAGAACTGGCAATTTCAAATCCTGAATGCTAATTTGCATGTTCCAATTTATTTATAAAAAGACAAACCACCATGAAACACCACTCTTGGGATGGAATAAAAATAAGGCAGAAGGTTTTAACCAGGGGACACAAACCACAGAATATGGCTCAGACCTCTGCTTTTCATAAGGATGAAATGCAGTAGCAGGACTGGGAGGACACAAGGGTTTTGCCAGTCACATAGCTCAGTCTTGCAGAGAATAAGATGGTTCAGGGTCAGAGGCAAGAAAATGGTTCTTCATTTCTAAGATAACAGAGAGACTCCTGTCAGCCTCATCAGGCTTTTGTGAACCTCAGGTTGCAGAAAGAGGAATGGAAAGGGAACTCAGAGTGGCTGTAAAACCAAGACTGACACGGCTTCATCCAAGACCTTTATCCTGCATAACTTCTGCTGCTGCCCTTGCTTTCCATGAGAAATGGGTGGGGAAGGGCCAGCTTTCACAAACACAGCCCCCATTGACTTGTTGCCCAGGAGCTGTACAGGTCAAACACAGCCCAATTCAGCACATTTGTGGATCATGGAAAGTCTTTCCTGCAATTTCATGAAGCCTTTAGATGAGACCCTGTGCTTAGGCAGGTGTAGCCGAGGCAAAGCAAGGTAAGAGTACCATGGGAAAGGGAAAATAGCAATTGTTTTTGCCAGACCTTCAGGATTTCATATTGAATTTCACATGCTCCCATCACTGCAGCAGAGCTCCAGCTGCTCCAAAAGCCTCTCCCATAGGACCCAGGGCATGGGGCTGGCACAGGAAGGGAGAGGAGTTAGGATGGAAGGTGCACGATCATGTTTCATCCCCTGATGAAGTCATCCCATCACCAAGGAGCTGGGGAAAGCCTTTTTGACCCAAGTGTTTGATACAGAGAAAACCCTGCCTCACACAGGGCAAAGCAGAGAGACCTTTGTTCTGAACCAGTTCCTTACATAAAGGCAAAGTCTTGGCTGTGGAGATAAACAGCCTTTCCACAAAGACTCCAGGGATTTAGGGGAGCTGCTCCCTTTCCAGGTGCATTAACTCTTTTCTATCATCTTCTGCAACATCATGGCTTTGCACTCTGAACTCCTCCTGGGTCCAGTTTTCAACCTCTGCTTCTTCCTCTGCTTCAAGCCCTGCTGCTGCTGCTGCTGAATGGACTGATGCTGCAGCCAGGACCTCACTGTGTGATAAAAAGAAGTTTTTTGCCTCTTCAGGAAATGAAAAGAGCTCCAGATACGGACTTCACCAGTGCTAGACTAGATGTTGCTTAACATCAGCACAGGGCCTCTGGAAGTCCCTACTCTTGACCTACCAAAGTGAGCTTCTCTCAGCAAAATCTGATTGCAAAACCCACCACAGAGTGCATGAGGAAAAATTCCTGAGTCTGAGGAAAGACTACTGACAAAATGAGCTCCACAAAAGGCTTGCTCTCTCTTTCCTCTGCCCTTCCCAGCAGAATTTGATTCCTGGCTTTGGACCTTGACTTGGGTGTTCCCTGCCAAAGACAACGTCTGAATCCTCGCGTGCCCTGTGGCTCCTCTTGGCATCCTGGATCACGGGCTTGCCTGCTGGAGAGACATGAGCTCATCCTCCTCTCCTGCCTTCACAATGGGATTCTGATAGCTGCAGACGAGTTTGCATCATCTTACACCAAGATGACTCTGACAGACATCCAGGGAACTGCTCTGCACTGTCAGGGGCTCCTAGTCCAGTTCCCAGCTCTGCAGGATCCTGGATATACCTTTAACCACCACCAGCTACTTTTGCCCTGAATGTTATTTTTGACAGAGTGTTTCAGGATGTGAGATTTGATACTATCTTCTGCTGCTGTCATACAAAGTGGTTGGAAAGCCAACAAATCCTTATTACTTATTGGTTTTCAGCTAAGTTCAAATCAATTTGTATTACAGAACGCTGGAATTATATTTAATTATGGCATCCTTCCTGACACCAGAGAGATGGAGGGATTTTTATTAGTATTGTGGCATTTATGCTGAAAAGTTTTGCAGCAACTTTGCAAAGGAAGGAAGAATGACAGAGTGATATGCCGGACATCAGATTATGCAAAAGAAAGCAACAGTGCAGAATAAAAAACAATTGGTTGAACTGCATAATATAAGAAGGAAAAAAGGGCATATTTATATACTCAAATTGCAAGTTATTACCACTGCCAGCCCTGGGTCTCTGGGAGGATGGGCCCAAGCTGTGAAGTTATCTGCAAAACCCCAGTGAAGTTAATAAGAATTCCTAAGGCAAAAGCAGCATCTCTCCCAGGTGTAGCTCTGCTGCCCGGGGTCCTTGGGAACCTCCTATTTCATCCACAGTCCTTATTTCTCCTGGTTCCCAGCAAGTGCCTTTTCTGCATTTTAAACTGTGCTCTCTGCAGTCACAGACTTTTTCCTCCACTGTTGCCACAATACGAGGCACACGAGCACATTCTCTAAAACTAGTTATGTTAGGGGAAAAAAACTGTAGTAACAGAAAAGCTTTCCTTGACCTTGCTGAATACTTGGATCAACATCTAATTGCTAAATGTTGCATGTTTCCCTAGAGACCAAACAAACAGGAAGAAAAGCCACTGGATTGTGAAGGCTGGCAAAGCTATCTGCCATCTGCAGAAATTCAGCTGGGCCTCCAGCAGATAACAACAGAAGACAATACCTTGATTTTCCTTGTTTTTCTCTCCTCTTACACAATGGAATATCTTCTCCACTTCAAACTTGGGTCCCTGTTAGTCTGACTGAGGACATATTTTCCTGGGACCCTGCTATTGTAAAATGCTGAAACTGATGTCTTCTGTGTATTTGTAGTAAAAGTCAACATCATCTTGAAATTCCAGACCAGAATAATTGCTGGTCTAAATGCTGGCCTCTGGTGCTAAAAATGATCCTCCTGCTACTTCAACTTGAAAAAGTATTTGCAAATCTTGTGCTGGAAGCACTCACAGTAGATCTCAGGTATATGTTGACTGTCTAATTTTGTAAAATCTCCTGATTTTGGACTCTAAATGCATGGATCCCAGAGTGCAATGCAAGGCCATCTCTCACCTGGTCCCTGAGTGAGGGTTGCAAGGCATGGGATGAAGATTTCCACAGGAATGGCTTTGCTTTTGGATTTTAAGAACAGGCTCAGAGCACTTTCTGGGCCTTGTGTTGGGATAGATTTGGGCAGTTCTGCTCTAGAAATAAATGTCTCAGCTAGAAGCATGCCCACATGCCCCAGGCATCTCAGTGGGATTCAGCACCATGCTGCACTGCCTGCCTCTCACAGGCTCCTTCCCCCATCAGGGGGTTTACATCACTTCAAACTTACTGCTTTGGTACAAAGAAAAAACACTACCAAAAGATTACAGTGGCCCTTGAGTTCCCAGATTGCTGCCTTCTCCATAAGAAAATGAATGGCCTCACCTCATCCAACAGAAGGTGCTGCTATGACATGATGCTCACTGAGCTGGTGGCAGCACCCAGTGTCCCTAGTCATGAGCAGAGCTCCCTGATGTTCACTGTATGACACCACAGGTAGCTACTTTCAGAGTGACTTGCATTTCATTTTTAATTCACACCTCTAATTTGCTATCTGAATTTAAGCTTGTCCCCTGAGTATGTCTTCCCTACAGCCAAAGGCCAATATTTAAGGAGGGGGCAATTGTTTCTAAAAGAAGTGGCTAAAGTTGGGTTAATGCTGCTATAATTACATGAGTTTGTACTGTGCAGACTCAATTCCCTTTGTGTCGTCCTCTAGACTGTGGCAGATGATGGCAGTGGAGAATATGCTGCTGTATTACATTCTAAAATTTCAGTTTCCTGTTTTGGAATCTCGCATGTCTCATGTATTCCCTTTCGGTAAATCTCTGTGCTCTGGGGAACTGCTCTCTGGCCCATGTGCTAATGAGTACTTCCTATCATCAGACCCAGCAATCATCACTGACTAATCAAAATGGGTTACAGAGCAATTAAGAGGGTAAAAAGCTCTTAAGAAGAATGCTGATGGTGTACAAAAGCTGGTCCCACTTTCCAGCTGCCCTGACACGGGGCTTATAGAGGAAAACATCCAAAGCCTGCCCTTCTGCCGTGCCTGTATCCCATCCTGGGCAAGGCACAGGGACTCACCCCATCCCACAGACACACAATGGACAAAGCACAGCCCAGGGCAGCCACCGACACCAGAGGCTCCTACCCCACATCCCTTGCACCAGAGGAGCTCAGCAATGCAGCGAGGAGATGCAATGGCACAGTTCAGCTTCCTCCAAAGTAGAACCCAAATCGGGACAGCTGTGCCCAAAAGGGAGCCTGAGGTGGGTGGCTCAGCTCTAGGTCTCTGCTGAACTCAGCAAACTTCAGCTGAGATTTTATCCTCAAGTTGGAAAGCTGTTTGGAGGATAATGGCGGGACTGAGGATTTTATTCTTTTTTTGCTTCCTTTTGCTTTTCTGACTGATGCAGTGTTTTAGTGGTAAAGCTGCCACTAAGCCCAGACAAAAAATATCAATAAACAAATTAGCTAAACCCTCTACCCCAGAGCTAAAAGGAATGAGGTCCCCACAATGCCTCACTGTACTATAGAGTACTTAATATCAGCCATGCATTTATTCTTACAGAAATAAGTTATTAACTTACAGAATAAGGCCCTCTGAGTAGGGTCTTTGTTCACATGCACCTAGTTTATAAAGCACAAAGACAATCATAATGATATTTGGGTAAGAGTCCCAGACCACTGCTAATCTACATCAGCATCACTGGGAGCAGGCTGTGGTTCTGTCCAGATCAGGAACAGCGCTTGGGTCTTGTCTGATGAGAAATGAACAGATGTGGGTTTAAGTACAGACGGGAAAACAGGATTTCAAGTGATTTGCTCCAGGCCAGAAAAAAAGAAGTTATGAGGAAACTGGGACTGAAACCTCGAGTAGCACACCGCCATCATCGTGCACATACGCCACCACCACCAAGNAGAGTCCCAGACCACTGCTAATCTACATCAGCATCACTGGGAGCAGGCTGTGGTTCTGTCCAGATCAGGAACAGCGCTTGGGTCTTGTCTGATGAGAAATGAACAGATGTGGGTTTAAGTACAGACGGGAAAACAGGATTTCAAGTGATTTGCTCCAGGCCAGAAAAAAAGAAGTTATGAGGAAACTGGGACTGAAACCTCGAGTAGCACACCGCCATCATCGTGCACATACGCCACCACCACCAAGAAATTCTTCTCCCTTGGCCAGGGTGAATGCATAAGCCAGCACTGGATTCAAGTTGCCCTGTGGTTCAAGCAAGTTCTGTGCCTGTAGCTGGAAACCAGCCCTGCCCGAGCCCCCTCCTCTGGCATCTGCCACTAGGAATCTCGATACAAAGAACATGGGTTCAATATGCACAGGACACATGGCATGATTCATCCTTCCACACTGACATACATAGTCATTTATGCCAGAGCAGGATGGAAACAAAGCACTTTTTGTCCTAATTTGGGAGCAAGGGCCAGCTTCTTTCCCAGCTCTGACTGCTGGTGCATGCTGTGAGGAAGGGCCAGGCCAGAGGCACACGGGCAACCAGACACAGCATCCTTCCCCTTGTCTGCTGGTCTAAACTGCAGAGAATTTCCCTGGTTTTGAAGTCAAAACACCAGTGTTTTAAAAAGAAAAGCAGAGGAGCAGCTTAAAGCCATAAGAGCACGGCAGAAGGCTGAGGAGCAAAGGGCCCTGTGCTGGAAGAACAGCAGGGCTGGAGGGCAGCACTCAAAGCCATTAGCAGAGCTTTGTGAGGACACTGGCAGAAGCATTCCCTCACATAACAAATGACATCGTCAAGTCTTTCAGCCTCCTGTTTAATGAGGGTTACATTTCTCCCACGGGCTATATCTACATGGGGGATTTTCTGAAATGTCGCTGAAGTGAAGCTCCACCAGCACCAGCAGCAGTGGTGCTTTGTTGCTAATCCTGCTTGAGCAAAGTCACACAAAAATATGGTATGATCAGAGGAACCAGAGCATATTCATTTTTATTAAACCAATGCTTTTTATAAGATATTCTTAGGGAAAAAAAGGATAAAAGCTGTAGGGAACAAAAAGTTGTCCATGAAACCTATTAGACTAATGAATCCAAATTTAGCCTTTATAAACTGGCTGAAGTGAAGAATGTCACCCTCTGTCTACTCTAGGTGGCCAAGTAGAAGGAAAATCCTTTGGAAAGAGGTAAAACCAGGTGAGGACTTTGTTGAAGAAAGCTGTCCTTATACCAACAGAGGTCGTGTGGGTGACATTATTAATGGAGAAGCTGCTCCCACAAGGTGCCAAACACCCCTCTAGTCCTGCTCTAATGCATTAAGCCTGTCCCCTGAGTACATCAGTGTATCAGTCACAATATGAGAAAACAGAGGAAATCTTCCTGATTTATTGGTGTGCTGGAAGACAGGGCAAAGAGCCAACTGATGGAAAGCAGACAGTCCTGCAGCAAGATGCTAAGTCCCAGGCAGAATCCAAATAGTGTGTACATGTGGAGAAGAGATCCGTCATTGCCAATAGCTGGCAGCATTGCTTATTGATCATGTCCTCTGAGAGTATTAGATGCTGCCACATTGCACGGGGACAACACTGATGGAGGAACACGTCACTCCCCTCTGCAGTGGTGCTGCTGTTTGAGGGGTGAGGCAGCTCTGCCCAGCACTGCCACACTCTGCACGTGTCACAGCAGCATGGAAGCCTCACATCTGGCATGCTGCTCTCCTTGAAAGATGAAAGGGTAAAAGGTTTGATTCCATGATCAGTAGCTAGGAGCTTTCTGGCCGCCAGCTTGTCTGTAAGGTGATAGTTGAACTTACTCTCTGCCTTTTTAGCTGATGGTTTCTGGCATGTTCTAAACGTGTGTTAAAAAAAACGCCCCATTCAGGCTATGGCTGTTTCCCAAAGTGAAAAGGTGTTCTCTAAAATCCTCTCATGGAATCCTTGCTCTGAATATAACTGAAAATGAGCAAACAGTTGTAGCTTCACCAGAGAAGTAGCAAAATTCCTGCAAGCCACAGCTTTTTGGCAGTGTTAAATGTGCTTCAGCACTAGCAACACTGCTCTGCTAACAGCACCAGGCTCTGCAAATGACTACGCTGGAGTACAAGTTATCACCACACTGAAATGAGAATTAAAGGGGGTTGCTCTTGCAAATGCCAAGTTAATTTGATGTTGGGAAATATGCTCCAACTGATATGCCAAGCCCTCCTCTCACCATGTGAAATCTTCTTTCTAATATGTATTTAACCCAGGTTGAGCAGAGATCACACCTCCCCGTGGGTGAGCAGCACCTGCCCCTCCCTGCAAGCCCTGTGCCACAGCGCCAGACACAGGATTGCTTTCACCCACATGTGATACCAGGAGGAGGAGGTTTAGTGGGATTTTGCTGAAAATGTCATATTTTCCTCTCAAAAGATCCACTTCCTCAGTAATTTTCACTTCTCCTCAACTTTTGCATAACTTGCTTTTTCTAAAGTTAGCAAGGGAGCTTGCCCTGCAGCTTAACTCTTTCCACCCCCTTTCCACCCCCCAACCAAATGTGTGAGATAAAGGTTTATGAAGGTAAAGTTGTGGATGTCCCATCCCTGGAAGTGTTCAAGGCCAGGCTGGATGGGGCTCCGAACAATCTGGTCTCATGGAAGGTGTCCCTGCCCAGGGCAGGAGGTTGGAACTGGATGATCTTTAAGGTGCCTCCCAACCCCAAACCATCCTAGGGTTCTGTGATTCTGTGATTTAACATCAGTGCAAACACAAGGGCACCCATCCTGTTTTGACAGCTCAGTTGCAATGGATTTCAACAAATTACCTAGGACACTTCTTCTAAGGGCTTTCTAGATGCTTAAAAACAGATTGCAAGAAATAAAATAATCTTAGAGCTAACAAATCAATAAGAAATTATTGAAACCACACCAGCTCTCACTCTGCATATGCAGACACCAGAAGCTTTTGCCTGCATCCATGCAACTGAAAGATGCTGTGTCACTTATTTCAGGGTTTGCACTTTTAAATGACCATCACA
This sequence comes from Vireo altiloquus, assembly GCA_013396875.1. NCBI lineage: Eukaryota > Metazoa > Chordata > Aves > Passeriformes > Vireonidae > Vireo > Vireo altiloquus. Next base: position 348,473 of record VZRF01000914.1, read on the forward strand.
AATGGTGCCAGTGAAAAACAGTGAAAAACAGGGCAAAGAACTGTGGTGAACTTCAGGATGTATCAGGAATACAGCCAGAGTCCTCTGACTGATTTAAAAAATCTTAAGCAACACAGACAGCAATTACAGCTGTGCTAGAAACTTCATTCCGATACCAGAAGAAATCTGCTCTACCAATAACACTTTTGAAAGCTTGTAAATCATTTTCTTAGTTTTTAATTAGCTTCTGCAAGAGGTTGTGGCTTAGAGCTTGGAACAGAGAGCTGGGAGTAACAACATCCAGAGTCTATTCCCAGCTGTGGAAGTGACAGGAGAGGAAGCTCTGGCTGCAGCCCCTCTGCCCAACTTCCACAGCTGTAAAATGGGTAAAATCATACTTACTGCTCAGGGACAGTGTGAAACCTAATTAGAAGTTTGCAAGGAGCCCACTGGTCCTCCAATGAATTGTGTGGGGGAAATGAACAGTATTATCATATGGGTAATGAGCTCTCACAAGACAGGGACTCTTTTGTTCAAAGAAACCAGCTTTTGCAGCAGCAGCCAGGATCCAACAGAAGTTTATTAGAGAAAAGTAAGTGTTGTTCATCTCTGTGTAACTGAGAATTTATTGCTTTATATTAGCAGGATTTATCTGCAACATATTGCATTCCTCAGAGTTTTCACCTTTAGGGAATGACTTAGGAATAACTCCTTAATGCCTAGTTTTGTTATGAAAATTAACTTTAGCTATCTTATGAATTGTTTATCTTACGGCTGCACAATCAGTCTGATTATAAGAGTCTAGTGTTATTCAAAAGACTGCAGAATCTCAGGTGAGTAGATGTATATTGAAAAGATACCAGGGACATTCTGCTTTTCTGATTCTGTTCCACTCATGTGCCCATTTCTCATATGAAGAAGAACAAGAGTGTAATTGTATTGCAACTTATTATTGTCTTACAGAAGAAGCAATTACTATATGTATACAAAAAGATCATTAAATATTTCCACTGGTAACCATGAATCATGCCAGAAATATATTACTATCATACTGTATTTTCATTACATTCCCCACAAGAAGCTTGGTCAACAATTAACTCCAGCAACAGCATAAGGAAATAGCAAATAGAATATAATTTTTTCAGTCATCCTTACTTGCAAACTGAAATGAAAAATGATGTGACAAGAAGCAGCTGAAATATTGGAAGTTGTTCATTAGCAGAATAATCTATGCAGAGCTGAGTGACTGTAGGGGTGCAGCCACCTGACTGAAATGTGGGGCTGTGTTGGTGCAGCAATGAGTCCCTGCAGGCTGAGGAGGTGAAGCAATCTGCCCAACCCTCTGGTTTTCACTCCTGGGAAAAAAAATAAACACTGACATCCCTTCTCCCACCCACACATTGCCACCTGCACCAGCAGTTCAAGGCAAAGGCCACAACAGCTCCTGCACCTTGGGGAAGAGCCCCATGTGCTCACTGTCCTGACCAGGACACAGATGCCATGATGGGTGGTGGTTGATGATTCAGTCACTTGCTGCTCTGTTGCTCTCTCTTTAAACCATATTTTCCTTATTTTTTGTGCCTTCATCCGTGATGGTAGGAAACACCAACAGGTTTTCTGTGTAACAAGAGGCTACACGCAGCATTCCTACACCATCCCAGCCATAAGAGCTAAGTGCACAAACAGTGCCAACGTATGACATTTGTGAATTATGTATGAACTTTATATTGCCACAGGGCCACGGCAGCCACCAGACCAGCAACATCAGCCTTGTGTCCTTCCTGCAGCACCTTGCATCACCTCGCTGCACTGGACTGCCCTGTCTGCCCACCCCTGGCAGCCTCTGCCCACATGGCTCCACCACCATGGTCGTGGAGAGGAGGGAAGCTGGAAAGAAACCACTGTGGCCATGGGGAGGCTGGAAAGCAGCCACAACTCTGCCTCAATTCCTTTCCCAGACAGGCAGAACATCTTGTCTTCCCAGAAAGAAGTGCTAGTTCAGAACAAAATGTCTGTGGGGGCAGGGGCTGCACCAGATGAGTGGGAGTGGGGAGGAAAAGGGAGTCCCTAATTGCAAGGTGGGTGGTGGAGTAAAAGAGGAGAGAATGGCACCAGAGAAGAAACCCTTGAGCCTCAGGAGGAGAGGAGGATCATGAGCAGACCCGGAACAATGTCTTGTGCTGCAGCATCCGAGAGGCAGCAAAGTCTCCCAGGGCCCAGCCTGCCAGAGAGGGCTGCTGTGGGTCAGAGGAGAGGCAGAGAGCAGGAGAGGCACTTAGGACATTTAGGAGAGAAGCTGTTGTAATTTAGAGACCTTTACTTATCACACCCAGTGACAATGCCCACTTGGTTGCAAGAGGTAAATCTCTGCCACCGCTGTAGTAGAGAAGGGGAAAACACTACATTTTTTCTCCTCTGAAATGTTAAGAGAAGCAGCACAGCTTTGTAACTCCCATAGCCAGATTACTTAACAAGAAACTCCAGGCAGTTATGAAATAGGTATAAAAGAGTGTGCCAGGGCTCCTGAGGTTCCACATGCATTAATCAAAGACAAGTCAGAACGACGAGAGCACCAGAGCCACCGAGTGAGCTTCGCTTGCAGTTGAAGGCACACATGGCAGCAAAGCCTTCCCTTTCCACTGTTTATTTCCACCTGGTTTGCAGTTTGCCATAACTATAAAGCTTGTGGCCTTTCTGTGCTCTTCCAAGCCCTGTAATCACTCCAACAAAATGGTTAACATGAGGCCAGTTTTGCATTATCATTTCAGTAGAGTTCAGCCATGATCTTCCTTATTTTGTTGTGCATGTTCACAACTAAATTCAGCGCCTGCAGTGACCACGGACCTCTAGCTTACCTTGTGTATGTGTTTACCTTGTGCACGTCTATCTGGTGTACTTAACATGCACACCAGACAGAGGGAAAGCTTGCCTGGATTGCTCCTTCAGTCTTCTTTTGGAAGGAATCACAAGGCAATCGGTGGGAAGTCAGCTTGATGCCACTGCGATGGCAAAAGCTGCCACTTCAGTGTGTGTAGCACTTATCACTGGCAAGTCAATGGAACACCTTTCTAGGAGAGTTTTAGAAACTGGAGGTGAAAAGGTTCAGATCTACCTCCTATTTTTATCATTCATTCATGGAAAATGTCCTGTTTCCACCAAAATTAAGATAGTAATATACACTCAGTATAGCAGAGAATGCAGCACAACTCTCTGGTATGACCAATATTTAAAGTTCATGTAATCTTGTTTAAATTCAGATCAATGTAACAGGATCTATTCCAGATTAACACAGGCATAAGCATAGAACTGGAGCTTAAGAGGAAGGCCTCAGGGTCCTTCTTTCTGGATCTCTACAGCTGTTCTACACCTCAGTCTGGTAGATGTGATGAAAGTCACCGACATAGCCAAAAAAAGTTTCCTCTTTGCCAGCAGTTACTGCAAACACTTAAGCAGGCAAGTATTGGGTAACCCTATGACTCTGCTGATGTTCTGGCACATCTCTGCTTGGAAAACAGACAAGTCAGCATCTGAACAGAATGATTTGTGCTCTAACAAAAAAACCAACGAACCAAACAAACAAAAACCAGATTATTCTCAAAACAGTTCTTGCAACAAATGTTTTAAAGAAAAGGCTAGCAAGTCAACAGATCAAAATCTGAGAATATCTTTTACAGCATTTTCTAGCCTTCTAGTTAGTCTGCTTTTGAAACCAAATTGTATTTATCCCTGGGGATCTTTCTTACTACATTCTAGATCTTGAGAAATGCATCTTTTCTGTTACTAATAATTTTTGCCTTTCCTTGAACTTCCAGCCTCTGTTCTGACATTAATCATGTCCTCATGCAATGTTTACCTGGTGCTTTTTATTACGTATTTTTGGGACAGTCTGGGACACCTGCTGGAGGTTCTTCTGATCTGATGCAACTGCCTGATGTGTTGAGAGAACATGGTGAGCGCTGACAACAGCCAGCCTAGATCAAACCAAAGCTCCTGCTAGTCCAGGCTCTGACAATGGCCAGTGTGATAAGAACAGCCCAAGCTTGCATGGTTTGCCCTCTAGAATATTTTTCCAGTTTCTAACTACTTCTGGTTTAGGAATTTCATGAGCAGAAATGCTGTTTTCATATTTAGGGTATATGTTTTTCTAGCTATTTGTTTTATCTTTTTCTCAGTCCTTGTAAACAACGTACTCCTGTAGGTTGTAGGTTTCAGATTTTGTGGTAGAAAACTAAAACAAGTAATGTTTTTACTGTCATGCAAGTGGAGTCTCATCATGTGCTTATTCCATGCCTAATGAAAAGAACAAGACCATGCTTAATTATATTCAGATTTACAGAAAGCAGTTGGGTTCTTCAGGTTTGGATACTGGTGATTCAGTAAACAGCTTCTTCCCCTGAGTCATTAAAAACATTGCCTCAGCATGTGCATATTGCTGGAAGTAGCAGCCTTAACACTGAATAAAAACACAAAGTGCTCATCACTTTGGGACTGAAAAATAACTAATCCAGCTGGAGTGTTGCTAGTTTTAATTTCCTCAGCCTGCACTGCTGAACTGATCTTGTTGATGGTCACTTAAATGCTCGGGTTTTGCCCTCAGCTGCCACGTAGCCTTGTCCTGCCTGGTGACTGCACTGGTGCATCCAAGAGGAAGCTATTTATGAGGAAGCTGTACAGAGCTGCACTCTCAGCCAAATTACTGTCTTCATTAAGACCTCACTCCATACTCAGTTTAATGGCTTCAGAACCAGCTCTAATTACTGAAAGGATTGAACAACCTAAGCACTCTGTTAGCAACCTGTTATTAAGATTACCTGAAAACACAGCTGAGTCTGGCTATTAGAGGTGTGACCAACTTTGTTACGGAAAAAAAAGTCTAAATGAGAGCAACTCCTCCCCTTCCATCCAGTCTCACCTGACCTCTGCTGATCTGTCACACCCTGAAAATTTTTAGCTGAGGAAGATGAAACTACAGAGGAAACCATGAGTTATATGTGATTCAGTGCCAGTTTAGTAGGACAAGAGGAGGGTGTCCAGGTTCCTTTATTAGTGTGCTCTGCATGGGAACTCCTCATTTCCATCGCCACACTGGCCATGCTCGCTAGCTAGCCTTGGAGTTGGTTCTGTTAATGGAAAATATGTCTTTATGAGCCTGTCTTCTCCTGCTAGTAAGTGATTGACATAAAAGCTGCTGCGAAGCTGGCAGGAGAGCACTTTGCTCAGCCAGGACTTGCAGTGTCACTGACCGTGAGCACTCTCACTGCAGTGGTGTCAGCCCAGCAAGGGCCAATAAAATGCTGCTGCCACGGGCATTTAATTCTTGCAAAAATAGGTCATCCAGGAATAGAGGCTGCCAGAAGCGCACACGGGCAAGTAAACAACTTGTGGATGTTCATGGAAGAGTGGGGAGATATCCCAACAACCAGGACCAGTAATTCAGTGGGAGAAATAATCCTGCTACCCCAGGATTCCATTTGCTAGATTGAAGCCAATGTGAATATGGCCAAAGAATTCAATACAGGACTGGGTTCCCAGGATTTAAATCTGCAAGGCTTCAAGCACTCATGTACTCTGCTGAGTGTGCTGGCTCTGTAGAAGCCCAGGAGTTTGAAAGAGTCTGAAATTAAAAAACAAAAAACCTGCTAGTGCAGATACTTACTGAAAATGAAAGGCCTGCAAAGACAAGGATGCAATACAAGAGTTAATTATTTCTCACCTCCTTTCAACAGAAACATAAATTACTGGTTTGACGAATTGCAAGATTGCAAGAGCACAGTTAAAGGTGAGATAACATCTCTATTCAGAATCTCATTGGAATAATAAAAGATAAGGATAACAAGGCAAATACAAATCTGCAAATTTTTTTCCAGTTAAACAAAACAAATCAGATCCTTTTTGTTGATATCACTTCAACATGGAGTCTATTATTTAAGCACCTAAACATTTAAAATTTAACTGATGACCTGCATTAAGACCTAAACTCACCACATTCTATTAATTTAAAGTAAGTACAAGTTCAAGCAGTCCATGTTTGCTGCTGAAGGTGAAAAGGAAAGCCACTTTGCTGGGAAAAACAAGAATGGAACAAGATTTGCTGTAGCCATGACCAGTTTTTGGAAACAGCAGCCTTGCATATAAGCACAGCGCATCAATCTCCCCCAGTTCAGTACTAACTAAATTAAACTGACTAATAACTAGCTTAACAAAATAAACTAGTTTATTTGAAGCTGGAAATCTCTCCTGTGCTGGTGTTCTAAGGAGCAAAGGAGATTGTTTCCTCCACTTCAGACAGCTGAGGGGCTGCCACCATAGGTCCTGAAGCACAAATAAACTCAAGTTTATGTCGAGTCAATGTGGAAAGAAGTGTTCTGCTGCTGCAGGAGCTGGGCCATGGCAGCTGATTCTGCACCTGAGGAGAGGCCTCCACACAGCTGTGACACAGATAATCTGCTGCTGAGCTGGAGCGAGCCGTGGAACTGACAGATGTGCACACAACACCGCTGGGATCGATACAGGCTACTGGTCCAAAGTCAACTTTGCACATGGTGAATGAACTGAGGTCACTGCATCCCCAGCCTGGTTAATCCACAAGCCAGACAAGCCATGCGTAGATAACTGAGAATTGATTTCCCCATTGAAGCGACAGACAAATAACTACAGGCTCCCCATTCAGTTTATGATCTACGAGGAAAACATATATATTATTATTATTATCAGTGATAAAGAATTATTTATATTTTTGTTAGGAAAAAAAACCCCACAAAAATAAGCAAAACAAAAGATAATGAAGTGGCCTGTTTAGGACATGGTTTCTTGTTTTCTGATTTGAAAAGCAAAGCAGTGCTACTATGACAGATAAAGAAGCCTGAGCTATCTCTCAGAACAGCATATCCAGCGTAACTTGACACAGATTAATGGGTAAGCAGAGAAAAATGAATTTACACCAGCTTTGAATCGTTCCCCTTCTAGTCTTCTCAGGAGATGAAATAATGTCTGGTGGCATTATCAGATGGACTACATGAGGAAAGGAAAGAGGAAATAAGCTTGAAAAAACGCAACTCATGCAGTTTGGAGGAAAAAAATTGTGCTTACCAGCAGACTAGGTCACTAGTGACACTGATACAGGTATTAGGGTTTGTTGTGTTTGCTCTTGGTCTTTAGTTCAAAAAGCTACTCCATGGAACTGTGGACCTAGGAAGAAGAGAAGTTTTATGTGTGTGTGTGTGTTTGGAATAAAATACCCAATTTTGAGGGTTGTCCTCTTGAGCAGTTGAGTCAGTGGATCTGCTCCTAACAGCTGTACAGAGGATAATAAAGCTTTGCTTGCCTTTCTTGAGTTACTACACAGCAAACTGTAAAGCAACTGCAGGAGACAAATCAAATGGGATTTTGGCTACTGGGACCAAATCTTTGTAAAAGACCTAATCAACAAATTTTATACCTCAGTAAAACTTCAGATGTGCCCAAAATAGGGGATTGATCAACTATGCAGCTGTGGGCTTGCACACAACAGACCCTAAGCGCATCCACGCAGGTCAGTATCAGTCTGGGCAGTAAAAAACCCTTTGCAGCTGCTTTGCCAAACATCATCACCTCAAGCCTAGGTCCAAATTATTTTATTAATGCTTGGTTTAAGCAGAAGATCCTCTCATCCAGTCATTTCTCTAGGGCAAAAGGCCAACCATGCTTCCACTCATAAATACTCCCTGTTCCTGCACTACTGCCAGTCTTTTTTCCATGCTTCAGAGCAGCCTTTCAAAAAGATTGAGTAAAGTTGCTTGACGGACAGTATTACAGAAAATTAAGTTTTTAATTATTTTTCAGCCAGTCTATATCTGTTCCTGAGGAATGGTTTATTGCAAAAGCAATGACACGCTCCACTGCTTGGGAAGAGTCAAAGACAAGCTGCTGTGCAAGTGTGCTCCTCACGAGGAGTGTGTGTGCCAAACCACCTTCTCCCAAGCCTTGTTCTCTCTCTTCCCCTGGGAAAGATATTGATGGACATACTTCACCTTCAACATGAAATAACGGCAGACTTTATTTCTACAGAGAATCCAGATACGTTATGCAGGCAAGAACATTAAAGACATGCCACTAATTCTTACATTATTTATTATAGCGTTAGCTTATACATCAGTTGAATTTAAAATTGAGTTGAACTATCTCTAAAATGTACAATTAGCCTAGACTAAAACATTCATACCAGATATAGGAAGTCTTTTAAAAAATTGCAAATTTCCTTTTTCATTTAAAAGGACTTTCCATGAATTAACCTTTTGGAACAAACCCAAGTCTTTGCTTTTCCCATTGAAATTTATTGGAAAACGGTATTTCCAAATAGAAAGCTAAATGTTAATGACCTCTCTGAGCAAATCAGGTTATGGACTTTAAATATATGACTGAAAATTTCAAGTGCAAATTTACCTTTTTCTTGTGGGGAAAGTCATTGGGCAGTTCTGCATTTCTGACTGGCTGCCAGTGCTACCACCAGACATTCGTGACAGAATTTCTCTTGTGAATGGACAACACTTTGCTCTAGCAGATCCAGGCAGGTCAGTAGAAGCACAAAATGACACATTCCTTCCCCAACCTCATGAAAGCTTCTCTGCTACTTAAATGAGGCTTCAGTAATATCCCAAGACCAAACAACAGAACAAGTTCTTCCTGTCCAGCTCAGATAAGCATTCACAGCACAGTCAAGGAAATAAATGTATAATCCAGGTTAGAAAGCTTTGTCCAAACTTCAAGCAAAACTAGATGGAAGTATTCAGAAAGCATGGTGCTGGTTTGATAAAGGTCTGACAAAGAGTCAGAGAAATTCCCTGGGGTATTCACACAGAAATCATCAGTTTCACTAAATGCAGCACCCAGAGAAAGGGCAAGACTGGAAGGAGGAAGTAATTTCCACAGGCGGCTGCCAGAAGATGAGGACTGGGTGTCATGATATTATGATTAAAGGTTGTTTACACACAAGGAACAGGAAAAACACTGCAGAGAAATAGGATTGGTAATCACAACATCACAAGGAAGACTGTTTGTCTGTAGTTTGCTCACCAGTATCGAGACTGGGGAAGGAGAGGGGTATCATTTTTAGCCTGTTTTTTTAAGGAAAGGAGATTTTTTCAGCCTTGCTGCCTGGACTAGTATTCACTTTCCTACTTGTCCCATACATTTCAAAACCACTGGACAATTTTAAATTTTTTTACAACTGGATAAAGGTCACTACGAAATAAAGTTCAAGATGTTTTCAGAATGAAGATAGCAAGGAAAAATACAATAATTTGTGGTATTTTTACGAATTCCAGTAATGTGTGACTGAGGGAAATACTCAACGTGAGCTTACAAGAATCTACAACAGCGCTTGAAAAGATGCCAACAACAAGAAAAATTATAGTCAGTTTGGCATCAGTTGACAAACAACCAGGGTGAGTGAGCTCATAGGAAACTCCTGAGCACAGCCCTGGTGGAATGGCTGGGTGGTGAGCTGCAGTGAGACGTTTTCCACGCAGGGAGAGCAAAACAGGCAGTGGTACAGCCGACCTCAGCAGGCTCCACTCCTCTGGAGCTGCTTTTCCCCACTCACCACACCATTCACAGGGATGGACGAGAAGTGGGTTAGACAAGAGAACGGATGCAGAAAAAACCAGCAAGGCAACCTGCTCTGTGTGGGTCACAGCCTCCTGCTTCCCAGAAGGATTACACAGGGAGATCCATGAGCACGCTGCAGGGACTGGCAATGAGATTAACTCTGCAGGAGCAGAAATATGCCTCACTACCTGGGCAATGAATGCTCGCTCAGAGGCAACCCGAGCTTCAATACTCACGTGGTAAAGGCAGAAAAAGATCTGTGACTGGCAGTAAAGGATAAGGAGGAGTGGAGGAGAGGACGGCTGCACTGTGGTAATCAAAGGCTTTTGCACCACAATTGGTATCAGTGAACGCAGTGGAACCAATGACTAAGCAAGATACCAGGTGGTGTAACAGCATTGGAGCTTGGCCTTATGGAAGTGAAACCCTAGCTTGTCCTCAATTAATTTTCAAAGACAAGAATAAATTGTTGAACCTTGAAGAAATATAGTGAGAATTTCAAACAAGACAAATAACTGGTAATAAAATAAAACCCTCATATACTAAAGTTTTTTCTTAGTCCTACAGATTAGAAAAGTTTTACTTAGTCCTACAGACTAGGACAGACACTTGTTCTGTTCAGGTGTTGTGAAACAATGGCTCCATGAGACTCTGCAAGTCTTTCAAGACTAGCTAGGGTAAATCCACTCCCAATAAAGTCCAGGCTTTCACAGTTACAGAAGCACAGAAACCAAACCAGGTCTACACAGCACCTCAGCTGTGGAGTTCAATTTCCCTTCTCCTTATGTCACAACCATTTTTAGTAACCTTTGTTCAAAGAAAGGCTCCATTATCTATTAACAGCCTCTTCAGTGATAAATATTCATTAGAATCTGTTCATACGTGTGTGGATATTTACAGTGTACTTTGGAGCTAATGATAACATATGCAATAGTCACCCCATAATGTTTATGCAAGGTATTTATTTTTTATATATATATATATATGTACAAACACACCTTCCATGTGCATCACAAGCTTGCAGTTTTCAAAACAACTTTAGGCATTTGCACCTACTTATATTCACTTAGGCAATTTCTACATCTGTGAAAAACTCACCTTTGATATTCAAAGGCACTCTGGTAAATAAATTCAATTTAACAAGGCTAAGACCCAGCAGAAGTCCAGCAGTTTTGAATTTGCAATCAGTGAATACGGCACAGTGAATAAACCCTCTATGGTTGTAATCATAAGACCTCCCAGTTGGAAAACGTAGTCCATCTGTGATTAGAAGTAAATATGGCCAAGACAGTTAAATGAAATCCACTTTATACAGTCTGACCATAAGAAGTGACCTCATAATTATAATTTTTAAGCCTTTACATTGCTGGGCTGATGTAAAAGGCCCTTTATGTCAACAGGAGTCCAGCCCTCTTTGTCTTCTGTGCATGCAAGTATAGCATTGCAAATATTTACCCGATTAGACACTTAGCTCCACCCGAGTACAAACAAACAAAAACAACTGCTCATAGCATTCCAGAGAAAAAACACAGCACAAGAACAAAGACTTCCACATGCAAACACAGGCAGTCAGCTCACCACCAAACAGAAAAACCAGCAGATCCTTAAATGTTAAAAGTTAGGGGCAAGTTCTCTTTGATAACCACAAATCTTTGTGCTGCTGATTCAGACACGGGGGAAGTTGTCTGCCTGAATTTTCCAGCTGAGATTCCTTCAGTGCATGTGAGAAAATTAAATATATATTCAGTTGAAGAGATGCCCAGGCTGGCTGATGAGAAGACCAATAGCGTCTCAGATGGGATGCAGAGATTTTTTGGCTTCTCAGACAGAACATAAAACCATTCATCTTGTATTGGTTTTTCGTATTGGTTTCCTCTGTTTCCTCTGAGAGGGTTGTTGGGTTTTATTCCTGGCGGTTTTTCTCTCTTGTTGGATGTGGGACATTATAAACCAGTAACACCCAACTAATCCCTGTCTGCCATGAGATCTTTCTGCAATCACAGTTTCAGCCTCTGCAACAGACGTGCAGGCACCAACCCCATCTTTACAAATGTCACGAGCACCTGACCTTCTGAGGCAATTCACAAACAAACCTGGCCAAACAATGAAACCTGGGCAAGTTCTGCGCCAACAAACCACTCTGTATGATAACAGAGTAGAAACATAGCTGCCCTCTGACCTCAAAGCTTGAACCTATCCTTCCTTCCTTCTGACTAAAGAAAGCAGAAGGTTTTGCTATAGTCAGAGGACAGAAATGGGCACCTCCCAAGACCAGTCCAGACAAACTGTGATCTCAGCAGCCTCTGGAGGTACTATTTCCCCCTGTTTTCTCCAAGGGCAACCAAAAGCAACAGCTACTAACTTCAGCACCTCCATTACAGGCTTTAATCTGAGCACAGTGGACACAGTGCATGATCCTGAGCCCAGGACTTGGTTACTTTATGTGTTCTGAACTACTTCAGCACTCTGCGTAAGCAACACCTCAAAATATGCCTGAATAAGCAAGTGAAGCTGGCAGCATCCAGCTCAGGTCATTAACCACGTGAAATCTGCCTAGCATTTGATTTGACCTGTTAGTAGTATCTGTAAAAAGAGAAAAATTTACAGTGGCATATTTGAGGCTGCTGTGTAAGGTCCAATCCTGCAGTGCAATGATAGCAAAAGTTAGTGTATGGTTAGAACAACTTAGCACTTAATTAGTCCTTTGAGTTTGCATGCAAGTGGCCTGATGTCATTATTACAAGTGTGTCCTTTTATGAGTAAAAGCTGAAGGGTTTGGCTTTACATAAATACATTTTTCAGCATAACCCAGCTTCAGCATTTTCTAAAGTATTGCTTCAGGCAAGTTGTAGGCTTCCCATATGCTGCACATTTTTAACTTAAAGTTCAGCTTGGCAATCTGAAACCATGTCTGACAGCAATTTTTCCCACCTAGGTACTGTGAACTGCATTTAAGAGCACTGATGTAATCACTGACATGAGAATCTTAAGATTTTGCCTGAAAAGTGGCAATATTTAGAGTATTAATCATGAAGCAACATGGAAGCCACACTTTCACACCACATTATGCACCAGCACAAGTGCCATGTTCTCTCTCTGGTGCGTTTCCTCTGCACTGGTCTTCCTGGTTGTATGGGGAGCTTTATACTGGAAAGCTTTTCCCCTTATGCTGCTCAAACCCCAGACAGCTCTCTGAATATATATCTCTACAGAATGATGGGAGAAAAAAATCATGGGTAGATTAGCTCCACATATTCACACTCGCAGCCTGGAAGAGGCATTGGTGGTTCTTGGGCAGGTCCACTGAGCTCTTTCATGCAGTCATAAGGTTGTCCTTGAAGATGAGCTACAGATGTCTTAAAGGCCTCTTTTCTTTCTTTCTTTTTTTTTTTTTTCTTTTTTTTTGTTAAAGCAGTGTGAATGGGGCAGAATCGTCCTATTGAAAAGCTCTGCAAGTGTTTTCCATGTGAGATGAACAGCTCTAAAGCTCTTGGCCCTTGTGCTCCTGAGTTTAAGGGACATGAGGATGTACAGATATAAACAGAGTGTGTGTGATACTGAGTCTATTCCTGGTAGCCACAGCTCTGCTATTTATAGTCACTGCCGTGGTAGGGACAGGGAGGGAAGGGGCGGAACCAAGGATCTGATTTAGACCTTGACTATCTCATCAGACATCGAGGCTGCAGCCAGCTCTGCTAGGTGGGAAGAGCCCCTCTGACAAAGCGAGGAGAGTTTGGAAAATGAGGATGCTGCAGAGCTCCTTCTTGTCCTCTGCAGCGACTCGTTCCAAGCTGAGTACCTGCAGTGCCATTGCATGTCTCCCCCGCTGCAACATGATGAAAAATCTAAACTGTGAAGCAAGCTGCAGTACCACCTTTGTGGTGGTTTCATGTTCAACCCCACAAACTAGCATATGAATTCCAGAAGTATCTTCCTCAGGCACATATGACAAGAGTGACTGGCAGGGTTGCCTACCTGAGAGGAAGAGTGCTGGAATTAAGTGTTATAAGAAGAGGGATATAAGAGGAAGACAGCTCACAATGCAATACTCGAGGAAAGTTCCTTTTTATCCTACATGGGAATGACCGAATCCAAAGTCACCAAATGAGTGAAAACCACTCAAGCTTAAACCAACTATGGACATGCTTGCCTGAACATACTTCTTGGAGGTGCCTTTTTAAAAACAACTGATGTTGTATAAGGACTGTTGACAGAAATGTACCTAGTTTTCTTCTTTTTGGAAGTAATATTTTCATCAAGAAATAAATACGTTTAAAAGACAATGTTCCTTTTGTTTGATGGTTTATCATGATACTGCTGTTTATTTCACCCATTCTTTAGTCTATTATGACTTGGACTAGTATTATAAGACACAGGCCACCCCCTCAGCAATATGACAATTGACTAGCTACTCCTTTAAAAAGGCATTACAGTCAATAATTTTACCTTCAAGGCAACTTGGTCCATAGTGCCCTGCTTTTTACATCACAGCTAATGTTAAAACAAAAAAAGGGATGGAAGTATCACTTCCAATCAGTATCTTTAAAGGTCTTGACACAGTATAAATAAATGTATAAATGCAAATATAGAAAGACTAGAATATCAACAATCTTAACCACACCTGGATAGAACAGCTTACCTCAGTAATGATGCTGATGCCAGCCTCACAAACCTGCTGTCTTCATCAAAGAAGTAACTTCTTCAGCAACATAACCAACAAACATTATTTTTTCAGCATGAAATTTAGTTTAAATCTCTGTTTTGAATATCAAGTCTGAACTCACTGAACTCTCTGCTACATAAATATGCAGAACTATGGTGATGAATGAAGTCAAAAGTGAGGCAAAGGCACAGCCTTTGTGTCAAGACAGAGGTCCATTGACAGGGAGTCAGCGCTCACAGCTGCATGTGGGATGTTTGTTGGCTAATTATATGATAGTTGTTACATGGATTTATAGACATTTGAAGACTGCAGCCTGCATAGAATTGTTCTTTTTGTTTTGTTCTGGTAAAAGAAAAAGCAGTTAGAGAAACGTCAGCAACTAAACAAAAAACCTTCAATTAACATTTGTCATATACTCACTACAATATTATTAACTACACAAGGACAGGGCTTTGTTCGGATATCTTAGGGTTTAATTTCCATGTTCAGACTCCAACTACAGTTCCTCAGATTATGTAAAAGCAGCCAAGTTTTTAAGCTCTGCTCACTGTGGATGACTCACATTATTATACACTAACCACCAACACACTTTGTTTTTCCCCTTTGTTTTACACGCCTGAAGTGTTCTGGCTGGAGTTTGCCTTGTTCAGAGCTTGTACATTCCACATCCTGCCTATTATACCATGTAATCACTCCCTGTCCTTCTTCTTTTGGCTTTTAATGAGCTCCTGCGCTGGGGCTTGGGCAATCTCACAGAACTGCCCTGCAGAACTCAGCACACACTTTTTACCTCTAAAGTGCCCTGACCTCTGAGAAGGAACCAGGACATCAGTGACAAGTGCTGTCCTTCAGGGTCCTCACTAGGACCAATGTTATTTATTCTTTTCATTAATTACATAGGCAAAGGCATTGAGGGCACCCTCAGCAAGTTTGACAGATGACACCAAGATGAGTGGTGCAGTGGCCACACCTGAAGGACAGGATGCCATCCAGAGGGACTTGGATGAACTTGAGAAGTGGCCCATGGGAATCTCCTGTGGTCTAGCAAGGCCAAGTGCAAGGTGCTGTATCTGGGTTGGGGCCACCCCAGTAACAATCCAGGCTGGAGGATGAACAGATCAAGAGGGATTTGGGGGTGCTGGTGGATGAGAGGATGGACATGACCTGGCCACGTGCACGCACACCCATGTCCTGGGCTGCATCCAGAGCACCAAGGGCAGCAGCAAGAGGCAGGGGATTCTGTCTCTCTGTTCTGGTGAGACCCCACCTGCAGTGCTGCATCCAGCTCTGGGGTCTCCAACACAGGAAGGACATGGAGATGTTGGAGCAGCTCTGGAGGAGGCCACCAAGATGATCAGAGGGATGGAGCTCCTCTCTTACAAGGAAAGGCTGAGAGAATTGGGGTTGTTAAGCCTGCAAAAGAGAAGTCTTCAAGGTGACCTGATTGTGACCTCCCAGTACCTGAAGGGAGCCTACAAGAAAGATGGAGAGGGACTTTTTACAAGAGCCTGGAGTGACAGGACAAGTGGGAATGTCTTCCCCTTGAGAGTAGGTTTAGATTAGATATCAGGAAGGAATTATTTATTGTGAGAGTAGTGAAGCCGTGGCAGAGGGATGCCCAGGGAATGTGTGGATGCCCCATCCCTGGAAGTGTTCAAAGGCAGGTTGGATGGAGCTCTGAGCAACCTGGGATAGTGGAAGGTGTCCCTGCCCACAGCAGGGGCGTTGAACAAGATGACCTTTAGGGTCTCTTCCAACCCAGGCCATTTTATAATTCTATGAACTGTAGGCTTTGCTGCAGGTTCCTGAGAATTCACACAACTACACTGGAGACCTCTGATAAAGCAAAGAATTCAGGATGATAGACTGCTGCTGATGTGAAAAGATTTTTTGAACTCTCCTACGTAGGGTTGGCATGGGGAATCAAACAATGAATGTCACTAAATCCTTTTATGGAGACACAGGAGATTAAGGCTGAGCATATGACTGTTTCTATTCTCTGTATCAATAGGAGAAAGTCTTGAAGGTGAATAAACTCAAAAAAATCTGCAGTGAAGCAGAGGGAGAGCAGTTTTACGCATAAAAGAGGCCTTGCTCTGTGATTCCCTACCACTGCCTTTTGAGCTTTCAGCAGCAGCCAGCTCATGTTTTTGGTCTGGTTTAAGTAGGGAGAAAAATAAATTGTCCAAGTATCCTAAGCTTCCCACGTAAGAGGCCCATGAGACAGTCCTCGTGAGGCAAGAACAGTGTCAGATTCCAGAACATCACAGAGTTTAATACAGAAAGTGTGAAAGAACAGGTGAAATTATTTATTTATGTAATGAGTAGCAATGCTGAGTACTTAGAGATTCTGCTGCCTTTGCTAAGGGATGAGATAAAAATAACGATGTCATTAATCTTACAAAGACATGTGAGCTCTTCTTTCCAGAAATAACCATTAGGCATAAAATTTCAGGCATTAATCAAAGCATGGTGAGGCCTAACCTTCTTTAGGATTCCAAAAAGAAATGTAAAGCAACAGGACTGTAAAGCAACATGAACAAAAGGGGCATTTAACCTTTATTCTAAGTGGGTAATTTTGGGGAAAATATGCTTAGGGACAGGTTATTGACTAGTGTAGATTTTCACTGATTCAGCTGGTTTTAGCGAAGCAAGATTTACCCTCTCAGAAGTTGGTCTCTGCTGTCTGAAAGGAACCAGGAAGAAAGAAGGGCACCACCACATGATATCATGAATATGAAAAAAAATTACATAAAATATTCAAATATAATATTCTGCAGGAAGTAGCAAAAGAGACATACCCATGAGGAAAGGAAAAACACAGGATAAAAAAAATGCTAAAGAGCTTCTTTCAGGAAGGAAAACCAGCAGATGCAGCACAAGGGAATGTAAACTCTGCCCAAACACTGAGAATATGGGCAAGATTCAGGAAGAGAATTTAAATACAGAAAGATATTTTTTCAAATAAAGTAGAGATGCAGCACAAGCAAGGATGAATTATGTTTGTTTCCCATAGGCCAAGTCCAGGAAGAGATCTGCTACAAAAATGAATCATTTATATCTCAGATCCACAGTCCTGTTGATAAATCTCAAAGTGATTCACCAAGAAAGAATATTTCCCAGGGAATGACATCTAGCCATTATTTAGAGGTGCCGAAGGTGTTGCTTAGTGGTCTGGGGATGCAGATAAATTGTCTCTGTCAATTCAAAGCTCGTACACAGTTGCCATGAGGGCAAGTTTTATGTCTGCTTGTGATTTCCTGAAACAAATCAAATGTTTCTGCAGAGGAACCCATAAAAAGCTGACAATATATTAAGGCTGTTTTCTCTCAAAATAGTTAACTCAAACTTATAGTGCAGGTCCAACTGGGTTAGAAAAAAAAACCAAAAACAAATGAAGAAAGGGAAATACATTGTGTCTTAAAAAATCTGACAGAAGAATACAAATAATTTTAGTGTATGAAACTAAAACCAAAAGCTGTTTCAGTACAATAAACAGAAAAGGAAACTGAATATTTACAATTCCACGAACAGAGTACATATCTATCTTGGTTCATCAGTAAAGTCTGCAAAGACTTTACTGGGGTGGTCCCAGCTGGCTTTAACAGAAAAATACCAGGCTCATCTGTCACTTCCAACAGTGGCACCAACAATCTTCCCAGTATGTTTTCCAAAGCCACATTGCTCAGCAGGATCAGCTCTGCTCTTTCCATCCCAGCTGAAAACGAGCGGAGATCAGAAGGGATAGCCATATCCCAGATTAATTTTACCCTTCATGATATGCAGAGAAGAGCTGCCTCTTCCCATATCTTTAATAGATTTCATGTATTTCATTTGCTACGTTCAACACATCAGTGACAGACAACTCGAACCATCACTGAACCACCACCGAACACTGATCCTGGACCATTGTTCTGCCCATCACGGGCATGGCTAACAGCCATTCCTAAATTCTCAGTGCCATCTCTTGGGAAGCCATTGGGTCCTATATTCCTTCCAAGTGTAATGATGGCACACCTCATGTGAAAAGAAGGTCTGCTGGCTTCAGTGAGGCCAGTTCATAAACAAGAAGCCCAGATATTCCCACTGCAATACAGCCTCTCGTGTGTCCTGGAGAACCAATATCTTAAAAAGGAAGCCTGGGAGCTGAGTCCTGCTCTGTGTCTCATCTTTTAGTGCTGAACTCTAACATAATGTACAGCTCATACTTAACCATCCCTGATAGGCCTCTTCCCAAACACTTGCAGAGCCCAGAGGGTGAACTTGTATTTAACTGGCTTTTTATGATTTTAGTCTGTGAGGATTGTGACCCGAGCTTTGTCAGTGCTGGCAGAGCAGCTGCCCAGGCTGTCAGGGAACAGTCAGGAGCCCAGGATCCTCCGGTCACCCCATGGCTGGTTGCTGACACAGCGTCTGGCTTTGGCACCATCATCTTACAGACTCATGGGCTTGGCAGGATCCCCTTACACCATTTTAGAACGATGACAAAGATCACTGATCCCTTCGTCTTCAGGAGACACCATAGCAGACGCCTTCAACCTTCCCCATTACTGCCATGTCCCCAAGGGACAAGCAAGGGGCTGGGCGAGCACACAGGGGCTGGGCTGCAGGGGCCACCGACACGTGGCCTTAAGATGAGACAGGGTAGACTCAGATTAGATAGTAGGAAAAAAAATCACTTTTAGGGTGGTCAGGCTAGGTTGGATAGGTTGCCCAGGGAGGTGGTGGAGTCACCGTGCAGGTGTTCAAGAGGTGTCTGGACCTGGCGCTGGGTGATGTGGCTTAGTGGTTTAAGGGCAACAGTGGCGGCACTGGGTTGACAGCTGGACTCGACGATCCTAAAGGTCTCTCCTAACCTTGACCACTGTACGATTCTATGACAGCATCACCACCGCCAGCACCTCCATCCCTCCACCGCCCTCCCCTTCCCGCTGGGGGCGGCGCGCATCCCCGCCGCCGGCCGCGTCCGCACGGCCCCGCTCGGTCCTTCCGCCGCCACCGCCGTGCTGCGGGCGGAGCGGCGGGCCCGGCGCTGCCTGCGGCCGCGGGTAGGTCGACGACGGGGAACGTGACATCCGCGGCTCGGGGCTTATAAACCTTCCCCGGGGCACGGGCCGGCGGCGCGCAGCCGGTAGGGAGGCGGCGGAGCCTTCCCCACCCCGAGGTGAGCGGGCGGCGGGACCCGCATCGGGGATGCCCGGGGGGAGACGAGCGGGCCGGGGGGCGGCGGTTGTACGGGCCCGGGAAGGGGAGCGAGCCCCGTCCCTGCAGGAGAGGGATGGGGTCCGTGTTCTCCCGTGGGGGCGAGGCGGCGCAGCCCCGGGGCCGCTCGGGTGGGTTGGGTCACCCCGCATCCCCCGGCGCCTCCGGAGCCCGGTCGGTGCTGGAGGAGGCGGCGACGCGTGTCAGCGCAGAGGGAGGCGCCGGCCTGACCCGTTGCTGGGGGTTTACTAGCGTGTGCCTGTGCGTGTGTTTCAGGACTCCGGAGAAGCCAATGCCCAGGTTGGAGAGCTGCGCCTGGAGCTGTTCCTGCACTGCTAGAGGGAGGCACAGGACCCAGCTGGGGGACACGGCGGCGGGGCTGGCCGCCAAGGTGGGCGAGATGCTGAGCTCCTCCGTGTCGAGCCCCTCGCTGGCGCTGGTGGGTCGCGGCGCTCGCAGCCCCAGCACCTCCAGCGCCACCAGCAGCACCAGCAGTACCAGCAGCACCTTGAACTGGAGTCAGCACCTGGTGCAGAGGAGCGTGGTGCTCTTCGTCGTGGGTGCTTTCATGGCCCTGGTGCTGAACTTGCTGCAGATCCAGCGGAATGTGACTTTGTTCCCTGACGAAGTGATTTCCACTCTCTTCTCCTCCGCCTGGTGGGTGCCCCCGTGCTGCGGCACAGCAGCAGGTGAGTCGCTGACCTCCGCGAGTGATTTTGTTTTTTCCTCATCCTCTCGTGGAAGAGGAGAGGCGATGGGGCTGAGTGCGCGGCCCGTGCGCGTGGGAGCCCAGCACTTCCATCACACCGCGAGTGATGCGCACTCGGGCTTTTGGAAGGATGCGCGCCCAGCTTTATCCACTCGTGAGAGCTGCCCGCGCGTTTCCGCGTGTCCGAGGGCTATTTTTGTACCGGTGCGCTCTGAACGCGGGTAAAGCGCGGGGGGAGATGTCGGGGCGCGGCGGTGACCGCGGAGTGCCCGCGAGCTCCGCGCGGGGTTCCCGCGCTGCCCCCGCCCCGCGCCGCCGGGGGGGCGNACTGGCCACGGGCTGGGTCACAACAAGGAAGTCACGTGCGGCGGCGCGCGCGGGCCTGTCACCGGGCCCGGGGCCCTGCTCCCCTCACCGGCCCGGGGCTTGTCACCGGCCCAGCCCCCACTGCTGTCACCCACCTGGCCCCTGCCCGCTGCCCCTGTCACCTGCCTGGCCCCCACTCCTGTCACCTGCCTGCCCCGTGCCCCTCACCCACAGCCCCTGTCAGCCTTCTTGCTGCCCCTTGCACCTGTCACCTGTGTGTCCCCTGTCACCTGCCTGCAGCCCCTTGCCTGCTGCTCCTGTCACCCAGCTGGCTCCTTTCGCCTGCCTGTCCCTTGCCCGCTGCTGGGCAAATCCCACAGACGATGCAAGCCACAGTGTGGTTGTCCCAGCAGCAGGCACATACCCAGTGCTTTATCATTCATAACTCCCCCAATCCGTGTCTAGACAAAACAAGGCTTTGGTGAAGAGCTGGGGGAGTAAAAACAAGTTAAATTTTAGGAAATAAACTCAATGTAATAATTTTTAATTTGGTTGAAAGTACTTTAAAGAACTCCTGGACATTATTGTTTAATGCTGTTATGTGATGTCTTTCTATCACACAGTGAAGGGGGTATGAATGATAAACCATTAACTTGACTGAATAATAAATTCTGTAGTAAAAAGGATGGCCTGGGATATTCTCCAACGAGAATTTTCAAACTCTTGTCACGGCTGGATTAAACTTTGGAATTTATCTGTTACCATAAGGCAAAAGTCCTGGTAGCTGGCAGCAGAATAATGAAGCTGTTTTAGAACACATCTGTTTTAGAATAATATGCCCTGTAGCCTTCTTAACATAGAATT
Organism: Vireo altiloquus; assembly: GCA_013396875.1. Lineage (NCBI taxonomy): Eukaryota > Metazoa > Chordata > Aves > Passeriformes > Vireonidae > Vireo > Vireo altiloquus. The sequence goes on from VZRF01000914.1 coordinate 369,781, forward strand.
TATTACTCTTAGGAGTTAAGGAATAATAATAATAAAAAAAAAGCAGGAAAGGAAATGTATAAACACAGAAGTTACACACAGTAAAAGCAGCATGTCTGACCCTGCAGCTGGTCACAACACATGCAGTTGCAGGTCTTAGCAGAATGAAACTCATCTGGTGTTTGTGCTAGCAGCTGGGCTAACACTAGCCTATGTTTTTCTTCTGCACCCAATTTCCAGACTGATAAGGTAGATAAAATGCTATATGAAGAGAAAAACTTTGTCTGCTTAATAGTATGAGTAGTTACTTTTCCCTGGTATAAATAGACTGGTGGCAGGTGCTTGTTTAACTTCAGCTCTTCTTCTGTTTGGTATCAAAATTTATCTGACATGGACAAGAGCACTGGGCTTGACTTACAGCCCAGCAGAGAGAAAGCAGCTCTGCCAAGAAACTTTTAAGTCAGGCAAATATTTAATTGAGACCTGATTCACAGCTGATGAATCATGTTTGTAGAAGTGTCAGCTGTGCACGTGAGCAATGAACACATATTCCACTCCTCACAAAGCTTTTATTATGCTTTGCTTTTATTGGGACAAGCTCAGGATGGCAGATGACAAATCTCTTTGGACAAAAGGAGCTTCAAGTCAGATACCTTAACAATGCAATATATATCTCTGCTTTAAAAGTTCAAAGAGAATACTGCTGGTTAGAGTGAGGCTTTTACTTGTCTAAAGTAGAAAAGGTGGGTAATAATTGTCTTTTCTTCATCAGGCTGACAGTAGTGTGATGAGCACCTTGCTGTTTCTCAAGCACTTGCATGCCAAGCTAATATTCAGTGCTACTGGAGTAATCATTGCCTGAGAGCTGGTACAAGTGGTGTTCCTTGTCTTGCAGCTGTGGTTGGCCTGCTGTACCCCTGCATCGACAGCCACCTCGGGGAGCCCCACAAGTTCAAGCGGGAGTGGGCCAGCGTCATGCGCTGCATCGCCGTGTTCGTGGGCATCAACCACGCCAGCGCTGTATCCTTCAGCTAGTGTTTGCTCCTTGTGCTTGCTCTGTGCTCCTGAAACTCTCTGCCTCTCAGGTCTGGGAGAGCTGTGAAGGTAAGGGTGGTGCTTCTGGCGGAGAAGTTCTGTGAGACCTGCTGTACGCTGCAGTGGTTCCTGTCAGATGTGTAACACAGCTCACCTGAAGTGTGATGGGAGGGAAGAGGGATCAACATCACAGTGTGTCTTGTTTAACTAGTTGCAAATGTAACAGTGTAAGTTGTGTTATTTTAATCTGTATCTTATCTACATCTAAAATTTAACACAATGAACTAGTGATGTGCTAGTGAGAAGCACAAAATAAGAGTGTTCTTTGTGTTGAAATGTGGTGGTTTGAGCAGAAAACCTAAGTCATCTGGATTACCCAGGTTACTTGAGACAAAAATCCGTCAAAGTTAAATATTTTAAAATGTAGCATATTCTCTAGATGCTCAGTGTGACAAATACTGATGTTGACTTTGCAGTCATTCTCCAGTCAGAGTTAACAAGAGCTATGATTGCTTGGCAGGTCTGAAAACCAAATCCTAAATGTATTGTATTTAAAGACAGAGAATTGTGCTCACTTTCAGTTTGAGTTCTCCCTTGCTCAGTTTCAGCAGCAGCATGTCTACAGATTTAAAAAGGATTGTCCTTAACATCTTTTTTCCAGAAACTAGACTTTGCAAACAACATCCAGCTGTCCCTGACTCTGGCAGCCTTATCATTGGGGCTTTGGTGGACATTTGATCGTTCAAGAAGTGGTCTCGGACTTGGAATTACAATAGCCTTTGTAGCAACTCTCATAACCCAGTTTCTTGTATATAATGGTGTTTATCAGTAAGTTTTGCTTCTAAAAGACTATTTCAATTCTCTTGCCTTTACTAAAAACGGGTGCACATGAACCAGGATTTAGTTGTTAACATATTTGGCACATTCTTACAAAAAGATATTTAGTTTGCCTAAGGTAGTGGTCCAGTTGTACCAAATGCCCAGATTGACAACTGGGGGTGGAAGGTGGGGAGCAGATGAATTGGGATGTATGTTGAAATGGTAACAGCTCAGAAAACTGAACTTCTATTGGCTCTCAGCAGAGTGAATTTCTAAACTTTACTGGCCAGGACGTGGAGGTTTAGAAGCTTTTGAAGTTTACAGACTTAATTTGGTCTCCCAATTTCCTTCTCTGTTGCTGCTTTTTTGTTTTAGCCCAGGGAGAAAGTTCTGTACCATCTCATTAAAAGTATTTAAGATGATGAAAGTTACTTGTCTACTAACTTATCTCCTTTTCTTTACTAGGTATACATCCCCAGATTTCCTTTACATCCGTTCCTGGCTTCCATGTATATTTTTCTCAGGAGGTGTGACTGTAGGAAACATAGGACGCCAGCTGGCTATGGTAATTACTGCATAATTAGTAGTTTCCTTAACAATCCAAATGCCTTCCATTGTTGTTAGTCCAAGAACAAACTATGCCTTGAAGGGTATGACTCACAAACTGACAGAGTTAAATAGATGTGTTCCTAAGAGCTGCACTGTAAGCAGACAACTTGTGTTGCCTGTAGAGTGAGTATTGTCTTAGTAAGTGTTGGATTATCTTTTGTATTTAACTTTTTCCAGCAGCAGCCTAAATAAGACTGGTATCAGTACATTGCTCCACCAGTATTTATAATCGACATCTAAGGTAGCTAGAGAACTGAGACACTGATGGACTTTCTCTAATTATTCATGCACAAAAGTGTATATAGGGAAATATGCCTATATAGCATCAAATTCCACTGCTCTGGAGTCAAATATTCTCTTGCTGGTCACTTAAGACATGGTTCAAGTATCACTCCATACATGGGATAATATAAATTACTATCTTGTTTGCTAGGTTCTTAAGGAATTATTTCCTTGTGGTACACTGGAGAGTAAACCTGGCTGTGTGTTTGCACATCAGCCTAAGGCTTGGCTGTGAAAAGTGTTCTGACACTGATGGATAGTAATAATTAATATCATGTTGATTTAACTTCTGTCTACTGTGCCTCCTAAGTCCCATATCCTGGAAAACATCCTTTAAGTATTAAACTCTCCTAAGGCTTCTGTGGTTTAGATGGCTTCAGTTTTTGCTGAAGGAAGGGAATTTGAGGTTCTTTAAACATAATTTCACTACTCTCCCTTCAAATCTCACTGGTGCATACAGTCTGCATCTGGGTTTATTTAGGACTATGTATATGGGGGAAAGAGAAGGTATAATTTCTCTTTTTAAATTTGCCACTCACATCAGGTGAAAACCATGCATTAACTTAATTGTATTGATGCTTTGGTATTGCAGCAGAGTCTCAAAATAAAATTATAGTTGGTTTTATGCTGCAGTTCTATGTTTTACACTGGCATATGCAGTTGCTCTGCTGCTCCTGTTAGAAAGCAAAGGGAGGGAGCCTTAAAGAAGTAAGACCTAAAATGAATTTAGACACATGGAACTTTTTCCCTTTGGTATCTTTTCACCTGGCATCTCACCTGAATGTAGTTAAAATCAGCTTGGATCCTGCCTGCAGCTTTCCTGTCAATCTTGTCATCCCCCTTATAAAGAAAGGGGGAAGTTAGCGAAGCAAAGCTTTTTATTCTGGTTATTTAGAGGTATCTTGTCATATGTTTTACATTGCCATTACTTAGTCAGGAAAAACCTGGGGAAGTGCAGCATTTTCATAGGAGCACTTCTGCAAGTCATTGTAAGCATTTTGTGCTGGAAATCTTAAGAAGTAGAGTCTGTCATTCAGTCCAACACATCTTTCTTCTATAGAGGTAGCTCAAAAATTCCAGTCTGTTTTGTCAGCCATTGTGGGTGTGGCAGGAGGATGGAATGTACCATTTATTTAACCCATATGTGAATAATACTGTGCTGCAGCCCCTGAGCTATTTGCTGCATGTGACAGTTGCAGATCAGTATTTTCTGGACTTGTCTGCAGCAGAAGGTGGCACCTGTGGAAATTAGTGGAGTAAAGTTGCTTTGCTTCTTCCTCAGCCCCTGTCTAGCTTTTGCAGTTAGAAATTAAAAGTGAAATGAAAAGTGTCCCTGAGACATCTCCTCCCCTGCTGGTAAATGTTAGCTGGGGGATGCTTTCTGCTTTCCAGTTGTTGGATTTCAGAGGAGCTCCCATGTACTAACCAAGTGCAGTGTGACCTTTCAGTAAACATGCTGTTAGCAGAGACTTTGGGGTTTTGTTTCGCTTGTTGGGCTTTTTTTGCTACCAGCTTGAGGATGAAATCCAATGTTTTCTTTTAGGAGGCTTTATAGCAAAAGAGAGGTGAAGGTGCTGCTGCTGCCATCAGTTTTTTTGCTCACTATGACACCTAAAATTGCTCAGTCAGTGCTCATCAGCTGGGTTAAGTGGATGGAAACACGCTGCATTTTGAGTTGTACCCATCATTCTCAGCATCTGACAAATTAGGGTGGTATTCAGAACTTTGGCCTCACAAATATTTATTGTGTACTAGTTGTAGAGGCTGGAGAACTGAGAATGCATTCAGTACTTGAAAATTTATTTGCATTTTGACCTTAAAAAGGGAACATGTTGTAAGCTTTGTTTCAAAAAAAAGTTGGTTAAATTTCTTACAGTGACATACTACAGGGTTCCATACTAGAAAGGGACTTAGGAGGAAATGAGTAAGTCTCTGATACCAGGCTTTGACTGGAAAATAAAGTAACTTTGAAAGACAGTTAAAGTGGTTAAAGACGGTTTGAAAAAGGGCTATTTAAACTGAATTTATGTCCATCAAGTGAAGCACTTAGTTTATTTCTTAGCAGAAGGTACAGAGATAGAGAAGAAAGCTAACAAAGTCTTATAAAAACTAGTGCAATTGGCAGATGGATTCTTCAGATTCAGTGATTGAGGCAACAAACACCTTTTTGGTTTTTTTTGTCCACAGTTAGAGAGCATGTCTTAGTTAAGCTTTTATAAGAAGCCAGACTCACTAGGTCATTTTCAGCCTAACTAGAGTTAGCTGACTATTTAATAATTGAAAATACTGCATAATGTAGTCACTTATCAGATGGCATTAAAACCTGACATGTGTTTGATGTTTTTTATCCATAGGGTATTCCAGAGAAACCACACAATGACTAAGCCTTTGAAGAACACCCAGTGCCAGTGCGAAAGCAACATTATGAAGATGTGTTCCTTTTTAAAACTGAAGATTATTTAGAAGAAATAATCTCTTTATGGGCTCACTGCACAAATGACTTGTGGGGAAAAAAAAATATTAATCCACTCTTAGAATAGCCAAGTGAAATTAACTGCTTATCTTGAAATCTCACCCTGATTTACCGCATAAGCATTTGCATATGGCTGTTCTCTGGAAGAGTTTAACACCAAGTGCATACAACTGTTCAGGCTGAGTGGCAGTTTTCCAAGTATTAGATTCCACTGTAAGTTATTGAATCAGCTGCCGTGTTTCAAAGCCTTGAAACTGAAATTTAATTACAAGCTCTTGTATCAGTGCCCAAAGGAAGTAGATCGATGGTGCTTAACAATGATGAAGTATGGTTTAATAGGAATAGTATTTATCCAAATCTTTAAAAAATAGGGTTATTTAAAAATAAGAGTGATCGAAACAGATTAAAGGCATTGCACTAATGCTTTTAGGAGTCTTATGAAGGAATCATGCCCTTACTTGTAATGCTGCATTAAGTTTCTGTCTTTGACAGTGGAGAGGGTTTGAGGGATGAGAGGCTGGAAGGCTTAGTTTGGAATTTCTAAATTACTTCAGTACGAGAAGTGAACACTGGAGACAATCTTGTTCAAACATGAACCTTTATCAAGAGATTCCAACTGGAAATTTCATTACTCCTGAGGCTTGCAGTTAGATTTGCAAGAATCAAGTTCTGGCCACAATTCAGTTAAGAAATCTAAATGTGTGTGATTGCCCCTGCTTAATGTTAAACACCTGCTTCAGTGTCTCACCAAAGGACATCTTAAGTATCTCAAATCTCTGGTGTTGCTGAAAAAACATGCATTGCATGTCATTGCTTGGCCATCAAGCATGTGCCCCCAACTTCTTCAATTTGTCATTTCCTCCTAGAGCTGTCCTTTGAATCAGGGTTTGGACTGAAATGATTAGAAACAGAATTGGGCCTCAAATGTGATTTAAACTGTATGTGAAGAATAGCAAACAGCTTGTTTTCTCAGTTCAGTTTCTGAAAGAGATCACTACTTGTTTTTACACAGCCCTATACAACTTGCAATCTGTGATTGCCTTCTTAAAAAGAAAAAGTGCTTATGTCACTACATTTAAACATTTGGTGTTTCTTAATACATAGTTCTGGTGAGCACAACGTATTCATTTGATAGCTTAGACCACAGGAGACCTAAATAGCAAGTATTAGGTCTTAAAAGTTGAAGTGCAATGTACAGTAAGTCTGAGCCTCAAGTTCTCTTCAATATCGATCATTTCTTTTGAGAGATTAAAGAGAAAAGGGTTCTGAGTTCATTTCAATGCTGCATGGAGTCAAATGGAGCAATAATTTATTTAACTAGTAAAACTAGTTTTGTTGTATCTTACATTGAACCCAAATTTTTAGAAATACTCCAATTTTGTGGTTATGGTGTACTTGTAAACTTTTATGGATTTGCCTTTTTGTATCATGCAAATTTTTTTTTTTTGATTGTGTTCTTTTCCAATCTTACATGGCTTCAGTTATAGTTAGAGGCATCAGTTAAAGGTTGAACCATCAAAACAGATGTTGAGGCCAGGTGGCTGTTCTGGCTGTTTTCACTCTTCTAAGGGAATGCTAGCAACAAAAGTTTAGCACAAAGTCTGTAGTACAGAGCAGACCCCTATTCTTACCTTGCTTTGGTGTAAATCAAGAGTAATTTCATTGGTATAAGATCCTTCCTCAAATGTTCAAAACCTAAATAATCAAATTTTATAGAACTACTTGAAGAGATCGGGACAGGTTCAGCTCAGCTGTTTAAGAAGCTGCTGCCTTGGTGGAGATACAGCTTTACAACCATCTTGAAACTCATTTTAAAATGTTATGAAACCAGATGTAAGTAAAGCTGGCAGTGATCTCTATGGTTATTTGATAGAGAAGTATTTAAGATTTATTTGCAAAGACTGAAACTAAATCTGTGTCTGTTAGAAATAACGCAGCCAAAAACGCAAGTCAAAAGTTCATTTTTTGCCAATACTTCTGAATATCTTAACCAAAGTGATTTAAGTTTGGAAGAGGTGGGGAGGGGAGTGAAGAAAATTTGCACTATTCTGAATTTGAACACTTAAAATCTCATTCTTACTGATAAGTTTTCAGCAGTGTGTTTGGTTTTACACTTTTTTTACTATTAAAGTTTTAAGATCAAACCATGTTTGCCTTGGATTCTCTGTGCTCCCATTATGCAGGAATCTTACTTGAAAAGGACAGTTGTTATGGTTGCATAACAAATATTCAGTCATGCATATGCAGTGGTTTAAAAAAAAAAAAAATTCCTCAACTGAACTTGGCAAGATCAGCTTCAGCCTGGGTTGTACAGCTGAAGAAAAACAGTCCTGCTATTGTAGCAGGAAAGCAGCCTAAGTGCGTCGTGGTTTGTGCCTTAAAGTACAGAATCTTCCTGCCATTGTCTTCCAAAGCGCTGAAATTCATAATCTGAAACAAAATATGGAGGGGGCAGGGTAAGAATTCAAATTCCTGTTGTGGTTTGGTTGTCTGCAGCAGTGATGACTAAAGTCTGAAGCATCTTGAAGAGTGCAAGCTAAGAATGAGCTGATCAGGCTAAGCAGCTCTAATAGCAGCTTGCAGATTTAGACCAAAAGTCTTCAATTTTACTGCACTTAAGTGTCTGTTTTGGACTTCTAGAAGTTGCTGCATTTTCAGTGGAAACAGTAGAATGACTTTTTGGTCAGTTTTCTGTTGGCTTAGCTGAAGAAAGCTTCATTAGAAAACTCTTAACTGTTTCAGCTTAAATAGCCCAGGTTTGTTTAACTTCCATGTAGCAGCAGAGGAGGTCAGTGTTAACAGCTCCAATCTGATAGCCCACATTCTCCAGGAACATTGATTTCCCTGAAACTCCACTCAAATTTCATGAGAAGGAATTAAATATATATATTTTTGATGTATATCTATGTATATATATATAAGGTTGAGGGACACAGCCTGGTCTTGGAGAACTAAAGCACAGTGGGCTGCTTTTGAGGCAGGAACAGGTGTACAAAGTTTATAAAGGAAAAAAATAATCTTCCCACCAAGTGGGATGATTTGACGTGTGCATATTCCTGCAGATCCATTCTGTGGCTTGTGCAGCCTTTGGCTTTAATCATGGGGATTTGCAGGTGCTAAATTAGCCACAGGAGGGCCCATAGTCTGTTCTCTGAATGCAGCAGGAACATATTGAGATGAATAATGAAATTAGGTCTCAATTGCCTTTACTGCACATCAGAGTAGCTCCAAAATTCATGAGAACAAAGCACTACATGCTGGACTAATTGAACAAAGCATATATGTGAGAGCTTATCGAGGGTCCTGTCTCAGAGATGGGTGAGAGGCGTGGATGACAGTGGCTTCTCTCGGCTAAAATGTTGAGAAAGGCACCTATAGATAGATAATGGTGATTTCTCTGGACAATGAAATTCCACAGGAGTTGCCCCACACATAGTTTGGAGTCATCTCCCTATGTTTAAATCCTTATGTTGTGCAGTGATAATGTCCTGCCTTCATGGGCTGAAAATGGGAACAGATGAATTGCACATTCAATAAAGCCACAGTTGTTGTGCCTGTTTGTGTGATAAGAGAGTCTGTAGAGTATGATGATGCTTCTGGCCTGCTCTGGTTAACTTTCAAAGACAGAATTCAAAATACATATGATAATTCTTACAAATGATGAATTGCTACACAAATCACATAAAAGGTCAGAGCTTTACTGAGTTTTACTCAGTGAAATTTTTTGTCCAGCTGCAAATCATGTTTTCCCTATTCACTTAAGTCTTCTTTGTGTGTTAAGTAGCTAGAGTGCTATTATATTGTTTTATTAAATATCAAAGAAGTGCTACAGAGATTACCTAAACTTACTGTGTTTTCTAAGAATCAAAACAACATCTGCAAATCAGCAGCAATTAAACACAGCTACATCATTTTCTCCCAGCTGGGATGGGGCTCCCTGTGGCAGCCAGGTGAGTGTCCCTTGGGTATCCCTGCCATGGTTTGGGGCTGGGAAGGGGAGGCCAACTCCTGTAGCTGCTGTGTATATCTCTTACTCATATGAATGCACAGGGAGTTCATCCTTTCCAAGGTATCTTAGAGTAGGTGCCAAAAAATTAAAATAAATTAATCTGGACTCACAAGGGAGTTGAGATCCCACCCAGTAAGGGCCTGTGACAGAAAGGCTCACTGAGATGCTCCTGGAGAAATGTGACCATGGAGTTCTTCAAGACAGAAGGTCTGGTGGTTGTTCTGGCTGCATTTTGAGTTGCATGATACTGGAGAGATTGTAGAATCATAGAAAGGTTTGGATCGGGACCTTAAAGACCATCTGGTTCTAATCCCCCCTGCCATGGGCAGGGACACCTTTCACTTGCCCAGGCTGCTCCAAGTCCCATCCAGCCTGGCCTTGAATACTGCCAGGGATGGGGCAGTCGCAGCTCTGGGCAGCCTGTGCCAGACAAGACCACCAGGCACAAAGTTTGGGTTAGCTGCAACACTTGTTACCACCTTGACGTGCATTGGTTTGATTCTGACCTTTGAAAAGTGGTCCAAGTTGTCTGACAGTGCAATGCTTCACCTTTTCAAATACCTAATCCATAGATACCTTACCAATAAAATCAATAAAATAAACCATTACCTTTGTTATAAAAATGAAATGAGCAATTTCAATTTCAAAATGTTGTAGAAATATATTAGAAATTTTTTTTAGGAATTATCTTTTTTTTTGATGAATCAGCATTTTTTTGGCCAAAAAAAAAAAAAAAAAGTTTTTAAAAAAATTTCTGATCCCTCTTGATAAGTATCATATTGCTTATGCACCATCCTCATTGATCTTTTATTTTCTGGCCCAGGGTAATTCTTCTTCCTTCCTGCTCTTTGCTAAACAGCCTCCTCTAGTCTTTATACTGGCTTCATCACCTTCTAGACCTCATCTTCCTCTCTGCCACCCCAGTGGGGGCTTAAAAGGCAGCAGATGCCTGTGCTGGATCTGCAGTCTGCACACCACACTGTCTGGACCTTTTCATTCTCAGTAATGTCTGAGAGCTTGTTCAAGGATTTTTTTTTTCCTGTTTTCTTGCCTGTTTCTGTCAGAAACTCTCTACAATAAAAAGTCAGCCTGCTGGAAGGACCAGCATCCCCCATCTCGGCACCTGGGGGAGCAAGCAGGGAGCTGTGCTGCTCTGCAGAACCTCTGCCTTGTTCCAACAATTGCATTTGGGAAGATGAACTGGAGTTTTGCATTTAAAACAAACAAAACGACCCAAAGAAAGCCCAAGTTTTTCTCACTAGTTCTGCCGTGGCTCAGAAGAGCAGCTTTGCAGTGCCAGCTGTGTCACTGTCATGTGGTACTGGAGACTGCTGGGGTTTCAAACAGCAATGCCTGGGGATGGAATATCTCAGGCTGAGTGCTAGCTCTGGATCCTACAAGACATCACTCGGATTTTAATACCAGCTCCTCTCATGCTGCTGCTGCTACATTACAAAAAAACAGCTGCTGTCTAGTTTAATGCTAGGTATCGTTTGAATGGATGCCATCCAAAAGCAAGAGAAGTTGTCTGTAATTCCTGATCACTCCTGGTGTGCAGCTGGCAGAGCAGGCTGGAGGGTCCTTCTGGAGGGGTCTGTGCTGCTGAGCTCTTGCACCAGGACCCTCTTGCCCCACAGAGCTTGGCACTGTGTGGAGCTGTGCTGGGAGGATGAGCAACTGGCTCTGATTTCTCCGGGAAGTCTGCTGCTCCTGGGCTGGTGGAAAAGGTGACACGTGCTGATGTAGGAGGAAGGTGCGACAGATCCCCACCAGCATCATTCAAGCTCACTCCAAATTTTGCCCTGCAAGGATCAGGCAGCATAGACCAGAAATCTCTGGAGATACAGGGCTTGGGCTAAGGAAAAATCCCAAGGAATACCTACCCTGCCGACTTACCCAGTGCTAGGAAAATAAACAGGGCAAAAATCAAGACTCCAGAGGCTCTTTTGTGCAGCAGAGACCTTGTCCAGACAAGCAGAGCTGATTCATTCCCGTGCAGAGCTCTGCAGCAGTGAAATTCTTTGCAACTTCTGGTTTAAACATTTTTCCTTGCTTGGCTGATGCCCACAGACAGTGCAGTCAGTGACACCCCAGCAAGGATTCAAACACAGGTGACCTGAGGTGCAGCACAGGTGAGGTCAGTGAGACTGGAGATGTGCTGAGCATCACGAGAAGCTCCAGGTCTGGAGTTCTGCTCCCAGCCACAGCAGAGCAGCAGAGACTGTCACTGCTAAGGGCTGGAGGTCAGACATGAATAATCCTCCTAGCAAACCTCCCACAGGTCACCTTCCAAGCACCTTCCTTAAGGCTATTTTGGAACAGTTGAGTAAGAGTGAATAAAAACATCAGAAAAAGAGCCGTGGTCAGTAGTAAGCCACTGAGTTATCAGCTCAGTGGAAGAAGATAGTAATGGTGTCTAACAGCATAACCAGTCCAGATGATTTTACTCAGAGTTTTAGCAATTTTTTTGTCTTTTCCTGCAAAGAAAACTGCTGGTATCACCAGGGCAGATCCTAATGTCATTATTTAGCTTTTTCTTCATCTTTACTCTGACAGCTTGTGGTGCTGCTGGGATAAGTCCTACCAGGGTATGAATCAGTCCATACTGAACACAGATTGAAGGTACAACCTGGGGACTCATGATTCTCTTGGTGGAACTCAGCTGCAAAGAATAAACATTCCCGTAATTGTAGACACCCCAGGGTATTCAAGGTATCCCCGTGGGCTGCTGGATTTGGCACAGGAGACACAAACTGGCAGCTGAAGACCACAGAGAAGATGTGGTACATCTCAGAACCATAGAATTGATGCCTTGAAGTGGCTACCTGAAAACAGAGGCTACACAAGATTAAGAGCATGAAAGCAGGTAGTTATTTGGAGGGCCTTCAATGGCACACCTTAGGAGTCAAAAGCCTATGAGGGGCTCCACCCAAGATGGACCTCAGGTCACAGATTTTTCACACTTTTTAATAAGTTTCGTCCATTTGCATATCAGGGTTAATTCTCCAATTATAATTTCAGGTAATGGTGCCATAACCCAAGTGTGCTCCCCCTGTCCAGAGGCTCAGTTCACATATTTCAGGGCCTGAGACAACAAGGTGTCCTTGAGTTCAGGCCCAGAGAGGGTTTGTTATGTCTAACCAAAATGTGAGAACAGTAGCTAACAGCTACTGTTAGCTATATGAAGTTTCAGAGTTACATATTAGGGAGTACAGGATCAGGAAAATATCAAAGCTAAAACCTAAGGCATCAGAATCACTTACATTGGGAAAACATTTAAGGTCACCGAGTCCCGCTGGTAATCCAGCACTGCCAAGTCCATCACTGAAATCATGTCTCCAAGTGCCACATCTACACATCTCTTAAAGACCTCCAGGGATGATGACTCCACCACTGCCCTGGCCAGCCTGTTCCAGTGCTTGACAACCCTTAAGGAGAAGAAATTTTTCCTAACATCCAATCTAAACTTCCCCTGGCACAACTTGAGGCTGTTTCCTCTCATCCCAAACCAAAAGAGCAGGAGGCTCAAAGTCTGAACCCCACCTTCAATGTCTACTAATGTATGAACCAAAGACAACCATCAGTGCTTAGGATGAGAAAAGCCAAGGGTTTGGGGTTTTTCTCAACAACCACATGTTGGAAGTAGACCATGAAGCCAGCAATGCACAGCTACCTCAGCATCATCACACCCACAACTCATTGTTGTGGGAAGGACCATTGTTCTGGAAGGTGCAGCCAGGTGATGAAAGACTGAATGCAAACTTAGGAGGTTGATAGAACAAGTAGCCTCACACAGGAGCTGGTGAATAAGTTTTTCCCATCAGAACTGCAGTGGGATTTGGGGAAAGAACAGCTGCATTTGTCTGCCTGCTCCTTGGGCATGTTCCACCTGCTTAATTGAAGGCAGGTCCAAGTGAGCCATCTGTTGACCTGGTTGAGGAATCAGAGCGTCCCACTAATTTAAAGATATTCTTACAGGTTATTAAAGGCCAAGAAGGAAAGGAGAGATGGATAAAAAACAGCAGTAAGAAGCTTTGCCTTAGAGGCACAGGTAATATCTGTAACAGCTGCTACACCCTATGCCTAAGCTAATTGTTAAATGAATCACCCTGGCAAAAGAAGCATTAATAAAGGGAAGCGAAGACTGAACATCTGGAAAATAATATGAAAGGGAAGAATTTTCATATTTTGGAACTCCTTGCTGGGTGGGAACTGCTTGGGGAGACAGCTCTAATTGCTTGTCTGAGAGAATGAAAAGTGAATCTATTCCCAGTCTGAGATCAGCAGAGTCATTGCATATTCCTCTCTGCTCTCCTGTCCCAGTGCCACAACTCTTACAGGGGGCCCTGACCTGCAAATATCAAGACAAGCTCTTCATCTTCTGCTCTTTGGCCAGACAGCAATGTGAATCCACAAAGGTGATGATGTGCACCAGCCTCCTCAGGACCTGGGTCCAAGCTCAGAAGCTGTTCTGAGCAGCCAAGTGCAAGATGAACCACCAAAATAACCATCAAAATAGTGGCGGCACCTCTGTTTTGGTGGGTGGTTATCAGGACTCATTTGATAAGCCAGCTCTGCCTGAGGCTGTCATGGCAATGGTTGTGGGGTAAGAGGGGAGAACACCAGACCTTCTGCTGCCTGTTCCTGTTGTTCTTTGCAACCCTTTGCTGGATACAGGGAGCTAAAGACATGGCCAATTTCTCCCTCTACTGAAAAAGGACATGGCCAACACCCAGGAGAGTCCTCTGTGCAAGCCCAGGATATCCTGTCCAGCACAGCAAGGAGCTCTGCAAAGAGAGCCCACATCAAAGAGTCAGACACTTTCCATGATTTGACACTGGAAACTGGGCTGGATGAAGCTCTGCAACACTTGGGTCTCGTTCAGCTTTGGTAAGGAGAACCAAACCAGGGTACCATGGATCCCTCTGATAGCAGGATGCTGGGATTTAGCACATGCCTGGAAAACAGATTGTGCTGAAACACCTGTGCTCTGAGTCGGCTTACCTTTTCTGCTCACCATTTCCTCACAGAAGCAGCTCGAGATTCTTTCACCTTCCCTCCATTTGGTCTTCTTGCTCTTCTGCCATTCTGCATTTTCTCAGTCTCTTGTCTAAGAGAAGAATCTCCTTCACCTAACACCTCAAACAGCACTGTACAGCCAGATCTCCAACCAGCAGAGTACCTGGCAGCTCAGGGCTAGTTTCTGCACAAAGAAACTAGCAACTTCCCAGGGCAGGTGTCCAGCAGGACACAGTGGGTCTGTAACAGAGGCATGGTGAGGGCAGGGGAGAGAAGCAGCACCAAACCAGGGCCCTGCAGCAAGATGGGGTCACAGCTCTCTCATTTCAGCAGGACTGTAAAAGTCTGATCCACTCTTCTAAACAGAGCTTAAAAGCAACTCAACCACCCTCCAAACACAATGCTGCTCCCAACTCAAGCTTGCAAGGTGTTGCCAGTGGCATGTGAAGCCCTTCTGAGCTTTTGATTTCCACCTGCAAAAGGAATGGGAGAGTTTATCAATATTTTACATTCGCATTGGTGTAGGTAAAATGCCAGCCCGAGCACAGGCAGAACATTTAGTGGCACCCACTACCAAGGTCCCCAGCACCACCTGGCATGCCCCAAATCCCACCCCTTTGGTGCCACTGAAGGAAGGACCTCTGACACCTGTGTCTTAACTAGCTGAACACAAAACTTTCTGTAACTGGTTTTTCTGATCTGCTTCTTTCTGATGTCCTTCTGGGGTAGCTGTGCATGGCAATCAATTTTGCAGGCAGAGACCTGACACAGGGATGTGTCACCAGCCCACTGACAGCACATGGCATGGCAGTGTGGCACAGCACCCCAGTGACATGGAGCAGGGGAGGGCTCAGTGGGTGCCAGGGTCAGAGATGAAGAGGGACAACACCCCAGGCACCCTTGGGTGCAGGAGGAGGAATTCCACTGTGGCACGGGCAGGGAAGAGGCTGAAGCAAAGGAGGGGGTGTAGGGGGGCTGGAACCAGGCAGGCGCGTTCCCAAACATCCACGCAAGGATCCTAAAGCATAATTATGAAATTTTAAAAAACAACTTGACGTTATAATTATAACGGTTCCTGGAGGAGCCGCGTAATTGAATTCTAGGGTGTCTCGCTCTCATTGCAGGCACTAACAAGAGAATGGCTCAGCTTCCCTCACAGCCTTCCCGGAGCCCTGCAAAGCTCGGGAGACACCCAACAATTCAATTATTGTTTCCCTCTGGAAAGCAGATCATTTTAGACACGCGGCCAGCTCTAATTACAAAGGAGAGGGGGGAAAATTTCTTGTGTCCAAAATTATTTGACTCATTAAAAGGATTTACTTTCCGCCAGGCCTAAGAAGCACTCTCTGAGTCAAAGCTCTGGCGGAAGGATGGAAGGCAGAGAGAAGCAGTGGTTCTGGCAGGGAGGAGAGGGGCAGCTACCCTGAAGCAGTGTCCCCAGGAGCCTGTACTCGGGGCTGAGCCCCTCCAGGTCCCCCTTTCCCAGGGAAAGCTGTTTTCCATGCAGAAGGAAGTCAGGGCTGCAGCCAGGGGTGGTTGGGCGGGCAGAGTTGATGGCAGACCACGAGGCTTTGCACGAGCAGCATGTGAGGAGAGCAACTCTCTCTCAGGGGGTTGGCAGGAGCATGTGAGGAGAGCAGCTCCTCACAGGGGTTCAGCAGGAGCGAGACCAGGGCTGGGGCTGGGGAACTTCCCTCCTCCCTGCTCTCCTCGGCAATGAAAACATGAGGTCTTTCACTCAAAAGCTTCATTATGGTGTTGTGGGGTTCTTTTTCTTCTGATTATTTTTAAATGTTGTTTTGAGGCAAAAGACAATTATACGTAGGGAGGTCCCTTTTCCAATTACCATTAATTAACTCATCTGTAACAGATTTTTTATAGCCCTCCATTTCCTGTAGCAGGGAGCAGGCAATGGGCAGGAGGCTGAGCTGCTGCTCTGCCCCAGGTCAGATCAAGGCCAATCCAACCTTCCCAAGACAACGTTTTAGAAGGGATTTTTTCCATTTTTGTATATTTTTTTATAATTTTTTTAAATTTAAATAATGCCTTCATGGGCTTTACAGGGGCGATGCTACTGCCCAGTGTGGACAGCTTGGGCAAGAGGAAAGGGATTCTGGGCACAAGGCTCCCAGAGCCATTCCATACTCTCATCCCCAAAATCCACGCCTTCCCTCCTCTCCAGTGCAATGAAATGAATTCCAGCGTCATGTTTATGGTTAATTTGAAATCTAGCACTTGTTAGCTAATCCTGTTAGTAGCTTGCAAAAACAAGGGATCTCTTGTATAATCAGTAATTATAACAGGCGTTTTATGTTAAATTATATCTAATAAGCAAGACAAAAAGAGGGAAGTGTTCTCAGATGGAGCTTTCATCGTCCATAAAAAAAAAAAAAAAGAAAAAGAAGAGGCAAAAAGTCTTCTCCGAGGTGAAATTACACACCTAGAGGGAAAATTAGAAAAAATTAAGCGGTAGGATGTTGCAGCGCGTTTGGGATGTCACAGCAGTGCCAGGCGGTGGGAATTCGGAGTGGTTTCTCTCCCCACGGCAGGACCTAACCCAGCCGGCTGACGTCGAGGGCTGAGGAGCTGCGGGGTCCTGGGGCTGGGGATGCCGAGGGCAGGAGGAGGAGGAGGAGGAGGAAGAGGAAGAGCGTTTGTACCCCAGGGCAGAGTGGTGCCACCGCTGGGCCCCGCTGCCCAGCTCCGCATGGACGAGGCGGGCGGTGAGCCTCCCTGTGCACCGCCCCGCACCGCACCGCACCCCACACCGCACCG